>MU223539.1:1979152-2004984 GCA_018584345.1 Thuja plicata
AATCACCTAGGATATTAAATCGATTAAAAGAATTATGCCAAGCAGTAACAGGGTCGTTTGGACATAAATCAAGGGTATGATCACACTTAGGGAAAATAGGGTCCATAGTTGCGACAGACCAAATTCAAGTGGTTACAGTTATCACCAAAATAGTCAGGAATCCATAGTAGTGAGAAAAGCCTCTGATGAGGAAAAATCCAGAATCACTGCCGATTTGGTAAACAAAGCTAGAAACAATTATCACCTATGAAATAGAGTGGTGGGTAATGCTGGTAGTCAACCATCAAGCATCTTCATAAAAGAAAACAAAATAGATGTCGAATATGGACCTAAAAAAGATGGACCTAGGGAAAATGTAAATAGGCCTAAGGTTAAAATAGTAAACAAAGCTAATGAACAAAAGGATGTACATGTAGAAAAGGCTAAAGAGCCAAAAGCAAGTTATTCTTCCCCTAAAGTAGAAAATAAGAAATCTAGGAGGGAAGAACCTACTGTGAATATTCAGATAGAAGAGAATAATATCATTGTAGAAAAATCTAAAACCACTGATGTAGAATATACTCCAATAGATATGGGACAATGCTTATCTCAGATGACCGTTAAGGTCCCATTCCTTGATATGATGAGAATAAAAGAACACAAAGATAAAGTTATTTTAGTGTTGAATAAGGTGTCACTGATAAAACCTCAAAAAATAGAGCATATTGAAAAGAATCTCAACAACAAGGGAAAAGAGCCTGAGGGGATGATCTCTAAGATCCCTCAGATTTACCTAAAAAAAAACACTTCTATAAGGGTTGTTGACCCCTTTTTCTTAACATTGGTTATAAATGGAAAGATGTTAAAAATTTGTATGATTGATTCAGAAGCATCCAATACAGTCATGCCGGAAGAGATTATGAGATCCATGGGTTTACAAGTAGATACTCCTCATGGGAGGTGTCAAGCAATGGACTCAAGAGAAATCCCTATTGTTGGAACTATTGAAGCCCTACCCTACAAATTAGCCATGTGTCTAGATATAATGTTAACTATGAGTGTACTGGTGGTTGACATACCACCACATTATGGCATGTTGTTATATAGAAAATGGAGTGCTTCAATGGGTGGCAGTATTTAGTGTGACCTATCCTATGCCACTTTAAATATAGCTGGAAATAATTTAAAGGTACCTAGAGAGGGAAGAACACTTCACATGATAGAATTACTTGAGGATGCAGATATTAATTATTGTGTTGACATTGAGATGGAAAATTTTAGAATCAAAAGGAGTACTCACCAATGTGAAAATGTTGATCCTTTGGTGAAGGAGTTATCTGTACAAAGTGATGGTTTATGGAAAATGTACTTTGATGGAGCCTATTCAAAAGAAGGATCAGTAGCTGGAGTTCTACTCATAGCTCCATCAAGTACCACATTCAAATATTCATTTCTGCTATCTTTTTAGTGTCCAAATAATACAACCGAATATGAAGCTTTGTTTCTGGGGCTAGAAATTTCTACTAAACATGGTATAAAATGTTTAAAAGTCTATGGTGACTCAGAGTTAGTAGTAGCCCAAGTAAGGTCCAAATATGTTGTAAATAATGACATATTAAAAATGTATAGACATGTTATTTGGGACCAAATAGAATTCTTTGATGCCTTTAATATAAATTGGGTAGAAAGGTCTAGAAACATTATGGCAGATTTCTTGGCCAATGTGGCTTTGAAAACTGATGATATGACCTTAAATGGGGTATCAATTGTGGAAGTTAAAAGAAGACTAGTTGTCCCAGATAATATTTACAACTGGTAAGTGTTTGAGGATGACCAAGATATCCTTAGATTTCTTCAGTGCCTTGATCATTATGAGGACCAACATATAGATTGCAATAATCTGCTTGAGGTCATTGATGGAAAGGATTATGTACTGGGGGATGAGGTTGTCCAACTCAGTTCTAACCAGATTCCTAAAGGGTTGGTAGAACTTGAGGCACTTTTTACTGATAAGAATGAACATACAATGAGAATAAGCAATGCTAAAATTGAGGATCTAGAGGAGATAAATTTGGGTTCATAGACCACTCCTCAAATAGTTTATATTGGAAAAGAGTTAGACTCTCGTGTTAGAACCAACCTGATAAAACTACGAAGGAAACATAAGCATGTTTTTGCTTGGTCATATGAAGATCTTAAGGCTTATAGAGAGGATCTTTTCCAACATGAAATCCCACTCAAAGCAAATATGAAACTATTCAGACAAAAATAGAGACCTATTAATCCTTTGTTGGCTCCTAAGATGCAATAGGAGTTGATGAAGTTAAACGATGTTGGAATTATTCAGCCTATCAGATGTTCAACTTGGGTCTCAAACCTAGTACCAGTAAGAAAGAAGAATGGTGATATAAGACTGTGTGTATATTTTAGAAACTTGAATATTGCTTCCCTAAATGATAACTATTCTCTACCAAACATGGAAGAAATGTTGCATAGGGTAACTGGTTGTGAGTTGCTATCAATGATGGATGGATTCTCAGGCTACAACTAGGTACTTGTAAAAGAATCAGAGAAATTCAAGACTTCTTTTACTACTCCATGGGGAACCTATGATTATGTTAGAATGCCCTTTGGATTAATAAATGCAGGAGAAACTTTCTAAAGAGCCATGGATGTGGAATTTAAAGAATTTATTGATCTATTCATGGTTATTTATCAAGATGATTTGACTACATATTCTAAAAGGGCAGGGGATCACTATGAGCATCTAGAGAAATTTTTTAATAAGGCTTTAGAATATGGTGTTTCACTAAACCCTAGAAAATGTCATTTTCCAGTTACATAAGGAAAGTTATTAGGAAATGTAGTGTCCAAAGATGGAGTTAGGATAGACCCTGAGAGAATAGAGGCTATCCAAAAGGTCACTACTCCAAAAAATATAAAGGGAGTACAATATTTCTTAAGAAAGATAAAATTTTTCAGAAGATTCATAGCTAATTTTGCAGAAATTATCAAACCTATTATCAAATTGCTAAAGAAAGATGCAAAATTTCAATGGAATGAGAAAGCTCAAGTAGAATTTGAGAGAATAAAGAAAGCAGTACAAGAGGCACCTGTTTTGAAATCACCAGACTACAGTAAGCCCTTTTCTTTATTTTCATTTGAATCTTTTCACACTATTGTTGTTGTTCTGTTACAAAAGGATGATGAGGGATTTTAAAATCCAATAGCCTTTTTTAGAAAATCCCTTCAAGTTGTAGAACTAAATTATGAGATGATGGAAAAGAAAGCATATGCCCTGGTAAAAGCTATAAAATCTTTTAGGCCATACTTAGTTTATGCTAAGGTGTTGGCATATGTTCCTCATGCAGCAATAAAAGACATTCTTACCCAATCAGAAGTGACTGGTAAGAGATGTAAGTGGATTAACCTAGTTCAGGAATTAAAATTAGAACTCCACATTACAAAATTGGTAAGAGGTAAAGATTTGGCAAAACTTATGACAGCAAAGAACTTGGATTTAGTACAAGTAAATAATACAGAGATACATGATCATACAATCACAAGTATAGAGAAACAACCTTTTTATGTTGATATTGTATATTTCTTGAAAAATACCAAGTGGCCTAATGCTATGACGGATAACCAAAAGAGAAGTCTCAGATTACAGGCTCAGAGATACACCTTAGTACAAAGAGATTTATACTGGAAAGATAGAAATGGTGTATTATTGCTATGTTTAGATCAAAGCCAATTTGAGAAAATGATAAATGAAATGCATGCTGGGGTATGTGGAGGTCATTTTTATGCCAAGACTACTGCCCATAAAATTCTAAGGGCTGGATATTTTTGGCCCAGCTTATTCAAAGATACCCATGCATTTTTCAATAGATGTGAGCCATGTAAAAGGTTCAAAAATAAGTTAAAATTTTCAGGAGCCCTATTACTGAATCATGTGAATGCTGAAGATCCTTTTGCTATGTGGGGAATTGATTTTATAGGTGAATTTTCAGAAAAATCTAGTGGTGGACACAGTTGGATACTTGTAGCCACAGATTATTTTATAAAATGGATTGAAGCTATACCCACAAAAAATGCAACAAGTAAGGTGGTTACTGAATTTTTAATGGAAAATATTTTAACTGGATTTGGTGTGCCTACAAAGTTAGTAATGGATAATGCCATGTGTTTTAGATCAGATGAGATAAAATATTTATGTGAGACATATGGGATAACGATTTCATATTCATCCCCATATCATCCTCAAGAAAATGGACAAGATGAATCTAGTAACAAAAGTATATTGAATATCTTGAAGAAGACTCTTGAGAAGAATAAGAGAGCATGGCATACAAAGTTGAAATTGGCATTATGGGCTGACAGGGTAACATTCAAAAAAGAAACAGGAAAATCACCATTTGAACTTGTATATTGTATGAAATCAAGAATGCATGTTAATAATTTGTTACTAGTATACCATTTCATACAAGAAGAACAGTTAGAGCTTTCTGACAATATGCAAAATAGAATGATGCAATTGGCAGAGTTGGATGAAATTAGAAAGGATAGCCAAAAGGAGAACATAAAGTTGCAACAAAAAATGGAATATCTTTTTGAAAAAAGGGCTAGCAACAAAAAATTCCAACCAGATGACCTTGTTTTGCAGTGGAATGTAAGAGCGGAAGATAAAGGAAAGCACAAGAAGTTTGAATCATTATGGCTTGGACCTTTTGTCATTTCATAGAGATTTGGTAAGGATTCTTATCTTCTAAAGAATATGGATGGAGAATAATTTGATTTGCTTATGCATGGGCAATTTCTAAAACCTTTCTTCAATTGAAAATCAATTTTTTCATGCACAAGTATGTATTATATGTATCATAGTTTCCTTTCTATTGTGTGTTTCTTTCCTGCAGTAGGTTAGTCAGCATTGCCTTTATTTTTTGAAAAGGTCTGCAACTAGATATTTTGTGGTTCTTGTCATAAACTTGTGTTTATCCATCCTCAGATAGAGCCATTATTGGTTATATTTCCTATTTTTGAGTCTGCCCTATAAAATTTTGAAGTTTCTTGTCATTCCTATGCTCGAAAGGTTTAAACTCATGTCTTAAATTGCTTATATACCTCTAAAAGTATTGTAATAGTGTAAAACCTAGTTGAAAATTCCAAAAACCCTAAGCCCTAAGGTTATTGCTATTCAAAATGCCAAAAAAAGCCCTAATTTCTTAGTCAAGTTTCTATTTTCATATTACCTTTTTCATAACTTATATTTGAAATATTAGCATGTGCTTTTTATTTTTCGCTTAGTCTCATGAAGAAAAGAAAATATTCCATTTAATCTGGAGACTTGGTGAAATACATTGGTTGCGTTGTCTCTTAACAAAAAGAATATGCTTTAATAGATCAGGAGACTTGGCGCTGACCATTCATCTCAAGATTTGATCTAACGGTGGTCGGGCTCATGTTAAACCCTATAGTTTCAAAGTTATCTAGGACATGGATATTTAACAGTCTCTAAGTCTCTAGATAAAACTGGGTTAAAAGATAGTTTGGATAACAGTGTTGTCTCCTAGTCGTGGAAGAAACCATGAGTTAAGTTGATCATAAGGAGACTTAGCGACAACCACAAGATGGAAGCCAAATCTGATGGTAGTCACATGGTCATGGTAAGAAATTGAAAATTCAAACAGGATCTAGCAATCAAGAGAAAAAAAGAAAAATAAGACATGTGTTCATCAGTCGCAAAGTCTCATGAAAAGTTAGGGTTTGCAATGAAGATCAGGAGACTTAGCGACAACCGTCAGATGAAGATGAAAATAAGATCAACAACAGTTGCATTATCTCCAGATGGAAATCATAAAAGTAAAATAATCAAGTGATACTGAGACTAAAGGTGTTTTTCGCAAGGTCTCCAGATAAACCATGAGTTAGAAATTTGGTTTAGCAACATAGAGATATAACAGTCGCCAAGTCTCCAGATATAACCTAAGGTTGAAGAAAAGTTAAGTGAAGGCTTAGTTATAGTGTCTCCATAAGAAGATGAGTTAAGTTAAAAGATCAAGTGACATGGAGACAACCGTTGATCTAAAGATTGATCCAACGATAGTCGCTAAGTCTCGGTAACAAACTGTAGTCGGAGTGAATATCAAGCAACAAGGAGATTACATAGTCGCTAGGTCGCCAGAAGTAAAACCAGAGTTAAAAGAATGAATTTTCTATGACGCGATGGTGGACATTTGTTGACCAATAAGATTTAAAATATTTTGATAGATGGAAAAGTAGCCAAAATATGACTAATGATAGCCAATTAGATTTGAGTTCGATCCCTTTTCGAATTTTATAAGGTTTTTATAAAAAAAAGCACTCATTAAAAATTGATTACATGTCAATTTGAATTGCCACTGCTAGAACCAGAATTGATGTCATAGTGCATAAACTAATGGTGGAAGTGACTGAATTGTAAGTTTGCCAGTTGCGAAGAGATGGCTGCATTGATTTCTCAGTTATAAGTAAGCTATACATTGTCATTTCATTCTTACCAAGCTTCCAAGTTTTTAGAGCTAGAAATATTAAAAGAGTTGAACATTTTCTAGGAAGAGTAAGGTTCTCCAGCAGTGTGTATTGATAAAGGTGATTTCCTGGTTCAGAATTCAGAGGGAATTGTGATTGGCAGTATTTTCAGTGCTCAGAATTTCAGATTACAGAGTAATTGATAGCCTGTGCTGAGGGTTTTGAGGAGATTTGTTTCAATATCGATAACATATATTGGAACTGGACAAGATGAGTAGGGCGGTAAGTGTGGCAACTACCAGTGGGAGGAGTGATGATGTAGATGATGATATGAAATGGAAATGCAACTATTCAGAAGAATTCATTTCCTTACTACCAGGGTCAACTCAAAACATAAAGGTAAGTGATGATACCCTCAATGATAATTTGATTTTTATTAGAGATTCCAAAACCCTAGGGTCCTCTAGGTATTCCTTGTTCAATTATTTCTATAATAATAGTGATGAAGTTGTACCCATATCAAACCCATGGACCTGTGGATTGGCCAAGTTGATTGTCCCAGACATATTTGTAGATGCCGATTTCATCCTGGAAATGGCTAGTAGGTATGACACCATAAAAAAAAACAATCAAGAGGGATGATGACAAAGCCCTAGTTACCCTAGACAGGAATTCCTTCATAAAAGCCTTCAATCTCTACCAACCCATGGCTGCTGAGATTAACCTAAAGATTTTGGAGAATAGATATACGAGGGAGAGTGGTATTGCCTCTAAATTGATTCAGGAACACCATGTTCCAAAGAGAATGAAGAACTATATTGCACCCATTCCAGGAACTTCCCCATATTATTACAAAGATTTGAACTTCTATATGAAGTATATATCATATGCACTATGCAGAGTGTTAGGAAAAGATGGAGGGCCAGAGAGAATTACTTCAGAGATCCTAATGATGGTGTTGGACATGTAGAGCCCTCACACCAGTACTAACTTTGACTATATCTAGTATATCATAGATCAGATGCACCAGGGGTTTGTGAATATTCATAATAAGAAAGATAAACCTAGATTCATGCATTACTCTATTTTGATGCATTTGATCCTATACTACAACTTACCCATTATGAATTGCCAATGTTTAAGGCCACAAAGGTTTCATCAAGGCCGATCTAACCCCATTCAATTCTAGCTAAGTGCGTGGAATTACACCTCTAGGGAAAAATAATTTTGTGCCTTTGAAAATTGGGTAGTGCATCCAATTCGTCAGTGCCTAGGTGTCAATAAGACTAGGTTGCCAATCAAAGTAATTCAACTACTTAGACCCTGCCAATATCTTGATAAATGGCTAGGAGATCATAGCTAGGGTGATTTTTATTATGAGAAGAACTTTACACTGATTAGGGTGTATGATTGTACCCACCCTCACCATATCTTGCCATTTCATGTGCCACCAAGAATTGTTGCAATGGAATTCATAAGGCAATTGATTTTGACTCATAAGGAACACCTTGCTCCACACAGTAAGGGTACATTTACCCCAAGACAATTCAAAATCTACAATTTCACAATTAGGAAGAAAGCATTGGACCCATTAAATAACTAGATGATCCATTATAGGATGAATGTGGCTCTTTATAGATACAGTGATAGAGAGGGTTTCATCCTCAGTGAAAAGAAGTTGTTGACACCAACCATCCCCTACACCAAAGACCATGAGGAGTGCATGGAACAGGACTTGATAAGAAATATTTTGGAGGGTGAGGAGGTGGATAAGAGAGCAGATAAGTTCAATGAAAATATTGATTTACAGAGACAGGTGAAGAGAAAGGGCCTTACTTTTGGGGGACTCTTCTCAGACATACCTTATTTAAAGAGGCTAGATGCCATGATAAATTATCATAATCTCCTGTGCAATCAATTAGAGGATGCACTAGTAGTGCCAGAGAAGGGCCACAAGGGGCACTCATCATAAGAGTATGATGATGATAGTGATGAAGGATACTCCACACCCAGCTCCCCTCTAGTCAATCAAGTAGCTACAAAAGAACAAGTAGCTAAGGCTGAAGATATTATTGACCTAACAGAGGTCCCTGAGAAGGAAGTTACAAATGAACCCCCACCTAAGAGAAAAAAGGTTGAAACAGGGGAACCTGCTCAAAAAATAAAAAAGAAGAGAGATAGAATTGGTGCCCTAATAACTAGAAATAGGCCATATGATCACCAATTGAGAAAATAGATCAGGGAAGGAAAGAAACTGCAAAAGGATGTAGAAGAGGAAGAAGAGCTACCTCTTAGAACCTGTACAGATGAGAGATTGATTTACCAAGATCAATTCCTTAAGGATGATAATTTCATCAAGACTAAGGAATTTAAAGACTTCCTCATCTGGAAGAAGCAACAACAAGTAAGTGCAAAATTACAGTTGGTAGGTGGTGACCTAGTGACTCAAGAGGCTCTACAAACAATGCAGGACTATGATCCTAGATCAGAGCAAATTACACCAGAGTAGGCAAGGAAACTGGTCAAGGCCAGTGGAATGTTACTAGTAGAAGGTTGGGACTTGGCCTCAGCCTTTATCATTGATCAAATAAGAAAAAAACCTGATGTGATGTTATCATTAGAAACATATGTTGGGGACATGATTAGAGGGTTTGGATACAACCCAAAGTCCCAGGCACTAGCAATGTGGAGCTTGGCTCCAAAAGATCAAAATCCAACCCTTTTAAACATCCAAGAGAAGATGGAAGGCAATAAGATAATCTGGCCAGTCCAAAATATAGGAAACTTGGAGATCTCCCAAGTACTAACACACTTTTCTCAACTCAATGAGGCCAAAGCAGTGCAAATGTCTGAGAAGCTGAAGAAGCTTACTAGTGACACTAGTGACATTGTCAAGGATAGAGAGTTAAGGATAATAAAGATCAAGGCATAGGAGAAGCTCATAGATGAGATTACTCAACAACTACTAGATATGCCAGAGGCTACCCCTGCTGAGCCAAAAAAGCTACAGGATGTGGAGATCCAAACATAGGAAATAGGGGAGAGAGAAATTGAAATAGAGCAAGGGATAAAAGAACATAAAAGTGTGATTTTTGGAGCATTTACATTAATTTTGCATCATAGGATAGACACCATTAAGGATAAGATTGATTTAGTATATGCAGCCTATGGAAAATTTCCAGGCCTTCAAGTGGAAGTGAATAATTTTATATCAATTTTAAATCCTTACTATGCAACTTGGTCTGGTAGGACAAGAATTTTTGAAAGATTAGCATCTATGCAAGCACTGAGGTCAGATTTACTAGAAATAGTTACCTTGGTTGGAACTGAGATAGAGAAACTTGGAGCCACCTTGTCATTCTTCGAAGGAAAATAAAACCAGATAGAAGCAAGGTTAAATATGTTTGGAGTGAGTTACAATATATTTGTGCCTCCCATCAGAACCAAGGACAATCAGATCAAACCATTAGGGCTACGGGGCTCAGATTTTGATAATGTGCTACCAAATAAAGATATTTATATATCTGATCAAGGAGAGCTGGACATGGAGAGATATAAGAAGATTCTAGATGAAGCAATTAAAGCAGAGACAGACTGTAATAAATTTATCAGAGATATAAAGAGCATAACTGATGCCAGATATGAGAGACAGAAGGCCCAGTTGGAAAGTATACAAAGCTTTGAGTGGCCAAAGGAGTAAGATGTTACAACATGGGACATCATGACAAAGCCCAAGAATAAAAATCTTGTAACAGTTGACCTAGACATCATGGATGAAGAATAGGAGGACACATGGCACCTGTTCTATGAGCATAGGAAGGTTAGAAGTCTTAAAGACTAGTGTAGGTTAGCCTGAATTGGTGGTCACTAGATCTAATGACAAATATTAGATGCTATCCTAAACATATACAGACAAAGGTGTCGGCATCCACAAGAAGACAAAAGCAGATTAGATCTTATTCTTTAGTTTTTTCCTTCCACCGCTTGGAGTTTTTCTGTATTTTATCTTTTCTAGTTTTTAGGGTTAGGTATTCTAAACCATCTGAAGCTTGTAGAATCCTTATATTAAGGATTCCAAGATGGTTTAGGCCTGTATATAGTGCTCTTGTATCATTTTTTGAGGTGAGAGTTGGAAATTTATGAAATAGAATTACAAGGCAGACTAGTAAAATTTGTCTGAGCCTTTGTACTATTTGTCTATCTGAATGTATTTGAAGCTTTAAGACATTAATAAAAATATTTTTCAATCTCTTTTCTACATCTTGGTTGTCTCTTTTCATTGCTATTATAGTTCTTTTATGTTTACTTGTAAGGCAGTTAGACATACTGATCACAAGGTGGTTGTGCAGTCATTTGTAAGATCTTTCAAGGAAGGATTAATTATTTCATGTGACCCCAGAGATCTTAGCATTAGTTTAAGGATCTGATGATATAGTTTTAGAGAGAGGATAATTTGTAAGGCATTTTATCTTTGTTGCAAATATTTTATTGATCACCTTATTGTGGAGTTATACCAGATATTGACTCATAGCCCAAGGATAAGGCACTGGTTTATAATTGGCTAAGTAATTATTCATTATCCAACCAGTATTTTAATTTATCAAATCACTTACATTTCAAATATACATTCCATTCAAGTAATTGTGTTTAAGGAATACAATTCAGTTTACTGATTCCTTTAAGAGAGAATCAAAATAGGTTATCCCTCCTGAGGTTCATAAGAACTGAAAAAGGAAGAAGTATGATAATCCTTATTACCTTACTAATTTCTTTTATCAAAATACTAGTATGGCTCATTAAGCTCTATAGCAGGATATTCATAGTCATTTGCATATTCATTTACTTGTTGATCCATTAAAAGGCATTTCAGCAATTTAGTAAGAAGATAATCCACTTAAAAGATATTGTCATTCACTAATCATCCATAGGTAATACCTGCCTGAGTCAGTGGATCTCAAAAAAGAAGGAGGAGGTAATATTTTCCCTAGATGTTATCTAATACCCTCATCAATTAGCCTTTCTCTTGCATGAAATAGGAGTTTGTATTCAAGCATACAAGTATACTGGCACATTAAAACTTGTGCTGCAAGAAAAAGTGCTAACAACTGGAATCTCAATTATTTCATCCAGAGTGACTGGGCTTTTGATCTTGCTCTTCTATTTCTTTATTGAGAATTCTGTAGAAGAAGATGTATGAACTACCATTTCTAGTTCATTTTTTTTCTCTGAGGTGCTCGATGAAGGCTTTATAGATGAAACTTCTTATGCCTTGTGCTCAGTGTTCACCTGTCAGTTAGGTGAAGATGTCTCTTCATCAACCTTGGGTGTATCAGTAGATTTCTCTTCTGTTTGCATTTGTGGATCATCTATCTTTTCTTCTTCACTCTTCTCCTTCTTCTTTTCCTCTTCTACTTATTTTTTTGCTTCTTGATTCTGATCAGTAGACTTGTCTTGTTGATCATTGGTAGCAGCTTGTTCTATCGTTGTATCTTTGGATTCATCTTTTGTGTCCTTTGTTTCTGCATCACCCTTGTCTTTGGGTATGCTTATATTTATAGTAGATTCTTCTTTTCCTTCTATCATATTGATGGACTTCATCAATATTGGCATATTGTTCTTTGTGCTCGCCTATGTTGCATCTGTAGTTGTGTCATGTTCGTCGGTTTGAGCTTGTCGAACAGTGACATATTCATCCTTTTGAATTTTTTTTGTAGGGTCTAGTCCTATTATTTCAATGATTGAAGTGTCTAGTGATGTCTCATCAGCAACATCCATGTCCTTATTTCCTGGTGTCTTCAATTCTTGTTTCTTTTCTTGATCCTTAAGAGATATGAATATTACATCATCATCCTTCTTTGGATCCTTATCAGAATCATAGTGAGTAATATCTTGAATGTCAAGATCATCCATGACTTTATCTAAGTCAATAGGCTCAATATCTTCCATATTATCCAAAGCAATGTGCTCTAGACTTTCTTTTTCTTTCTTCTCCTCTATATGAGGTGTCTCAGTGAGAAGTAATGGATTCTCATAGCTTGTTGATTCTGCAGGTAGATCAAGAATTTATCTCCATTTAGCATCTATCATGTTGTCAAGCTCTATGAGCTTCCCCTATAACACCTTGTAGGCTCTTATCTTTGCCACAAATTTATTGGAATGCTTTTTCATCATTTCTTTTATCTCTTCCATTTTGGATTCGGGAGGCATGAGTGTTACAAGTATCCTCTCCCTCGCTTCCTTTTCTCAGTGCAAAGCATAAGACCATCATGCTAAAATTCTATCATTCAATTCTTTGGGCATTTTGTCAGCAAAGTCAATTGGTACATATTTGAACCTAACCATAGACCTGATTATTGCATCTTCTATTTTATTTTGGTCCTCGGGCTCCAGTTTTACCCATTGTCTGATTTTCCTATCAGTCATGGTACTTATTGTAGCAATTGAATCAGAAATCTAATCAATTGTTTGAGGGGTTAAGCTCTTCTTATCTTCTTTAGTCTCATCCTATTTTGAGTCTTCAATGTTGGATTTGGTTCTGATGAGTCTTCTCCTCCTTTTGGTAGGTGTTTTCTTATCTATTTGATACTTCTTCTTATAGGTCCTCACTTGACTTTTCTTAAGAGGTGTAGTATCTTTCTTTGTAGTTTGGCTCCTTGTCCTCTGAGCTGCTATAGTCCTTGGTTTCTTGGTTGGAGGTGGAGGCACATCAAACTCTGTGGCTTTAGAATCTATTGCTTTCTTATCTTCCTCTTCACCAATGGCACCCTGTCCCTCGGTGTCCTCTGTTTGTTCTTTCTCCTCCTCATTTACCAACAACAACTTCTCAAGATTCTTTACAATCTTTTTTTTCTTGTTGACAGTCTTCTTTATGACTAGGCCCATTTTTATTTTAGTCTTGGCCTCTTCATATGTTCCAAATCTTTTTTTCTTACAGTCAATTGGTTCATTCAACAGTGCATCAATTGTATTTGTTGCTTGATCTATGTTTATCTCATAGTCAAGTGGTGGTAACTAGGCTGTCATCGGTACAACTGGATTAATATGAGTAAAATTTGAATCCACCATAAAGCATATCTCTTCCTTATTATTTTCAATTAACTGTTTAGGGATCCTTACTCTCTCCATCATCTTTTCCTTTAAATCAAGGAAGTATTCAGTCATCACTGAATCAAAGTTGTCACCTAGTGACTTGATAAGGTCATTTATTTGTAATGTGACTAGCTTGGTGGTGTCCCACTTTACTTTTCCAATTGAAGGAAATTATTATTGAAAATAAAAGAATATACACATTATAAGTAATCCAAACTAACATGTGTTTGTCTTGGCATACCTGATTATTGTCATATTTTCATCAAGTTGCTTCAATAGGATCTCACATAGATCCATTTGTATTCCTTTCATGACAATCTTGTGAGTTGTGCTTATTGTTGTTGATGCTATGATATTTAGGCTGCTAGCTTGAAATATTTTTTACCCTATGACACATGCACTGAACCTCAATTCCTCATTGGTGATGGTGTTCACCTTAAGTCCTCGGTTATCCCATACAGCGTTGGTGATTTTATCAACTTATGGTCGAGAGGGATGCTTGTGAGTTTTTGTTTTTTTGGTTATAGGGTAACCTATTATAGCATGTATTATATCCTTTGTAATATTTTTAGGTTCATCCAACCATAACTTCTGATCGTGCATTCTTCTTAGTACTAACCGAATCTAGTCGGTTTTGAAAACCCTCGAGAAATATAGGGAATTTGTTATCCCTTTTACTTGCAAGTGATTTTGTTCTTCCTTTAGGTTCCCTTGATCATCACATAGCTTCTTATAAGCTTGATCTATATCCAGATCACCAATCTTAGTGATCTTGCAGTGGATATACAATCTAACATCTTCTATCAACAAAACCCTAGGTGGAATTTTTGAGAATGCACTAGAATAATCAGGTTGCGAGGCAACTTCTGGACATATCTTATATTTTGGTTCCACACAAGTGTTATTCTTGATTAACTTAACAACATTCTTGTTTTCATTCTTCAATTTGGTTGTTCTTGAAGTCATTGCCATTGTGTTTCAAATTTAGGGATTTTTTGAAAATAATAACAGAGTTCTCAGTACTCTTGGTACTTACTTCAATCTGTGTAGCTTGTGAGTGATCGGTTTGGAGTGCATTGGATTGAGTTGAGGAAGCTCTACTAACTGCTCTCTTTTTTCTCTATGTTTTCTCTACTTTGTTTGTTCAATTCACGTGTGAATAATGAAGTGCTTCCATCGAGTATTTATAGACTTTTTCCATAAGTCTGTTATAAATGCTCAACAACTCATCAATTCATGAAGACGGAGTTTTTCAGTTAAACTCTCAAAAAACATTCTCGGTGTTGAAAGGATGCTAGGGATAGCTCTTAAGATTGTTTCTTTCATCGACGAATCTTGGTGTAGTGTCAAGACAACATTGTAACTTTGCTTCCTTACTGATGGGTGTCGGTTTACATTAGTGACTTAGCCTTTTTATGTGTTGACCGACAATTCTTGGTAAGTGTAGACAGCTCATCCTTTTATGTTCACCGATGATTTTTTGTATGTGTTTACTGACGGGTTTTTTTCTCAAAATTGTAACAAGTAACATAATATGCATCTTTATTCATGCAGATTTTGACTATCTATCAATTTGTATAATGGAACTAATGCAAAATATGACTTGGTGTAGTGCAGTTCCATACTTACTTGTTCATATTTTAGGCGGGGTGGTGATGTCACTAGATCCATGGGATGAGGTGTCACTGACTGCATTGCTTGGTCTAGCTTCCTCAATGGTTGAAGCTTTCCTCCACATTTTCTTTCTAATTTTCTTGATGTCTTCAATGGTGTTACCATTTGCAAAAGTGGTGGTTTTTGTTATTCAGTCTCTGCAATCCTTCTTTAGATGTCCAACCTTATGACAGTGTAAACATGTCATTCCAAGGTTGGTCTTGCCTCTATACCTTTTGGTTCATGTTCTCATGTAGTTTGCAGCAATGTGACCATATCTACCACATGATGTGTGGTTTATCCATGTATTGTAATCCCAAACATATGAATTACGGAATCTGCTCGGTTTATATGCATTTTCTTGATTTTTTGGTTTCCATGCTTCAATTCTCTTCTTCCTGCATTCAAGAGATGTGTGCCCATGCATTTTATAGGTGGGAAAATAATTTTCCATATAGGTTTCCTTCTTTGGTTCTTTCACCTTTGATTTACATTCATATGCTTTATATCCTTTCTTGCTACAACTATAACAGTGTCCTATGAATCTAAATGTGGATTTAGGAATACCTTTTTATTTGCTCCTGCAAACATTTGAGGTGTGGCCTTTCTTTCCATAGTGATTTCATTTCAGCTTCCTTGGTCTAGGATTGATGTAGGCATCTTTTGGATTAGCTTCATTTGATGACTCTCCATGCTTGGTGTACCCTAGTCCAGTGTTGGTGTTGGGTCTTCTTTGTGCAATCAATAATTCATCCATCCTTTTTGTACTCTCTTCAGCTCTCTAAATCATGTCATTATGATGTTGCTGAATTCTAACCTCATGCTTTAGTTTTTCATTCTCTTCTCTTAGTTCACCGATAGTGTGTATTCTTTCAATAAGTTTCATATTCATTCTATTTTCTTGTTGACTCATAAGAATAATCTGACTTGTAATCTCATGGTGATGCTTTGTAAGTCTTTGTATCTCAGACTCTTTTTCTTGTAGCTTTTCTGTGATCTTTCTTCTATCATCAATAGCTAGTGTTCTTTCTTGTTCAACTTTCCTAGCATTGTTCATGACATCAATCATCCATACCATCTGTGTCTCTTGACCGATTTGTAGAGATTTGACTTGTCCATCCAGATGTAGATTGATTTCAGTTAGGCTTGTGATGCTTTCTTCTAATGTATATGATGCTTTTCTTGTATTTGATCCTGAAGACTCAAAGAAATATGGAATCTCTTCCTAATGATAATCTGTCTCATTACATCGAGATGCCTTATTCTTTCTTTCATCCAAAAACTGTCTCATGTTGATTCTAGCCCCTTTATATTGTTCATAGAACATCTGAATCTCAAGATTTTTATTCTCAATATATTTATCAATTTTGTACTTCTCCATTATATGATCTTTTCTCTTAAGTATTTAAAATTTTCAATAAAAAAAAGAGATCCAATTCTGATACCAATTGTTGGGATTAATGGGAAGTAGTACTGAGAGGGGAAGGGTGAATCAGTACCTCTAAAACTTTTAAAACTTTTCACCTTACTTCATTAGCAATCAATCTTTATTGTATTACCGACCAAATATGATGTTCTTTCTTATGCATGTAATATTAATTCATAAACTTAATTGTATGTAACATTCATAGAAACATTCATGAAAGTAATAGACACATAACACAAGATATGATATCGCAAAAAACTCCTGTTAGGAAGTAAAAAATGTGGTGGGGATGGTACCCACAAAACTTCACTATCTATAGATTGGAAGGGAGCCGGTTAAGGCTTACAATTTGATCACTTCTGATGATCTACCCTTTTAGGAGTATTAATTTGGAGACCTATTAGGATCTGCTCTATTAAGAGCTTTAGCAACACTGATGTAGTGTGCACTCGGTTAAGAGATTTACAATAGGATTATTAAATCCACCTTCCTTGAAAGGATTTCTTAAGTGTACTACACTTGTTAGAATGTGTACAATATGTATGAACTGATTATATGCAATCTATAATTTCTGATCATAGATCTATTAAAGCTTACAAAGTATGAATATCACCTATAATGATTGATTAATACCTTTTCCTTCTTGTCGGTAGCCTTGGCTCTTGTTCTTGAAAACTGATTAGATCTTTGTCTGTGCTTCTGCATGAATTCTCTTGTTTGAACCTTAGATTCTCTCAGAGACTACAATCATCATCAAACAACATGTTCACAACTGATTGAGCATCTATTTATAAAAGTTCTTTGACCTATTCTAAAATCATGCATTACAATGTTAACTCTAGATTCAAGGTATAGAACTTGACCTTGATCCTTTGGTTTGCATGTTTTAAATCAGTTAGACTGATAAAAACAATAATAATTACATCGCTTTTCCCTCAAGTAATGGATTTAAAAACAAATCAAGAAGCTAAATATAAAACTTCAGTGATTTATCTGACGTGGAAGTCAGATCCACTTTTTTGGGGATGTAACTGACTCTCGGTATCTGATTGTCGGTGTGAACTGAAAGTCTATCGGTGTTCCTTCTTTGAACTGTTCGTCAGGTTCCCTTGATCTGTCGGGTTCCATCCTTGAATTTTTCGTCGGGTTGCACTGTTGGTTACTCGTCGGGCTCCTTTTTCTTTTCTGTCATCATTTAACACTAAATAGTGTTGCATCGGGATGCTTTGTATTTAGCAATATAGGTAACCTTGGCATCAGGTAGTGTTGCGCCCTGTCTTTTGGTGTAGTATTAACTGACAATGTTTATCATGTTTTTCCTTGCATATACTAATGGAAAAATATAATGTCTTCAAAAAAAACATCTCTCAACCACTAACCACTACTCCCCCTAAGGAGTAGCTATCAAAAACATGAATCCATATTAAATTTAATATGTAAGCACACTGGATTGATGCATCTCAATGCATCTCTAGATCTGACTAGGAGGGTAAATCACCCCTAGCTTATCTCAGAGATACTCAAAAGTATCCTTTGGCAAGGGCTTCATGAAAATATTTTCAATCTGCTCTATTGTAGACACATACTCCAATCTAACTTCTTTCTCATTGAACTTGTCTCTCAAGAAATAATGTTTAATATAAATATTCTTTGTCTTTGAATACAACACAGGTTTCTTAGAAATATTGATAACACTTAAATTTTTACATTGAATGGTAATATGCTCATCAATAGTCACTATGATATCTTTCAAAATTTTCTTCATCCACATCACTTGTGTACAATTAATATTAGCAACAACATATTCAACTTCAATAGTAGATTTTGAAATACAATTTTGTTTCTTACTTTCCCATGAAACTAATCTCTCACTCAAGAAGAATGCTCCACCACTTGTTCTCTTTCTTTCATCCACATTTCCTACCCAATCCATAGCAGTAAATGCACTCAATGTAAAATCATCATCCTTTCCATACCATAGGCCATAATCAACTATCCCTTTCAAGTATCTAAATATTCTTTTAACAACAACAACACATGATTCCTTCAGTCCTTCTCGACATCTAGCAACAATCTAAACAACATTCATAATGTCTGGTCTAGTTTGTGTCAATTATAGTAAGCTACCAATCATAGATCTGTATCTTTTATGATTAGCATTAGGTGCATCAATCTTTGTCAATTTACAACCATTAATAATAAGAGTACCAACATGTTTTGAATCATCCATACCAAATTTCATTACCAACTCTTTCACATACTTAGACTGAGATATGAAAATACCTTTATCTGTTTATGTAATCTGTTGTCCAAGGAAAAATTTCATCTCACCTATCATAGAGATCTCAAACTCTTTTTGCATCTCATCAAAAAATTCCTTATTTCCACCAAAGATAATATCATCCACAAAGACTTTAACAATCAAAATGTTATCATGATCAATTTTGAAGTACAAATTACTATCAACAAGACCTTTACTAAAACTAAGTGTTAGTAAATACTTATCTAATCTCGCATACCAGGATCTAGGAACTTAGTTCAATCCATCATGTTCTTTATTTAATCTATAATCTATGTCATCCTCATTGGTCAAAGGAAAAGCATCATATTTCTCAATGTAAAATTCCTCTTCCAATTCTCCATTCAAGAATGCAGAATTAGCATCCATATGATATACCTTGAAATCATTATAAGTAGCATATGCAAGAAACATCCTAACAAATTCAATTCTAGCAATAAGATAAAATGTATCCTCAAATTCAATACCTTACATCTATGAGTATCCCTTGCAAACAATTATGTCTTTATTCCTAACCACCTCACTATGCTCATTTAATTTGTTTATGAATACCCATTTAGTACCAAACATATTCTTGTCTTTAGGTCAAGGAACGAGAACCCATATCTTATTCTTCTCAATCTATTCCAATTCATCTTCCATCACTTTAACCCAACTCTTATCTTTACATACTTCATCAACATATGTAGGCTCAATCTTCGAAATCAAAAAAATTTCACTTCTATCAATTCTTCCTCTAGTCTAAACACCCTAATTACTACCACCAATAATTTTTCTTTCTGAATGATTTAACCTTACATACCTGGGAGTCTTCATATTTTATTTTCTAGAAATCTCTTGTGTTTCCACTTCATCATCATTTGCATCTTCTTCATTTTTTTATAACAATCCATTTTGATTCTAATTCTGATTATGTTCTTGCACAATCTGAACTTTCTTCTTCATCGTATGATTCATATTTGCAAGATGTGACTTGTTTCTGAAAATTTTTATCCCCTTTCACATTTGCACTTTCAATTACTTTCTTCAACCTCTGGTTATAAAATTTATGTCTTTATTTTTGTAGAATAACCAAAAAATATTACCTCATCACATCTAGGATCAAATTTCCCTAGGTCTTCATCTCTTCTGATAAAGCATTTACTTCCAAAAATTCTAAAAAATTTCACTGTAAGAACATGACCATACCAAAGTTCATAAGGTGTCTTACTGGTTCCCTGCTTAATTTGCACTGAGTTCAATGTGTATACTGCAGTGCTAACAACTTATCTCCAATAGATCTGTGGAACATTTCCTTTAATAATAATGGTTTTAGAAGTGTCTAGAATAGTTCTATTTCTTATCTCTGCAATTCCATTCTACTATGAATTTTGTGGAGAAGAAAATCATTCTCTTTATTGAATTCTCTTCACAAAAAGTGTTAAACTCAGTAGAAGTAAACTCTCCACCTCTGTCTGATCTCAAACATTTCAACTTCAGTTTTATTTCATTCTCAACCATAGCTTTAAAAATATGTAATTTATTAAATCTTTGGACTTCTCTTTCACAAATGTAACGATCATTCTAGAATAATAATCAATGAATAAAATGAAGTACCTGTACCCATAATAGCTTCTTGTTCTAGCAAGACCACATAGATTAGTATGCACCAAATCCATATATTTACTTGAAGAATAATTATTTCTCTTAAAATTAGACCTAGTCAACTTACCTAATTGAAATTCCTTAAACATCACATTAACATGCTTCAATAGTTTAGATAGATCTCTAACAACTCTTGTAGTGCTTATCTTCACAATGTTATCAAAGTTCACGTGACAAAATATATTATGCGACAAACAACTCTCATCAATCTTACCAATAAAGAATCTACTCTAAGAATTTTTCAAATGAAATACATTACCTTTAGTCTTTCTTCCTGTAGAAATTACAATTGCAGGGCATCCAATAACCTTGCACATTCCATCCTTGAATTGTAGGTTGTAACCTTTATCAACTAGAGGACCAACACTCAAAATATTATATTTCAAACCTTTAACATATAGAACATCATCAATGTTTTTGATTGAGGTAAAAGAAGGATTTGAAGGGGCCCTAAAACCATTTATAAGCTAGAAAAGATAAGAGAAAAATAAATTATAAAAAAAACAATGATTGCCAAAAAGGAAAGGTAGAACCAACAAAGGGCTAGTAAAAAGATATTACAAAAAAATCACTAGCCACCAAAAAGGGGAAACCTTCCAGCACACCATCTAGTAGAAAGACCCAAAAAAAACCCCAACAACATAGGTCACTCCAGCATCTTCAGGAATTCCTTAGAATCCACCTACAAAGCCTAAATTTTATGGATTAAACCCTTAAGACACATTAGTTCCTTAGGCTAACTAACCATTTTATTCTTGATTCTCCCTCTGGTTCTAGACCTGGAACCAGAATTTTGATCGTCCGGCTTCACAAAATCATCATCAATCAAGATGGCATTTTTTCCAGATAGTCTCCCCCCAATATAACATAAAGTGTATTAAGATTATTCACAGTAGCTTTCATGCTTTCATTGCTGAGGGAAAGGAATTTCGTAAGAATGTTCCCATTATTAATGACTCTACTAAGGATGAGGGAAAGCTTCTCAGCAATAATGCTCAAATTTTTCTCATCCAGCTTGCTAGAATTATCAAAATCCTCAATCATAAAATTTTACCTTTGTTGTTGTACATAACCGTGTCATTTCTCATTTTATCTATAGTATCCTCCAGCACCTTATTTCTTGCATCCAGGACTCTGTGCTTGATGCAAATTCTTGAATTCTGTGGAAGGCCCATTTATCTAGATAAAAGCATAAATATCTCTGCTCCTTTTCATATTGAGGAGACTCATATTAGTAACTTTTTAAGTGTTAAAATCTTCCTCTTCTAAAGAAGCAGCCTCCCCTTTTCTATGGCTATTATTCATCTTTTCCTTCTCAACTTCTCACCCATTTTTCAAGAAAATCAAGGATTCTGTTGAGATAGTCTTCGACCGCACATTTACCAGTAGGATCATCCATCATGGTAAGATTCTCCATATGGAAATAATCTATATTAGCAACACCCTCCTCAAAATCTTCAGAATTGGTCAAATTTTCCATGTATTCTCTTTCCTCATCACCTTCATTGCCCCCATCTTCATTCTCTCTTTCCATGTTCTCATCTTCAGAGAGACCCCTGGAATCATTATCAACAAGCTCCTATTGGGTAGTATTTTCATTCACTTGAGGTGATTGTGGGACCTGCTGCACATTCTCTACCTCATCAAAGGTCTCCTGTTGGGCCTTCATTTCCTCCTCCCTGGGGATTTCATTTTTATCATCTAATATCTCGTCCCTGCGATTATCTTTGTCGACCACAAAGCTATTTTTTCCAATTCTACCCGGGGATGGAGGGAATTTATCCTAGGTATGCACCTCTAGCTCTTTTGTATTATCATGTGTAGGAGATTCATTCTTATACAAATTCTCCTTACTGTTGTGCTCATCCTTGTGTGAGTTATCCTCCTCAAAGGATTCATCATCCTTATCATCTTCAAAATGTATACCCTTAACCTCATAAAAAATAGATAGGGAAGCCTCCTTATGCCCAAGATTAGCCTTTTTGGTTTTCTTAATAGAGGAGGGAACCGCTTTAATCTCTACACTTTTTCTTTTCTGCCTACTATTATGAACTTGTTTTGGCATAGAATCCATAATTTTATCTCTTACATACTCAATAATAAATAGAATAAGGCCTTCATGAAGGATAGAAGAATTGGATTTTATCCTATTGTCCATGAAGCTCTGATTTCAGAGAGATCAGTAAGAAATCAAGAAACAAAACCCTAGTTTTATGATGGAAGTAGTTGACGAGAAAAAAATGACACACCCTCATAAATATTTTGTCAAGAGTAAAATACTCCATGATTATCCTAAGAACCTGGGCCTAGATAAGCTTAATATTCTTGATATTGACAAAATCCTCATTACCCTTAATTAACATAGCTCTTTCTTTGTCATTTTTGGGAAAATCCTTCAAGGCCTTGTTACGAGCTCTCATATCCTTGAAATAGTTCATACCATCCAGTGGAAGGCTCGTAATCTTAGCAATCAAGTCCAAGGTCAAAGTAAAGGACTTACCTGCAATGTTAACAACCCCATTGTCCCAACTCGTAGCGAGCACCTTAGTAATGTCCTTGTTTCCAAGCAGTCTTTGAAGATACTGTTCGATCCCTCCCTTCTTGAACTTATTTCACACTTTTTTCTCCTAAATCAATTTACATTCAAAGGGTTCATCTTTTTTAAGATCCCATCCCATCTCTTTTGTTCCACAAATAATCTCCAGATTGCCACTGCTAGGATAAGACACTACGAGATAATAAACAAAGTTGCTCAAATTCAACAAACAGAGCTCGGTACAAAACAACTTCAAATCCCAATCTATCTTAAGAACCCACAAAATGTGTATGAAAAGACAAGTAATTATGAGAATTCACTCTGCCAGCCACTTCGCACCTCTAGTAATTCTAATATGTCTCATTTCACTTAAGACTATTATTACTTCAAATGACTCCTTCTTTATGATTAATCTTATCATAATCAATAAGCCTTTTTATGTCATTATTAATATTTTCCATCCTAAACCACTTGTGGATAATATCACCTTTAACCCCTATGTTAACTAACCCATCTACAATAGAGTTTGTTTCACGATAATCATGGGCTATATAAAAAATTTCAAACTTAAGAGAAATAAGTTTCATTTTGTCAATAATATGCTCTGCAGTCCATGATGATTTATTTAAGCCTTTGATTCTATTTATGACATTCAGAGAATCACCTTCCAGCCATAATTTCTTACAACCCAATTCTTCTTCCAACATAAGAGTGTTGAGAGTTTCCATAGCTTTGGCCCTGTGATTTTCTTGTAATCCCATGGGAAAGGTCTCTGCTCCAAGACAGTTACTAGCACTTTCTCTGACAATACCTCCCCCACTTGCCAATCTTGAGTTTCCTTTAGCTACCCCATCAAAGTTGGCTTTGTACCAATCTTGGGGAGGAGAAGACCACTAGGAACCATCTCTAGGGTTATGGGATTTGGTAGAAGTAAAGCCAAGCTGCCATTTTCTGACTTTCTCAAGATCCTCCTAATTACATGTAACTGATTAAATGTTTGAAGATGTTAAGTTGATGATCATGCAAGGCATTAAATCAGTTAATGTATTGTATTGTCATTAATGTCAACTTGATATAATTTGTATGGTCATGGATATATTTCCAAAGACTTCAAAGAACTCATGAATCAAGGCTATGCTAATCAGTAATGCATACAAGTCAAGTATTCACTAAGTGACTGCATACACCAACAGAGTGCACCCGACGGTCAGAGTAAAATGAACAAAGTCACAGTGTTTCCTGACAAAGAAATCCATAGAATTACCAATGAGAAGAGTTACAGTGTTTCCTGACGAGCAAAACACAGAGTAACCCGACAGACATAATTTCAGTGTTGCCCAATGGAAAAGATAAGGACGGAGATCCTGATGACAACTAAAGTCACACTGATAGAACAGTCAGTTATCACCAATGACTAACTGAAGTATTGACCGATAGAACAAAGAATTTAGAAAATGACAAAATGCTTAGCTAGAAAGAAGATAAAGATATAGTTAACAAATACTTATCATTGTTTTAATCATCCAGATAAAGCTAGAGATAAGTAATTGATTTAAAGCTGATTTGTACAGTTGGAAATAAGATATCTACCAGACAAATCAAGAGTTATGCTTTAAATCAAATTGGCTAGATTTTTTATCATGCCAAGAATCAAGAACCAAGAAACAATGAATTTGTGTCTATATAAGAGACTATCTTAATTCATTTTAAGAGAGGGCGAAGGGGAGTGAAGAAAAAGAGGATGCTAAAGAGAAACTGATGAAGAACAACTTCATGCAGTCCTGATCAAACAAGCTGAAGGGAGAGCTAAGGAATTCTGCAGACACCGATGAACAGTGAGCACATCATCATAGAGAAGAAAGTGTGGAGCACAAGTATTGAATTGATACATTGGTCAGAGAGGTAATGTACTTAAATAGATCTAAAAATCTACAATTTAAGTTGCAATATGAACAGATCATAGTGTTTCAATTTAACTATTGAAGCATCAAGTCTCTTAACCGAGCAGGACTTAACAATCTTCTATATATTGAGGTACATCTCAAGGAGTTCCAAAAAGGTTGATTCATGAAAGTAGCATTGGATATGCCTGATGCCTATTGACAATCTAAGAAAGAGGTTGATTCAAGGATGGCAGCATTAGATGCCCGATACTAAGTGACAACCTCTATGTATAAAATACTCTAACAAGGTCACACCTAACAGTGTGTTTGTAACCTTTAACAAGGTTGGCTCCTAACAGGGCTCACTTTAGAAGAGTGGAAATTTGGGGTACCGGTCCTAGTGGTTTTTTCCCTTAACAGGGTTTCCACGTTAAAATCTATGTGTTATGTGTGTATGATTCATTTCTTTACTGTTTTGTATCTTACATAATTAATTCTAGATTTTTTGGTACACTCTACATATTTATTGTATTTTAGTAAAAAAATGACTGCTTATTGGTGAACATACAGAAAAAGGTTTAACAGATCAATCTGACAAGTAGTAAATTGATATAAGTGATTCAAGGCATTCATCTTGTAGGACAGAAGATAACTTGAGATATAATTTGTGGTTATAAGTTTAAAGGGTTGATTTAAGGATTAATTTTTGAGGCCACTAATTCACCCCCCCCCCTCTCAGTTATTACTAACAATTGGTATCAGAGCTTGTGTGCTTAGAAGGAAGGTTTCAAGACCTAAGTCAAAGATCACAAG
>MU223539.1:2005034-2028941 GCA_018584345.1 Thuja plicata
AGTTATTACTAACAATTGGTATCAGAGCTTGTGTGCTTAGAAGGAAGGTTTCAAGACCTAAGTCAAAGATCACAAGATGAACATATGAGATGTGCCCAAGTTGAACAAAGATAATTTTGCTTCATGGTAGAGCAGGATAAGACTCCACTTATTAGGTATTGGTAATGATGTTACTCAATTCCTAGAAACTAAATATGTGTTTCCCACAGGAGCACCAACAGTTGAACAAATGAGAGAGAATCATGAACACAATGGCATGGTGATAAAGCTTGCTTCCTCACTCTCCGATGCTGAATTTGAAGATGTCAAAGAATGCAAAACTGCAAAGCAGATGTGGGACAAATTGAAGCTTGTACATGGTGGTGACAAAAATGTTTTAAGAGCCAAGGAAGAAAGCCTTAGAGGAAATTTTGATGAGCTCAAAATGAAAGAAGGTGAAAACATCACTCAGTATAGCACAAGAATCAAAGAGGTAGTCAATGTTATCCAAGGAGTTGGAGGTGTACTAGAAGAAGATACAATGGTAAGTAAAATTCTAAGAACCTTATTGCCTACTTATGTTATTAGAGTATCTGCCATTAAAGAAATGAGAGCAGTAGAAAATAGAAATGTTACTCTAGACAGTTTAATTGGAAGACTGATTTCATTTGAGATGAATAACTTTGATAATAGTGTCTTACCAAACATAGAGTCTGCATTCAAAACTTCTATGAGAATAAGTAAATCAAGCCATAAAAACACTATGAGAAAAGATAGTGATAGTGAAAGTGAATAAGATGAACTTGATGAAATTGAAGCACTTATGGCTAGAAGAATATAGAGAGGCAAAGGTAAATTACCACTTGTTTGTTTTAATTGCAAAGAGATTGGACACTTTTCTGCAAGATGTACTAATAGAAGAAAAGATGACAAAAGTAATGACAGATCATTTGAAAATAAGTCTGACAGAGGTGATTACAGAAGCTATCGACAATCAGAAAGAAGAGATACCCGAGACTATAAGGACAAAGAAAAGAAACCTAGTTACCTATTAAAATGCAAGGATGATGATACTGACACCGAATCTGATGAAGACATTGAGATGGTGTTTGTGGCTATAAAGGATGATTCAGATGATGATGATGAAGAAAGGTATGTAGAAATAGCTCTCATGTCTAAAAGTAGAAAAATTATGTTTGGGTCATAGATAGTGGCTGCACTCACCATATGATTGGTGATAAACAAAAGTTTAAGACTTTTGAATACTATAAAGGTGGTTTAGTAATAATGGGTAATGACACACCTTGTCTAGTTGAAGGTAGAGGAACAATAATTTTGAATAACCAGATAAAATTTTAAAATGCTTATTGGGTAAATGGATTGAATTATAATCTATTGAGTGTTTCTCAATTGAATAATTCAGGTCACAAAGTAGCATTTGAAAATAAGAAGGTAAAGATCTTCAATCAATCTGGAAATCTGATTGGTACCGGTGAGCAAACAAAAGGTAACTTATTCTATCTGACTGATACTGACTCCACTTGTTTGATTGCTAAAAAAAAAGACATATGGTTATGGCACAAAAGATTGTGTCATGTGAATTTTGACAACATGATAAAGATTAGCAAAAAGAGAAATGTCAGAGGCTTACAGACGATGACCAAGCACGACAACATCATGTGTAAGAATTGTCAAAAAGGTAAAATGACAAAGTCTAGTTTTAAAATAAAAACTCATACATCTGATGCAATTCTAGAATTATTCCATACTAATTTATGTGGAACTATGAGGAAAAAGAGTTATTATGGAGATAGATAATTTATTCTCTTTGTTGATGATTACTCTAGAATGATGACAATCATGTTTCTAAAAGATAAATCAGAAGCATTTAGGATGTTTAAATGATACAAAGAAATGGTTGAGAAGCAAATTGCTAAGGAGATAAAATGCTTAAGGTCAGATAGAGGAGGGGAATTTATTTCAGATGAATTCACTAACTTTTGTAATGAGCATGGAATCAAAAGACAGGTCTCTGCACCAAGAACACCACAGCAGAATGGAATTGCTAAAAGAAGGAATAGATCCATAGTTGATTGTGCAAGGACACTAATGATAGAGAAAGGCATCACCCAAATCTTCTAGAGGGAAGCTATCAGTACTTTTGTTTACACATTGAACAGAGTACAATTGAAGAAAGACACCAAAAAGACACCTTATGAGCTATGATATGGATACACACCCAATGTAAGTTATGTCAAAAATTTTGGCAGTCAATGTTATATCTTAAAAGATGATAGAAATGGAAAAATTGACTCCAAGAGTGATGAAGGAATTTTTCTAGGGTATTCTACCAAGAGCAAGGCTTATAAATGTCTAAACAAAGCCTCTAACAAAATTGTTGAAAGTGCAAATGTAAAGATAGATGAATTTGTAGAGAAGAATGAAAAGGAAAGCAATAAAGAACCAGAGGACTACAATAAGTTCACTTACAATGAGGAACTAGACACTTTACCCTACCAACAATGTAGAGCTCCTAAGAAACAGATCATTGCACCCGAGCATCAGGCTGCAAATACCGACGATCAGAATATTGCTCAAGATGATGCACAAATTGATGAAGAACATAATGAAGAACAAAATGATGATCAAGCTGATAGAAAAAGAGTTGTACCTATACTTTCTATATATGTCAAAAGGAACCATCCATAGGACCAGATCATAGGAGATAAAAAGGCTGGTATGAGAGCAAGAAGTAAGTCTCTAAATACAAGGTGTCTTATTTGTGAGTATGAGCCCAAGTCTGTCAATGCTGCACTAGATAATGCTGAATGGATAAGTACAATGAATGAAGAGATTGAACAGATAGAGAAAAACAAGACATGGACACTTGTACCAAAACCAGATGACAAGAATGTCATCGGTAAAAAATGGATATTCAAGAATAATCTGAATGAGAATGGAGAAGTCACAAGAAATAAAGCAAGACTAGTATGCAAGGGGTATGCACAAGAAGACAGAATTGACTATGGAGAGACCTTTGCACCCATTGCAAGGCTAGAAGGAGTAAGAATATTTATTTCTTATACTAGATATAAAGGATTCAAGGTATATCAAATGGATGTCAAGTCTGCATTCCTAAATGGAATACTTGAAGAAGAGGTATACATTGAACAACCAGAAGGGTTTGATGATCCAGACAAGAGGGACATGGTATGTAGACTACAAAAAGCCCTATATGGATTGAAACAAGCACCCAGAGCCTGGTATGAAAGACTTCATTCCTATATTATAAGTATTGGATTTGTATAAACTAGTGAAAATAGTAATCTTTATTTGAAGGAAGATACTGAAGCTAACACTTTGATTGCTGAGATATTTGTTGATGAAATCATATTTGGAGGCAATGATATACTATGCAAATCATTTGCAAATGAGATGAGAAAAGAATTTGAGATGTCTATGTTTGGAGAGATCAAGTTATTTCTTGGTCTGCAGATCATGCAACAAGGAGAAGGTATTTTCATTACACAATCCAAATACATCAAAGAAGTATTGAAAAATATTCAAGATGGAAGAATCCAAACCTGTTGGAACACCGATGGCAACTGGATGAAAACTAACAAAGGAGGACAAGTCATTTGAGGTAAATTAGACTTTGTACAGATCAATGATTGGAAAAATCATGTATGTTGTACATACTAGACCAGATATTACACATGCAGTATGAATAGTTGCTATATTTTTTGCTAATCCCAGAGAGTCACATATGACTGCTATGAAAAGAATCCTAAGATATCTGAAGAATATCAAGGATTATGGCTTTTGGTATAGAAGAGAAGGAAAATTTGAACTTTAGGTCTTTACCAACACTAATAGGGCTAGAAATATTGATGACCAGAAGAGCACAACTGGAGGAGCATTCTTTATGGGTGATAGACTTGTCACATGGATCAGCAAGAAACAAGGATGCATCTCACAATCTACTGCATAGGCAGAATACATTGTTGCTACTACAAAAAGCTCAAATATTGCATGGATCAAATAGTTACTAGAAGGTATGCATATACAAATTCTAGAACCAGTAATTATCTACTGTGATAATACAAGTGCAATAAAAATTTCCAAAAATCCAGTCATGCATGCTAAAACAAAGCATATTGCCATCAAGTATCATTATTTAAGAGAACAAGTTCAGGAAAAGGAAGTGATACTTGAGTATGTGCAATCAAAGGAACAATTGGCCAATATCTTCACCAAACCACTACCCAAGGATGCATTTGATTACTTGAGAAAGAGACTAGGGGTCAGACCCTTGTCTACTGGTCAGTAAGATGACAAGAAGGCTGCATCAGCCTACATATTATTAGAATATCATTCATGTTGATGCAAGCAAGGAGATGAACTTCAAAGCTACATCTATATACAGATAGGTTTATATCATCACCAAGCACTAGAGCATATTGTTGTATTGTTGATGGATAAGGGAAATTCAAGGAATATATTATGGATGGAGAGAAAAGATTGCTTGACATTAATGACAGATATTTGTGAGATATTTGTTTGGCATTGCTGTCAAAAGGAGAGAGATTATCCATATTATCACATTGAGAGAGATTTCACATCCCTCTAAAAAGAGAAAGAGATTATCCATTATCACATTACTCCAACAGGGAGAGATTATATCCTTAGGGAGAGAGATTGTATGGAAATATTATACAAGGAGAGAGATGTTGATACAAAGGGAGAGTTACATCAAAAGAAAGGAGAATAGTCAAAGGGAGAGAGTTTGACACAAAAGGAGAACACATCAAATCAGATAAAGAAAGATTCTACATCCATCCAGTGAAGGGATTGAAGACAGATAAAAAGCTTGCAAGAATTAAATCAAAGCTACTTGAGCTTACCGAAAACTAGACAATTGTAATAGTTACATTAGGAAAGCTTGATGAAATTGTATATTTCATATTGTATTGGAAATAGTATAGTATGATAATTTAGTATGTTGCCATCAATGCTAAAGGGAGAGATTGATGATATGTAACTAATTAAATGTTTGAAGATGTTAAGTTGATGATCATGCAAGGCATTAAATTAGTTAATGTATTGTATTGTCATTGTTGTCAACTTGATATAATCTATATGGTCATGGAGATACTGCAAAAGACTTCAAAGAACTCATGAATCAAGGCGATGCTAATCAGTAATGCATACAATTCAAGTATTCACTAAGTGACTGCATACACCAACCGAGTGCACCCGATGGTCAGAGTAAAAAGAACAAAGTCATAGTGTTTCCCAATGAATAAATACACAGAATTATTGACGAGCAGAGTTACAGTGTTGCCCAATGAGAAAAACACAGAGTAACCTAATGGACAAAATTTTAGTGTTTCTTGATGGAAAAGATAAGGACGGAGATCCTGATGACAACTAAAGTCACACCAACGTAATAGTCAGTTATCATCGATGACTAACTGAAGTATTGACTGACATAATGGAGAGTTCAAAAAATGACAAAACGCTTAGCTGGCAAGAAGCTAAAGATAGATTTAACGGATACTTATCATTGTTTTAATCATCCAGATAAATTCAAAGATAAGTAATTGTTGTACAGTTGGCAAGAAGATATCTATGAGACAAATCAAGAGTTATGCTTTAAATCAAATTCACTGGACTTTTTATCATTCCAAGAATCAAGAACCAAGAAACAATGAATATTGTGTCTATATAAGAGACGACCTTAGTTAATTTTAAGAGAGGATGAAGGGGAGTGAAGAAAAATAGGATGCTAAAGAGAAAGTGATGAAGAACAACTTCATGCAGTCCTGATCAAACAAGTTGAAGGGAGAGATAAGGAATTTTGTAGACATCGATGAATAATGAGCACAACATCACAGAGCAGAAAGTGTGGAGCACAAGGATTGATTTGATACATTGTTCAGAGAGGTAATGTACTTAAATAGATCTGAAAATATGAAATTTAAGTTGCAATATGAACAGGTCATAGTGTTTCAGTTTAACCATTGAAGTATCAAGTCTCTTAACCAAGTAGGACTTAACAGTCTTCTATATAGTGAGGTACATCTCAAGGAGTGCCAAAAAGGTTGATTCATGAAAGTAGCATTGGATATGCCCGATTCCTATTGATAGTCTAAGAAAGAGATTGATTCAAGGATGGCAGCATTAGATGCCTGATACTAAGTGATGACCTCTATGTATAAAATCCTCTAACAAGGTCACACCTAACAATGTGTTTGTTACCTTTAACAGGGTTGGCTCCTAATAGGGCTCACTTTAGAAGAGTGAAAATTTGGGGTACCGGTCCTAGTGGTTTTTTCCCTTAGCATGGTTTCCATGTTAAAATCCATGTGTTATGTGTGTATGATTCATTTCTTTACTATTTTGTATCTTACATAATTCATTCTAGATTTTTTGGTACACTCTACATTTTTACTGCATTTCGGTAAATAGATGACTGTTTATAGGTGAACATACAGAAAAAGGTTTAACAGAGCAATCCAACAAGTAGTAAATTGATATAAGTGATTCAAGGCATTCATCTTGTAGGACAGAAGATAACTTGAGATATAATTTGTGGTTATAAGTTTAAAGGGTTTATTTAAGGATTAATTTTTGAGGCCACTAATTCACCCCCTCCCCCCCTCTCAGTTATTACTAACACCTCCTAGGAAGTAAGAAGGGTAGGATTATTATAGATGATAGCATTAAAGATCACCTCCAATCCCCTGTAGATATGATTAACAACTACCTCAGCCTTAGCATACTTCTCCCAAAATAGTTTGTTGTTTCTCTCCTTCCATATCCACCAACTAAAGTGAGAGAGGAGAAGATTCTAGAATTATTGAGCCAAACTGTTGGGATAAGCACATCTCCATTGAATTATAAAATCCTGCCATAAAAGAGGAAAGAACCAACATAGATTCCATTTTCTAAAGATAATTTCCCAAACCTTACAGGAATAGGATAAATGCAACATTATATGATCACATGATTCAGACTCTTCCATGAAAATATAATATCTATTAGGTAGGTAGAAGCCTCTTTTTATAGAGATTGTCTATAGTCAGGGGTTTATTATGGGAAAGAAGCCAAAAAAGTTGATCTTAGGGGTGAGAAATTTATACCAGACCTTTGAACAAAGAGGCTTGTCATCACTAGAGTGCAAAAGATCACAGACAGAGGAAAAAGAGAAAGCACCATCCAGTTTATATGCCCAAATAAAGTAATCATGACTGACCTCTTTAACAAACCAGGTTTGCAGCATATGTTGGATAGGTTGAAGATTACTATCAATATCTCCTAGATTGATCTAGTTTGATGAACTATAACAGATTGAATGTATGAAGATGACAAGTTGATGATCACCGAGATGCAAAAGTAAATGCAATACATTAAATCAGTTAATGTATTGTATTTTCATTGATGTTAACTTGATATGATATGATTAATCATATACATATTGGTCATAACCTTGAAGAATTGAAGAGAAAAATTTTATGTTATCGGTAAAATATAAAAGTGTTGAATACACCGAGTGACAATAAACTCCGAGTGAAAGTAAACACCCACAGAAAGTGCACACCGACGGATAGTGTAAATTGAGCACAATACTAATCGAGCAAGCATTACCGATCAAGTGTCCTCGAGTAGCTCATAGTGTATATCAAGCATAAATAAATTTTCTACCGATCTAACTGGAGTTGATGACCGAGTAGAACTGAAGTTCAAGAACAACAAAAAATACTTACCTAGAAAGAGCTATATTTATAGATTGAATGATTGATTACTTTATTTCTAATGATCAGTTAAAATAAAGCATGGAAGAGATTTAAAGTGTAGTTATCAAGGAGAGATCTACAGAATAAAACTAAAGCAGAGCTTTACGGGATAAAGACAACATGGCAAGTTTTACGGATCAAGAAGTGATCTACAAAAAAAACAAGGAAGATTGAGCGGCTAAATCATGTCTATATAAAGAGATAAGGAATTCATTAGCAAAGATAGGAATTTTGAATATATTCTAGTGAATATTGAATTCTTCATGCAGATCTGATAATACAGGCTGAAGGACAGAGCCAAGGAATTTTGTAGACATTGAGCAACAGAGGACAGAGCATTCACTGAGCATAAAGAAGAAATAATGAGAGAAAAGGAACTAAAGTGAACATTGATTACAGAGGTATTATTGGACTAACAATAGAACTAAAAATTTGCAAGTTAAAGATGTATTATTGAATAGATCATTTACTGTATCAGTTTAACCATTGATTTAGAAAATATCGTAACCGAGTGGGATTTATCAAAAGGTTTTCTTGTGGATAGCATAGTGAATGCTAGGTCAAAAGACAAACTGTTAGTTTTAAATCCTCTAACAAGGTCGCACTTAACAATGTGTTTAACAGGGTTGGCTCTTCACTGAGCTCACTTCAAAAGAGTGAAAATTTTGGGTTACCAGTCCCAAGTGGTTTTTCCCCTAATAGGTTTTCCATGTTAATATCTATGTCAAATGTGTATATGGTTTATTTGATTGATATTTTTCTTTATACACTATAGAAACTGGATTGGTCGGTTAACACTAAGTTTATTTACTACTATTCGATAAAGTTTAGAAAATATAAATAGTATATCTTACCGAGAAATTTATATTTGATAAATCTATTTATGGCATACATCTTGATGGAAAGAAAGATAACTAGAGGATATTATATTTGAGATATTATTTTTGGTTGGATTTTTGGAATTATTTTTAACGCCATTTATTCACGNCCCCCCCCCCCCCCCCCCCCTCTTAGTTATTCTAACAATTGGTATCAGATATTTGGTGCTTGGAAAAGAGTTTAAAGAATCAAGCTAAAGATCAAAAGATGAGTAAAAGGGATGTGCCTAAGTTGAACAAGGAAAACTTTGCATCATGGAAAAGTAGGATAAGACTTCATCTATCAGGTATTGGAAATGAGGTTATACAACACTTGGATACTAAATATGTTGCACCTACTAGACCTCTAACCGTTGATCAATTGAGAGAGAATCATGAACACAATTCTATGATGATAGAACTTGCTTCTTCACTATCTGATGCTGAATTTGAAGATGTGAAATCATGTACCTCTGCAAAGCAAATGTGGGAAAAACTCAAGCTAGTACATGGAGGAGATACAAATGTGCTGAGAGCTAAAGCTGAAAGCCTAAGAGGAAAGTTTGATGACCTGAGAATGAAAGGAGATAAAATCACTCCGTACAGTAGCAGAATCAAAGAAATTGTTAATGCTATCCGTGGAGTAGGAGGATTACTTGAGGAAGAAATAGTTTTAAGTAAAATTTTGAGAACCTTACTACTTGTTTATGCAATTAGAGTATCTGCAATTCAAGAAGTGAGAGCAATATAAAATAAAAATGTTACTCTTGATAGTTTGATTGGTAGACTTATTTCATTTGAGATGAACAACTATGACAACAGTGTCTTACCTACTATTGATTCTGCATTCAAATCTTCTCTTAAAATAAGCAAATCTAGTCACAAACACACTATGAGAAATGATAGTGATGAACAAGAACTTGATGAACTTGAAGCACTAATGGCTAGAAGACTACATAAAGGTAAAGGAAGATATAAAGGTAAATTACCATTGGTCTGTTTCAATTGCAAAGAAATTGGTCATTTTGCTGCTAGATGCCCTAACAAGAGAAAGGATGAAAGAAATAGTGACAGATCTTATGAAAATAAGTATGATAGAAGTGATGACCAAGACTATAGAAGCAACCAAAACTTTGATTGAAGAGATAATCGAGATTACAAGGACAAAGGCAAGAAGTCTTGTTACCTAGTTGAGAACAAAGCTGAAAATACTGACACTGATTCTAATGAAGATGTTGAGGTAGTATTTTTTGTTATGAAGGATGACTCAAATGAAGAAGAAATGTATGTTGAAACAACACTCATATCTAAAGTTACAAAAAATGATATTTGGATTATTGCTAGTTGTTGTACTCATCACATGACTCGAGATAAAGAAAAGTTTGAAACTTTTGAATATTATAATGGCAGATGAGTTAGAATGGGTGATGACTCACCTTTCCCAGTTGAAGGAAAAGGTACCATCATGTTGAATAATTGGATCAGATGTGAAAATGCATATTGGGTGAAAGGACTTAACTATAAATTATTGATTGTTTCACAGCTAAACAACACAGGACACCGAGTTACGTTTGAGAACAAAAAGGCAATAATCTATAATGAAAAAGGCAATTTGATTGGTATTGGTGAACAAACAAAAGGTACTCTATTCTATCTTGATGATATTGAGACCACTTGTTTATTGGATAGAAATGAAGACATTTTGTTGTGGCATAAAAGGTTATGTCAAGTGAACTTTGACAACATGGTTAAGACAAGTAAGAAAATAAAAGTAAGAGGCTTGTCGAGTTTTTTGAATCCTGACCATGTTATGTGCAAGAATTGTCAAATAGGAAAAATGACAAATTCTAGTTTCAAAAGAAAAACCTACACATCTAATGCTATTCTAGAGTTAGTCCATACTGACTTATGTGGACCAATGAGAAAAAAGAGTTATTATGGTGATAGATACATTATTCTATTTGTTGATGACTATTCTAGGATGATGATTGTTATGTTCTTAAAAGATAAATCTGAAGCATTTACGATGTTCAAATGGTATAAAGCAAAATTTGAAAAACAAAGTGGAAAAGAACTGAAATTTTTAAGATCAAATAGAGGAGGAGAATTTATTTTTGATGAATTCACTAACTTTTGTAATGAGCATGGGATTACAAGACAGGTTTCTGCACCAAGAACACCATAGCAGAATGTGATTGTTGAAAGGAGGAATAGATCAATTGTTGATTGTGCTAGAACACTGATGATTGAAAAAGGCATCACACAAAATTTTTGGAGAGAAGCTGTAAGTACTACTGTCTATATAGTGAACCACGTTCAATTGAAGAAAGACACAAATAAGAAACCGTATGAGCTATGGTATGGATACACACCAAATGTGAGTTACTTTAGAATTTTTGGAAGTCAATGTTATATACTGAAAGATGATAGAAATAGAAAACTTGACTCTAAAGCTGATGAAGGAATATTTCTAGGATATTCAACTAAAAGCAAATCTTATAAATGTCTGAACAAATCCTCTTACAAAATCATTAAAAGTGCAAATGTTAAAGTGGATGAATTTGCTGAGAAAAATGATGAGGAAAGCATAAAGAAACCAGAAGATTACAACAGATTTTTCTATATTGAATAACCTAACACCTTTCCCAAGCGATAGAATAATGCAACTGAGCATCAAGTTGCACACACCGAGAATCAGGAAAATGCTCACAATGCTGAACCGAGTGATAATGAAGATCAAGATGAGAATCAGAATGAAGAATAGAGATATGAACCTATGCTTTCTAAATATGTTAGAAGACACTATATACAAAACCAAATCATTGGAGAAAAAAGAGCTGGAATGAGAACAAGAAGTAAGTCTCTTAACACTAGATATCTGATTTGTGATTTTGAGCCTAAATCTGTTAACACTGCACTTGAAAATCAAGAATGGGTTATTACAATGAATGAAGAGATTGAACAAATTGAGAAGAATAAAACATGGACATTAGTACCTAGAACGAGTGACAAAAATGTCATTTTCACCAAATGGATATTCATAAACAAACTCAATGAGAATGGAGAAGTCACTAGAAACAAAGCAAGACGGGTATGCAAAGTGTGTGCACAAGAAGAAGGTGTTGACTATGGAGAAACCTTTGCACCCATTGCTAGACTAGAAGGAGTAAGAATTCTACTTTCTTATGTTTCTTTTAAAGGATTCAAAGTATACCAAATGGATGTTAAATCTGCATTTTTGAATTTAATACTAGAAGAGGAGAAATACATTGAACAACCTGAAGGGTTTGTTGATCCTAACAAGAGGAACATGGTTTCTAGACTATAGAAAGCCTTTAATAGATTAAAACAAGCATCAAGAGCATGGTATGAAAGAATTCGCTCTTATCTCATTAGTATTGGGTTTTTTAGAACAAGTGACAACTGTAATCTGTATTTGAAAGGAGATATTGGTGATAAAGCTTTGATTGCTAAGATATTTGTTGATGATATCATATTTTTAGGTAATGATATGCTATGCAAATCATTTTCTGATGAAATGAGAAAAGAATTTTAAATGTCAATGATTGGAGAGATCAAATTTTTTCTTGGTGTACAGATTCTACAACAGGATGAAGGAATATACATCACACAATCCAAATAAATCAAAGAAGTTTTGAAGATATTCAAGATGGAGGACTAAAAACTAGTTGGAACACCTATGGAAACCGGATGCAAATTGACAAAGGAAGAAAAGACAATAGAGGTAAATCAGACCTTATACAAATCTATGATTGGAAAAATAATGTATGTTGTACACACTAGACCAGATATAGCACATGCAGTCGGTATAGTTGCAAGATTCTTTGCTAATCTTAAGGAATCACACATGATTGTTTTTAAAAGAACTTTGAGATATATGAAGAATATTGAAGATTATGGTTTTTGGTACACTAAAGAAGGAAAAATTGAGCTACAAGTTTACACTGATGTTGATTGGGCTGGAAACTTAGATGATAGAAACAACACAACAAGAGGAGCATTCTTTATGGGTGACAGAATTGTCACATGGATAAGTAAAAAGAAAGGATGCATATCTCAATCAACTACATAAGGAGAATATGTAGCTGCTACTGAAAATTTCTCTAACATTGCATGGATCAAGAAATTATTGGAAGCAGAGTAATTTTTAGTGGTGAATATTCCCCTTTTGGCGAATTCTGGGAAATATGTATCGCGGAATTGGCAAATCACGCATGTTATATAGTGACCCAAATTGTCTAATCTTGACATGAAAATGATTAAATATTAATTGGAATCGCCAATAAGATTTTTCATTTGACGAGGTTGACCAATATATTTGCCTTTAAAAAATCTGATGTGGTTCCTTTAACGGTCTCTTATTCACCTTTAACAAATCTGACCTGGTTTTTTAAGGGTCTCTTATTTGCCCAGGGTATTAATTATGAATTTCATATAAAATTTAAAATAGCCAAATGGTTTATATTGTTATCTTAACCATGACCTATTTCACCACCTGATAAATAATAGGTTTATAGACCACAACCTATTTTTCCAACCGTTAATTCATTGTTATATAGACCACGACCTTATTTCGCCAGCCATTAATTAATTGTTATATTTCCCACGACCTTATTTCGCCAATCGTAAATTAATTTATATTTTGCCCACCACCTTATTTCACCAACCCTTAATTAATTGTTATATCACCAACAACCTTATTTCACCATCCATTTGTTAATACTACATTCAGGTCGGCCCATATTCGCCAAAAGCCCGGGAATTAAAAAAAATGGAAATTTGAATCATGGATTGATATAAATTAATATGAGATTTGTTAGTTTTTAACTAAACAAACGATTCAGCATTATAGTAAACAGACAATTTAGCATTACAAAGAATAAGAATTCAAAGGAGGCTGGACCAAGGTAAGCAATTATTTGTTCACATTTCACAGTAAAAGTATTGCTATTAATTTCCTAGTGACTAGTGACTATTAATTTCCTAGTGAGTAGTGAGAGGTCAAGATGTCGGATAAGGGTGACTATCCTGAGTATCGTCAGGATGTTGAAGGGATTGAGATTTCAGAGGAGGTTGAACTTGAGACTCAGACTTCTCACTGTGCTTAGGGAAGTGAAGGGATTGGAAAGCTAGACAAGGGTAAGACTCCTGATCGTCAGGGTAGTGAAGGGCAGGCTAAGACTCCTCAGGGAATTGTAGGGTCTGGGAGGCCATCAAAGCACCCAAAACTTAAAGATACTACCATAAAGGCTTTCTTTGGACTTGGAAATATTTTTTCTCCATCAACTTCTGCAATATCAAGTGCAAAATCCATTCACAGTAGCTCACCAGTACCACTACCACAACTTCCACAAGCTGGGATTGTCATTGAGTTAAATAAAAATCAAAATGCTTCAAATGAGGATAACAATGGTGGCATGATAGAAGATGTTATAAGGGATACACAGGACCAGTTGGATGAAAATTCTAGCAATGAAGATAATAATATTAATGATGTTGGTAGGAAGAAAAGAAAAAGGGAAGTAAAAATGGAGCGGCAGTGGGAAATGACAAGAAATTTTAAGGTTGATTGGGTAGCAAAGTACTGGTTCATTGAACCAGTCCTAAACAATGATGAACAACCAACAGAATACAGGTGTAAGATTTGTACCTGGAAAAATAAAAGAGAGAAGAAGTTGCAGCTAAAGCTTGACACCATAGAAAAGCATATTGGTAAGGTTTATGAAAAACAGATCATAGACGGACAACAAATATCAGTAGTGAGATGGAAATCAAACGAAGAATGTCTTCATGTTAAGTATGCCATAGAATATGAAGAGCATAACAAGAGAATGGAAGCAATTGGTAGTAGTGAAAATCCAATCAACGTTGGGTTTAAACATGTAGCCAATGAAGCAAACCTGGGAAAGACCGTTTAGATGAGTGTTGTTTTTCATATTATGTCCAGAGGGCATCCTATGAGAGACTTCTCAGAATATGGTAATTTATTATCCTTTTTGAGAGTTCTTCACTATCCTATGTCACATTGGTCAACAAACATTGGATGGGAAATGGAAAACTATCTTTCTGAGGTGTAAAAGCAAAATTTACAGGAGAAAGTAAAATAGTCCAGATTCATTTCATTATCCATAGATGAAGTTACTACAGTAGATAAAACTGCTTGGGTTTGTATGCATGTGTATACAGTAAAAGAACATGTCTGCCAAGCTCATCTACTATGTGTTCATAAAATGAGGGGAAATTCAACAGCAGAAAACTTATATTTTGAAGTTTAAAATGCTTTGAATGAAGTTTCTAGTATGGATGATTTGACAATTGGCAAGAAGTTAGTGTGTGTTGGAGCTGATGGAGCTGCAGTAATGCAAGGCCAAAGGAATCATCTTTGTGCAAGATTACAAACTAGTATTTCACCTTACATGCTTGGCAGACATTGCATGGCCCATCGAATGAATTTAGCATATAAAATTGTAAGCGATTTTGCTACAGTGTCAAAAGTTGAAGATCTAGTTCGTGAGCTATACTCTTACTTCTATAGAAGTCCTAAACATTTTGTAGAATTTAAGATTTTTTCAAAGGGAATAACACCAGGAAACAAGCTTCTCAAGGATGTTGAGACAAGATGGATCTCTTTGCATGGACCAGTAGAAAGAGTTCTAATAGAATATCAATCCTTGATCGAACTAATATATGAGCAATGCCTCACAGTAGACAAAGCTCCTGATTTGTTACATAAGTTAAGTGATATAGAGACTCTGTTAACTTTAGCCAGTCTTCTCCCCATGCTAGATTTAATGAACAAACTTGTTAAGAAAGCCCAAGATAGAACTATGTATATCAATGAATATAGTAGTTTACATAGAATTACATGCATTGCACTGGATTGTCTGTACTCAAATATGACAACAATTCAAAGCCCAAATTTTTTTAGGTGGAAGACAATTACAGATTTGAATCATGCTGAGAATTTTTTACAATTTAATGCAAAAAATGATTTATGTGTGTTTGTCAAAGGATATGAAATACCGATGCACCAATCTAAGATGGGCAAGCGAGGCAGACTACTTCCACTTAAAAGGGCTAATTTTGACAGGATTGTTAAATCTGTTAGTGATAATTTGAAGTCAATTTCCTACCAACTTTCAAGTGAGATTTGTGAAAGATTCCCTCGAGAAGAATTTCTTGAAGCCATGGGTTGTGTGTTTCCTCATTTTTGGAAAAACTTCAAAGATAAACAAACTGATGGACATAGCTTTCATAAAAAAATTGATGAATTGATCAGAGAGTTTTCAAAACCTGCAGATTCCAATGGACAACCAATTGAAGGAATTTTATATTCAGCTAATCTTAAAAAACAATGTAGACAACTTGCAGCATGTATGAAATTACAGATAAAAAACTTGGAGAATCCATTTGAACCTGGTGCAATAACCAGGCTTTGGAAAAGGATGGAGCAGAGTGAAGTATTGCATGATTCAATATTAGAATATTTCAAACTTGTTGATTTATGTCAGACAATGATATTGGGGTCGGTGGAAGATGAAAGAGTTTTCAGTGCATTGGGGTTTTTGAAATCAAAGATCAAAAAAAAACTAGACAGAAATTTGGAAACTTGCTTGAGGTTGTTTTTAACTCAGTACAATGTTAGAGATTTTCCTTATGATAGGGCATTGGCAATTTGGAATTCCATTCGTGAAAGACGTGGGATTTTGAACACTTAAAAACCTAGTGGTACTGGTGCTAATGCTAGTTCTAAGACAATTACAAATGATGGATCTTGGTCCTAGACTCAGAATGAAGATGAAGAAATTTTTTATTTTGAATACCCAACTCAGAATGAAGAAGAAGCTCTTGCTACTAGTCAATTTTAGGAGTTGGATTCCATGTGGGATATAGAAGTTGTAGACTGCTCACTGAGTGAGTGAAGACTGAAGTGATTTAGATTTTAGAATTAGCAATTTAGCATTCAAATTTCGGTTAAAAGGTATTTATACACTGTATACTTATTACCTTTTAGTTATTACTGTAAGTGAACTTGTTGGACTTGAATATTGAAAATTTGACTCATATTACAATTAATAAGTATTGTTCATGATTTTTGTAATTTGAATTTAGATTTTTGTAATTTGAATTTTGATTATTGTAATTTGTATTTTGAATTCATGATTTTTGTAATTTAGAATGTTCATGAAATTTGAAGAGTATACATTAATAATTTATTAATGTCCTTTTTCCTCACTGTAAAATGTAAACGCCTTGGCCCTCAATGCCTCACAGTCATGCAGCCATGTTAATATGTTATTTCAAGAATCAAGAATCAAGATTGAAAACTTTAGCCAGCCTGGTTCTGAAGTTACGCAAACAGTTCATATAACCCTGTCTCAACTTTGCTACATGTAAATTAGAGGCCTTTGGAACCCTTCCAAAGTTACGGTGATGATCTTCTTAACATCTCTGCTATCATCTAACCCTGTCTCAACTTTGCTACATGTAAATTAGAGGCCTTTGGAACCCTTCTGAAGTTACGGTGACGATCTTCTTAACATCACCGCTATCATATAACCCTATCTCAACTTTGCTACATGTAAATTAGAGGCCTTTGGAACCCTTACAAAGTTACGGTGATGGTCTTCTTAACATCTCTGCTATCATCTAACCCTGTCTCAACTTTGCTACATGTAAATTAGAGGCCTTTGGAACCCTTACAAAGTTACGGTGGCAGTCTTCTTAACATCTCCGCTATCATCTAACCCTATCTCAACTTCGCTACATGTAAATTAGAGGCCTTTGGAACCCTTACAAAGTTATGGTGATGATCTTCTTAACATCTCTACTATCATCTAACCCTGTCTCAACTTTTCTAGATGTAAATTAGAGGCCTTTGGAACCCTTACGAAGTTACGGTGATGGTCTTCTTAACATCTCCGCTCTCATCTAACCCTGTCTCAACTTTGCTACATGTAAATTAGAGGCCTTTGGACATACAAGAATTAATAGCAAATACAAGAATTAATAGAAAATACGAGAAGACATCATTGGTATCAAAATGGAGATTCCATTGCATTTTATTAAAGTATACTTGATATCAGTACATTCAAGAGACTCAAAAACCAACAGTCAAACACAATTCAGTAATCTGCCTTGTAGTCTTATTTTTACCATCTTTATTACAATACTAGACTTTGATACTTATAGATGGCCACAGTCATCTTGGAATCCTTTTGGAAAATAAGGATGCAACAAGCTACGGATGATAGGCCCTGATATCTGATTTTCTCTAATTTCTCAACCTCCTTGGTGTTATCTGTCCCCTTTATATTTACTATTTCATGCCACCAGGGTAACTATACCATACTTTCTAAACCATGTGGTGAACACCTCATCACTCGGCCAACTGAAATTGAGAATCAAATATTTTTGGCTTTTGAACTCTTCCAAATCACCATTAGCCTTCTCAATTTCTACCTCCTAGGATTCAAAGAATGCCTTGGCTTTATTCAAAATATCAATAGTTAGCACAAACCAGCCATTATTTTCCAATGTGATAATACTTTTTGTTCTGCTGGTTAGTGCTTCTTTTAATTTCCTTAGCCATAAGGCTTCACTCTTTATGTGCCCATCTTCTTTGAACATATTGGGATACATATCATACCTCTCCCTAGAGAACTCATCTCTCAAAATTGTGACCCTCCTTATGACCATGTTCTTCTTGATGTCTAAATTAACCATCAATTTGAGACATTTATGGGTGCTGGTCAGGGTGATGTCAACATTATTCTACTCCTTTGAAAGAGAGTAAAAGTATTTGACATGGGCTTCCTTCCCTTTCAAATTATTCGCTATCAAATCCCACTGTTTCTTTTCATCCTCATGTTTGCTGGTGATTCTTGCAATTTTCTTTCCTAGTAAGTAGAGGTTAGAAAGGTTAACCTCACTAGCACACCTTTTGAGGTTGGAAAATATCTGATCTGATCATTTTTTCTTTAGCAATTCCTCAGCCTCTTTGTATGCTGGGAAATCTTCAAGGTCTCTTTTACCCTCTTCTTCTAGCCTTGATCTCTCACTGATCAATCTGTTCTTCTCAGCTTCTAATTTTTCTCTTTTAGCATCAATGGCTTCCTGGGTAGTAGGACTCAAAGGTGCAGGGGATGGGTGATATGTTACAAATGGATTGGAGGAGGAGGGTTGATGAGGTTCCTAGGAAATTACCCCTTGGGGCACAAATTGGACTTTTTGTTTACCCTCCAGCTCTGCTATCTTGTTATCTTTCATCAAAGATTTAACCTTTTCCTCATTGTAACCTTTAAGCACAAATTCATATCTCTCATTCAAGCTAGCATAAGCCTCCTTTTCTCTCTTAGCTACTTTCATGCTTAAGTTAGCTGTTTGAACCACAAGATTTGCAGCTTCAATTCCTGACGTGTCAGCAACCCTCTTTACAATTAGATTGTCTGTGTCTTCCACCTCATCATCTTCCTTCATTCTCCTCTTGTCCTTTTTCTTTAGTGACCAGATGGCCAGAGCTGCATGATCTTCACTAAACTAGGCACCAATTGATGTCCCAGCAGTGGTCATAGGTTTGGCTTTCTTTCTTACAGCATCAAAGACCACTGCATCTGCTAGATCCCATTGTGGCAATATGAGGACTCCCTGCCTCTTAACCATTTGTCTACCCTCTTCAAGGGTAATCTTATCAAACTTTGAAATCATTTCATTCTTAACCTCTTTCTCCACATCCTCCTTGGCAGAGTCAGGTTGAGCTTCTAGCATCTTTTTGCACTTATGATGGTATTCATCAATATGGCACCTCCAAAAGAAATTGAATGAAAGCCCTGGTTTTGATGAAGTTGTCATCAGACAAGAATTCATCACTGGCATGCTTGGTCACTGGATCTAACTCCTTACCAGCAAACTCTGCCACTGTAAGGTCACTTGTTGTATGTCTAGGTGCCTCTGGCATCCCTTGTTGCAGCTCTTGAGTAGTAATAACTACTTCACCAGTATTCCTTAATTTGACCAGTTGTTCAGCAATGGCTTGATCATCATACTGCATTGGGGATTGGGAAGGAGAGTATAATTCACTCTCCTATTCTTTGGTTTCCACCCTTTGCCTCTTGGGAGAGGGCACCTCTTGACCACTAACATCTGCTGGTCTCTTTCCCTTATGTTGGAGAGGCTGGTCAACTTTGGGAGCAATATTAGTGTATCCTCTCCTCTTATATACTACATAATTTTCTGGTGGGACTATTCTGCTCTGTGGAAATCTATTCAAAATAGCAAGAGCCCTTTATGGATCATTTTCAACTTCTCTCTACCTCTTCTCATTTAGGGTTTGCATAATTCCCTCAAAAAGAATCATTAGGGAATCAATTTTGTAAGACCATGGGAAAAAATCCTTTAAAGGATCATAAGTCTTATCAAAATTTTGAACAATGTCCAAAGACTTCTTGTAAGCCATCCATTTCTCTTTCCTAATTTCCTGAGCATCAAGGTCAAAAATGTTTCTAATGATATCCTCTGGATAATTGAATTGATGTTTTAACTTTATACAATTAGGCCTTTTCCTAAACATACCCATAATAAAATCCTCATTATCTACACATCTGGACACTAAAGTGGCCAAATGATATGGCTCAAAATATTTGTCAAACTGTGTCCACCCACCTTTTATTATGATAAAGTGATGGGCTCTAGTGAGGGTAGGAAAGATATTTCCCTTCATCTTTCTAGTCAAAGCTTCTTCTTATAGCCCACCCAATTGCCTTATGATTTCTGCTACTCCAATTTTGAGTGGGACTCTATAAGGTAGCACATAAGGAGTACCTTTGAAACCATAAACCCTAATTACTATGGAAAAAGGGTACAAAATTAAATCTCCCCGATTGTGAGCAATTTTTAACTCTGGGGCATACTCCATAGGCCTTAAAAGCCTTATCATTTCATTGTGAACCCTAGCATTCTAGTTGCTTAGCAGTGACTTGAGTCTAGTTGCAAAAACCTTATCAAAGTACACATAGCTAGCATTCTTCCTGTCCCAAGATAAATCTGCACTCCACATCTAAACAGACAATTCTTTACTATCTTGGAATTTTTCTAGTTCCATTTCTTCCTCAAGGAAATCTACACTATTGAATAAGAACATATGCATCATGAGGGAGTACCAACCCATTGGTTTCTGAATGTTGCCATCTTGAATTCCTGATAAACCCTCATGCATCTCCTGAGCAATATAAGATGCATAATCAAATACTACTGACAAGTGGGGATGCAGAATTTGAACAGCCATCAACATTATATGGATAGGCATTTCCACCTCTTCATCTATCCCCAAAACATTGCACAGAGCACTGTAAATCTTTCTGGCCTTGCCATTAAAAAGATCCAACTTGAAGGGTTCCAGGTTTCTAAGCCCTACCACAACCAAGTTCTCTATTTTGTTGACATACCCCTTCACTACTTCACCCCTGTAATAATCTCTTTGGTTCTGGTATACTTCTTTAAAGTATTCAAGATCAATATCATCCATATTTTGAGAGGTGTCAGTCAGCTTGAAAATTGTTCTAATTTCATCAGCTGATACGGTCAATAGTATATTTCCCCAGGCATCCCTAACAACCCTAGCCACCTTATCATAAGTGTTTGCAATCAAGGTGAACAAATTAGTGTCCATGAACACACTAGGTGCTATCAGTTTTTCCACATCTAACTCCCAAATATTACAGTATAGGGTAGGGGCATTCCTCTAGCTATAGGCCGTTCTGAACAAAGTGAGGCCATCAAAACTGGTATAGGCATCTTTTGCCCATCTACCAGAATCGTATAACCCCTCTCCAATTTTGAAATGAGGATGTGATGGAACTACCCTTTTAATTTGTGTGGCATCCCCTAAGGATAGTGGTAATTGTTGCAACAAATCTTCCCTAACATTTCTCTTCTGGTAATCAACCTCTCCAGAAACCTCAACCCTAGGAGCCATTCTAAGGGTTTTTCTCTTAATACTAGACTCAGATTCTAAAACAAAGCATTAAAACCTTTCTGAACTGCAAATTCCACCTCAATTTTAATACTAGTGAATCAGTAAGCTTACCCGTTCTGCACAGAAGTCGCGTGAAGCTAGTTTTCTTTGCAATTCCATCTTTGCTCAAATGGTTTTGGTGAATCATTGAGACTGCAGTCGACTTAAATTTTAATCAATTTTATGGCCTCAATAAAATCAATCTTTCAAATTGAATTTGACTAGAGTTGTCACACGTTCTACAATTAATTCATAGATTTCAATTTTGTGGCTTAACGGCTCTCTGTAACTTATTTTATCAACTTTGAATTTGAGCCATTGATTCAGGACATCACTCTCTACATCCGACGGCTATCTTATTTTCCTAAAAACAAATGTTGACTGAGGACATGTGTCACCACCGCTTAATCACTTACTTGTTAGATGTCAAGAACTTTCCCTTTAAGTGATTAAGCGAGCCGTCAGATATGAAGCAACTTAACTGTGGTTTAAGTTCTCACCAGCTCTAAATGCCTAGGCCCACCAACTTTCCTTTAAGATATTAAGCGGGCCATTCAATCTTTCCAAACTTGCCCACAATTTAAAAGAGTTCCTTTACAACTGTTTGGCCCCACCAAGGACACACGTCACCTTTTCTTAATGGCTTACTTGATAGATATCGTGCATGTTCTAATTAAGCCATTAAGCGAGCCATAAAATTTAAAACAACTTGCCCGTAGTTTAAGCTCGTGCCGACTCTGAATGTCCAGGTCCACCAAGGACACATGTCACCACCGCTTAATTGCTTAACCGATAGATGTCAAGCACTTCTTGATTAATCCATTAAGCGGGCCGTCCGATCTTTTCACATTCGCCAACTGCTTAACTGAAGACTTTCATAACTTATTCGGCCCCACCGAGAACACATGTCACCACTGCTTAATTGCTTTCCTGATAGATGTCATGCATCTTTTGATTAAGCCATTAAGCCGACCACTTGATCAAAGCTAACTTGCTCGACATATAAGGTGATGACGTAAAAGGGACTTTTCATTGCAAGACTTAGGAATTATCAAAGCGGTTAGAAATCACAATCTTTTTGTAAAAGCAACCCATTTAACATGGACACATGACTTGAGGTGACTTAAGTGACCGAAAAAGTAACGTAAAAATAGAATCATCCAGGACAATTAGGGTTTTTAGTCATTTTCCACCATTTGCAACTAGGTTAAAGGTTTGAACAAACTTTGCAAAGATATAAGGACAATTATGATCTTGATTTCGTAACCTTTGACACTATAAATGACAGGAGACCCTAGGAAAATTATAGGGCACAACTTAAATAGGAAATAGCACCGACACAGACCATCACCAATTTTAACCCATGGATTCTTAGGGATCATCTCTTTCACTTTGGTTAAATCATTAGTTGAATTAGCTAATTGTTGCAAAAAATCATCACAAACATTTCTGTCTTGATAATTTTCCTTTCCTGTGAATTCTCTCCTAGGCGGCATTTTGAAAGTAAAATTTTCACAGTTCTAACAATTCAATACTTCAATAGGATGGATTGATTGCAAGCCCTAGTAATTCTTCAAAATTTAGGAGACAAACTAAATTCACACCAGCAAATTACCCATTTTAAACTCGAAGTAATGCGAAAATAGATCCCACCAAAATACTTAGGGTTTCGATTCAAATTTGAATAGGTTAACATCTTACACTTAGGGTTTTGACACTTTAATCATTTTTTCATAGGGACATGACCATTTGTAGGAATTTTTAGGAAATTAGGACCATTCTTAATCTTTAGCAAGACTTGATAATGTTAGAAATAATTGACAATGGGACTTCAGACAAGAATAAGACATACTCAAAACCAGATATATACCCAACACCACCAACAGTAACACTAACAGGCAACGGCCAACAAACCCTTGCGAAGCTCCGTAACCGCTTGATAATTACTATCATAGGTTCGGAACTATTAATATAATAATATGACATTATACATTATTACATTCAATTTTAAACAAATTGCAACTACGATCTTGGGCTCTTTACAAAATTACATAGACACAAAAAATTACAAAATATCCTTGTATTAACTTCCTTAAAACTTATACGTCAATTATCAAGATTCAAATTTTCAATGATCATAGTACCATAGACTTATATCACAAAATTACAAAATATCCTTCTATTAACTTCCTTGAAATTTATACATCAAATTCAATGATCAATGATCATAGACTCATAG
>MU223539.1:2042739-2083227 GCA_018584345.1 Thuja plicata
CTATAAATACTATTTTTTATTCGCCAATATATATTTTTAATACTATAAATACTCTTTTCTATTCGCCAATATATATTTTTATACTATTCATATTGTTTTTTATTCGCCAAATGAGATTTTTTTTTTTTTACTTTGAAAAGAAAAAATTTTGCCAATAAAATTAATCATTTCCCCTGTAATTTTCTAAATTTCGCCAGTTTTTTACACCTTTTTTGAAGGGGGGGTTTCTTAAAGATTACTCTGATTAGAAGGTATGAATGAAGAAATTCTTGACCCAATAATTATCTCTTGTGATAATACTAGTGCTATCAACATTTCAAAGAGCCTTGTAATGCATGCTAAGACAAAGCACATAGCTATTAAGTATCATTACTTGACGGAACAAGTACAAAAAAAATAGGTGATACTAGAATATGTACAATCTAAAGAACATCTAGCAGACATATTCACAAAACCATTGCAAAAAGATACATTTGAGTACCCGAGGAATAGACTAGGGGTTTGACCCTTGTCTACTGGTCACTAAGCTGACTTTGAGACTGCATCAACCTACAAATTATCATAAGATCAATCATGTTGATGCAAGTTGAGATATGTACTGCAATGATATATCAGTACACTAGAGGTACTTATCTGAACCACACACGAATAAAATACTATTGGCTACTAAAAAGATGGAATTATTTTTTGGCATTACTGTCAAAGGGAGAGAGATATTCAATGAAATATCTATCAAAGATGAAATAAACATCAGGTAGAAGAACATCCAAAGGGAGAGAGAGATATTCAATAACCATCCATCTAAGGGAGATAATTGGAAAGAGTTAATGTTGCATATATATCCAGAAAAGGGAGAAGAGATTCTACAAGAAAGGGAGAGACATATTCAGAAGACAAGATTGCTACACCTATCCATTGAAGGGAATGAAGAAAGGGGGAGCATACAACAAGAATCAAATCTGAGCTAGAAGAGCTTACCAAGATTTAGATATTTAAATTGGTTATAGAACAATAAGATTGGTAATTTATGGCATATCTTATACTACCTATTTCATAGTATGTTGCCATCAATGCCGAAGGGAGAGATTGATCAACTGTAACTGACTAAATGTTTGAAGATGATAAGTTGGTGATCACCGAGATATAAAAATGAATGCAAGAAATTAAATTAGTTAATGTATTGTATTGTCATTGATGTCAACTTGCTATGATATGATTAATCATATACATATTGGTCATAACCTTGAAGAACTGAAGAGACAAATTTTATGATATAGGTAAAACGTAAAAGTGTTGAATACACCGAGTGACAGTAAACATCAAGTTCTAGTAAACACTGACGGATAGTGTAAACAGAGCACAATAGTAACTGAGCAAGTGTTACCAAGAAATTTTCCCCGAGCATCTCACAGTGTATACCGAGCATAACTGAAGTTTCTACCAAGATAATTGGAGTTGATAATCGAGTAGAACTAAAGTTCAAGAATGACAAAAACTACTTAGCTGGCAAGAGCTATATTTAGAGATTGACTGATTGATTTCTTTATTTCTAACGATCAGTTAAACTAAAGCATGGAAGAGATTTAAAGCATAGTTATCAAGGAGAGATCTACGGAATAAAACTAAAGTAGAGATTTATGGGATAAAGCAAGCATGGTGAGTTTTATGGATCAAGAAGTGATATACAAAAAAAACAAGGAAGATTGAGTGGCTAAATCATGTCTATATAAAGAGACAAGGAATTCATTAGCAAAGAGAGGAATGCTGAATATATTCTGGTGAAGATTGAATTCTTCATGTAGATCTGATCATACAAGCTGAAGGATAGAGCCAAGGAATTCTATAGACACCGAGAAACATAGGACAGAGCATTCACCGAGCAGAAAGAAGAAAGAATGAGAGAAAAGCAACTGAAGTGAACATTTATTAGAGAGGTATTATTAGACTAACAATAGATTTGAAAATATGCAAGTTAAAGTTGTATTATTGAACATATCATTTACTTTATCAGTTTAACCATTGATTCATAAAATCTCTTAACAGAGTGGGATTTAACAGTCCTTAATGTATTGAGATACTCAAGAGTATCAAAAGTTTTTCTTGTTGAAAGGATAGTGAATGCTAGGTCAAAAGACAAACTGTTAGTTTTAAATCCTCTAACAAGGTCGCACTTAACAGTATTTTTGTAACCTTTAACAAGGTTGGCTCTTCACCGAGCTCACTTTAGGAGAGTGAAAATTTTGGGTTACCATTCCCAAGTGGTTTTTCCCGTAACAGGGTTTCCACATTAAAATCTATGTGTCAAATATGTATATGGTTTATTTCATTGATATTTTTCTTTACACACTATTGAAACTAGATTGGTTGGTTAACACTAAGTTTATTTACTGCTATTCGATAAAGTTTAGAAAAGATAAACAATATATCTTACCGAGCATGTTATATTTGATAAATGTGGTATACATCTTGATGGACTGAAAGATAACTAGAGGATATTATATTTGAGATATAAGTTTTGGTTGGATTTTTGGAATTATTTTTAAGGCCATTGATTCACNTCCCCCCCCCCCCCCCCCCTCTCAATTATTATAACACAGTTATCCCCTCTCCAATAATCACAAGCTTTTTCACCAATAGTATCTTTACATCTTTCAATATCCTGACTCCATTCTTGGTTACTGAAAAGGGGATCCACTTGCAGCCAAAAATCCTCCTAGAAGCTGATTCTCCTTCCATTTCCCAGCCTCCACCTGATACCTTTGATAATCATATCCTTAGCATAACAGATATTGTTCCAGACATAGGATCCAAGCATGTCCTTATCAATCAAAAGGAAATGTTCCAGGGTAGGATTGTTAAACAAGTATTTGTTTCTAATAATGGAATTCCACTCTTTTCTTTCCCCATAGATTCTCCATACTTGTTTGGCAAGAAAAGCTTTATCAAAAGTGTTTTATGATTCTCATACCAAGCCCCTCCATATCTTTTATGCTTACACACCCTCTCCCAAGCCACTAAGCTCATTCTTTTCTTCTCTGCAACTCCCAGACATAGAAATCTTTTTTGAATTCTTTCAATCATCACAACATATTTATGAGGGATCTTAAATAGACTTAGGGCATAGACTGAGATATTTTACAGAGTATACTTCAAGAGTTGAAATTTCCCCCCTTGACTTAAAAGAACACCCTTCCAGCCAGCTATCTTTCTATTGAATCTTTCAATAATGGAAGTCCATAAGGCTTCAGGGGGTTTAGAGCTCAGCAACAAACCAAGGTAAGATGAAGGCAAGGTGCCAATACCGCAACCCTATATTTTAGAGTTCCTTCTTTGTCTCTCCTCAGGGGTGTTGATGAAGAAGATAAAACTATTATCCCAGTTAATGAGTTGGCCAGATGCAGTGGTGTAGGTAGTTAGAGCAATTTTCAAATTCTTGGCTTCCTTTATAGTTGTTTCTCTCATTGTTAAAATATCATCCAATAATTGCTCATGGGAACAAAAAGATTAGGCAGAGGAGGGTTGGAGACCAGTGATCAAACCTTCCCCCACCAACTTACTAATATATCTTCCTAGATATTTAGCAAGGATGGAAAAAATAATAGGGGCAATTGAATCTCCCTATTTGAGGCCACGAGAAGGTCTAAAGAAATTAGAGGAGCCTCCATTAACAATGACAAAAGAAGAGATAGTAAACACCAACTGTATAAAAAAATTAATAACTCCCTTGTCAAAACCAAAAGATTCCAACACTTTCATTAAGAAGTTTCAATCCACTCTATCATTAGCTTTAAATAAATCAAATTTTGTGAGAAATCCCTATTTTTTATCTTCTTCCAAAGAATGAATGTTTTCATGCACAACAATGATAGAGTCAAGAATTTTCCTTCCTAAAACAAAGCCATTCTGCTGGGGGAAATGATCGAGGGGAGATTGGACATAATCCTTAAAGTAAAGACTTTAGAAATGATCTTATATAAAGTGTTACATAGACTTATAGGTCTAAAGGATTTAATAGTGTTAGCCCCAGATTTCTTAGGTATCAGAACTAGGAAAGTAGCGTTAAGTTTTTTGAGAAGGGATTTGGAGCCAAAGAATTCTTTCACCAAAATAGTAACCTATTTCCCAATAATATCCTAATAATGCTGGAAGAAAAACATGGGGAAACTGTCAGGGCCCAGAGATTTCTCACCTTCAAAGGAGAAACCAACACTCTTTATTTCCTTATCAGATGAGATAGCTTTCAATCTCAATTTACTAAATTTATTAATCAGAGAGGGAATAACACACAATAACTTATCCTAGTCTGAGAGACTTAGACTAGGGTCTTTAGATAGGAGGGAGGAAAAGTAACTCAGCATTTCCTTTCTAATATCTTCCTCCTTGACAATCTTATTTTCATTAGAATGTAAAGAGGAAATCCTATTAACAACCTTATGCTTCATGGTAGTCATATGGGAAAACCTAGTATTTCTGTCCCCAACCTTAACCTAGACAGTTCTGGACCTCTGTCTCCAAAAAATTTCCTCCTTGGATATCATATTATGATAGTCCACCAATAGATTATTTTAAATAGTTTTGAGCTCCTCAGAGAGATCTTCCCTTTGTATTTGGTCTTGAACATCCTTAATATCAACCTCAATACTACTTTTAGATAATAATATATCTCTAAAGACCTATTAATTCCAAGCATTAATTCCAAGCCTTAACTTTTCTTTTGATCTAATTCAATTTCTTAGAAACTTTGTACATAGCTCCCTCTTCCACAGTAAGATTCCACCAATCTACTATATTCTCCAATAATCTAGGGTACGCCATCCACATTATTTCAAAACAAAAAGGGGAGTTTCTCTTTCCATTCAAGGGACTAGAAGAGAAATTTATAGGGAAGTGGTCAGAATCTATTCTTAACATTGAAGAGAGGGAACATGAGTACCTTGAGAGCCAATCTAAGGAGATGAGAGTTCTATCTAATTTCACTTGAATAATATCAACACCAGTTCTTCTATTAGACCAGGTATAAAAGATACCCTCAAGATCCACATTAAGGATAGCATCATTGTTAATATAGTCCATAAGATATGTTCTACTTTCCAGCTGAGAAGGATTACCTCCCAATTTTTTAGCATCTTTCAGCGGGGTGTTGAAATCTCCCATCACCATCCAACTCTTATCCTAAAAATTCTTCCTCAAGTTCTACAATCTATACCAAAACTTGTGTCTACCCAATATAGTATTAGGGGCATAAATATTAATCAAGATCCAAGAGAAATTATCTCTGATATGAGTCACATTAACCATAATAATATTCTTATCAGCCACACTGAGAAAATAATTGATGGAATTTTTATTCCAAAAAATCACCACACCACTCAAGGCTCCCTCAGAATCACTTCCTATGCTACACTGCTTAATGCTCCTTAGAACATCATCAGTGTTATTGTTACCATCAAGAGTAATAATACCTTTTCCTCTAATCATGCAAGGAGTATCATCACCAAATCTGACAACACCACCATCATACCTTTCCAATTTCACAATTTTTTTTTTGTCTCTATTCATTTGTTGTAAGCATCCACAATCAATAACCCATTCATCCTTCTTATATGTATGTGAAACCAAGGATTTTTCTTCATTCAAAACACTAGGATCTTCCTCTTTGATATAAATAAACACAATATCATCTTCACTCTTTTTCAAATTCATCATTAGTCACACCTTCATCAATAGCATAATAAAACTTCTTCTGATATTTAGACTTGAATTTATTATGCTTGTACTTATGTTCTCTATTAGAACATATTGAAGCAATATGACCAATATTATTACATGTAAAACATTTCAAAGGAAACTTTCCTTGATACTTACCAGATCGCTTAGGTAGTCTCTTTGCAATTAGGACTTCAAGCTCATCAAGATTTCTTTATTATTCTTGAATGTCTGCACATTCCTTAGTATATCTAGATTCATACTTAGATGAACTTTCTCCAGAATCATATATTTTCTTATCATTAGAGATAGTATCTTTATATTTAGTTTCAACTTTAGGAAGACTATCACCAAATTATCTCATTTCAAAAGTAGATAACTTACCAATTAATAAATCTCTTGTCACAGGTACCATAGTTCTGATTTCTTCAATAGAAATAGCTTGGTGATTGCAAACAAGAGGAAAGGATATCAAGATCTTAGAAAAAAATTATTTCTCATCCAAGGTTCCACCAACGCATTTGATTGCACAAACAAGTTTAGTGAACTTATTTACATAGGTTGTAATTTTCTCATCTTCACTCATCTTCAATGACTCATATTTTCCTTTCATACGTTGCAGCTTGGCTTGCTTCACAAATTCATCTCCTTCATATAGTGTCTCCAAATTTGTCCATACCTCATGTCTAGTCTCTAATCCTATAATATTTATGTATTCAACATCTGATAATGCACTCAAAAAGGATTATTTAGCTCTCATATTGTTCTTGAATGCCTTCTTCTCATCTGCAGTCGTAGTAGAAAGATCTATTGGAGGCTTTTAATATTTCTTTCCAACAACCCAATGTTCTTCACTGATACATCTTAAGTGTGTAATCATCTGGTCCTTCCATATAGTATATTTTAATCCATTAAATCTCAGATTCTCTTTCCTAAAGGTTGACATCATGGATCTCCTCAAGTGGTTAAGATTCACAAAGAGGACACTAGCTCTGATACCAATTGTTAGAATAAATGCAACACACACAACTAAGAAGGGAGTGAATCATTTGTGTCCAAAAACTCAAGACCTTTAACCAAATTACCAACTTAATCTTAGATCTGAAAGATAAACATGAATGTTGGAACATAACACAATAATCAATATATAAAGCCAAGATTTTTGACATGGAAACCCTGTTAGGGTAAAAACCACGGTGGTGATCAAACCTACAAGATAAATGTACTCTGTTAAAATAACTACACCCTGTTAGGATTATTATAAAGGGGAAGGCACATGCACTCAGGAACATTTCCTAGATCTCACTTCTCAAATACAAAAAGGATCACAATCCCAAGGAAGTCTCACTACCTTACAACAATCTCTGATATCAAATCATAAAGGACATACTGTCCAAACTCACAAACTGACAAACAACATCTCTGATATACCAAAATAGTTCCATTGAAGTACAACAATTCTCTACCTCAATTGAAGATTACACTCATACCTCTTCTCACACTCTCTTTCAAAATCTTTCACACATTCAAAATCACAAATGATTATATCTTTATATACATTACATCAAATTTATTTCAACTACGTCAACCAGGGACCTAAATACAAAATATTAATTCAATACAACTCAATACTCAATGTGACCATTGAATATCAGATAAGACATAACAATGATCCATAAAAACATCCTTGAACATGTTTAAGATCCATAAATCATGCCATAATACATCGCAACATGCTACACCACTAATTTGGCCAAGAACAACAAGAACATCAACACGTTTCATGAAAAATATTTAATTTTGATCACATAATCCAATGCAATCCACCAAAATGAATATGACACAATCAAGAAACCTCAACAAGAAATAGGAAATACCATGACATCAACATGAACAACTCTATCTTGTAAATCATACTCATCTTAGCACTATTCATCAGGAACACTAATCAACAACCACTGTCATAAAAAAAAAATCTTTCTAGCATCCAAATCATGAACCACTCAAATCAAGGACACAAAATCAAGTCCGTAACTCACCACCAGGTTAAAAACAAAGAATATTGCATAACCTATCCACACCAATCCAATACCTGAAACACTGTCACAGACTGGACAACTAAAATAATTGTCTCTGATAAATCCTTCACAAATCACTCAAATCATCATGCAAACCTCTAACACTTGAACTAAATCAAGTAGAAACATTCCCAAACATATTACCATGTTTACAACATCTGATATTCAACATATTAGATGTACCACAAAATTATCTCACCGAACATCCAAGGAACACTATCACCAATAGTAAAAATATGTTGACATCAATGACAAAACATTAATGTCAACACATATATGCATAATCTTAACAATATCTCAACATTATTATCCATGAAGAATAGTCACAATGATAAGGAATAATTTGGGTATAGTGGTGAATGCTCAAATAAGAAGGACAAAGGAAAAGAGAAGAAAATTGAAGAATATGCAAAGATTGAAGTGACAAGAAAGGTCATAAATTAGAATAAATCCACAATAAGACCTCTGATAAGACAACTGAATTCTTAAAAGTACTTATCCTTTAATGTTTTTTATTATATTTGCAAGAATTTTGGTCATAAATAGGTGATTTCAAGATTATAAAGCATCAGAAGGTTCAATTCTTTAATTGTCATAAGTTTGGTCATAAGGCAAGTGAATGTAAGAGTCAAGTTTCAAATCAGGATAAGAACAGTGTAGTGAATGATATCTTTCATGGGAATTTCTATGTATGTCAAAACTATGGTTACAAGTGTAGTCAATGGAGATCCAATATTTAGTCGGTGAGATCTGTAAGAATGCAAAATGTTTCAAGTGTGGTTAAAGTGGTCATTATGCTAAATCATGTAAATTTGGTGGTGCTCCAGTAAATACTGAGAGTGGAAACAATGCTTCTCTTTAATATAAGAAGACTAACACGACATGGAAGAAGAAATATGTTGATGGTGTGGAGAGTCATGTGGTACCAGATCCCATTAGTAGCTCTTTTGACAATTGATCCGAATGTGTGGGCTCGGGGGGAGTATTAAACATACAATTTCTACACATCCTTGCCTTGAGATGGTATTGGTCTCAAGAAACTTGTTTCCAATAGGAAGCATCAAAGTATTATTGATGACAAGATATTTTTCTTGATTGATATGTGAAGTACAATGTGATTGCGTCAGTGATGTTTAAATTTTGGTGGGAAAATCATTCATGTTGGTTCATGTCTTTAAAGATAGAATTTTTGAATCATTTGGTACTAGCATGAAAATAAAAATTGTAAATTGTAGAGACTCTGAGAAAGAATATTTGTAAAGATCATTGTACCCAAATTGGCTATCTATAGTGTCGGTGCATCTGCAATGAATAGAGTGAAGAAAGTTGAGATGAAGGAATTCAATCACAGTCACATTATGCAAATGGAATATGGGCTACCTATAAGGGATAAGCAAAGGATCAGAGATCTTGGATTGGATTTCTGGGGAGATTTGTATGGTGTGATGACATTGAATTCATCATGTTTGTGCTAAGTTAGTTTCATGGTGAAACCCTAGTGTTGGACAAGATATATGTTATAATGAAGGAAGTAATTGAGGCAACTACTGGATCATGCATTGTCAACAAATTGCTTGGGAATAAGTTTGTTAACTATTAGGAGGTGGAAGCTCTAACAGTGATTGGAAAGGATGAAAGTGCATTTCTCATCAATACTCTTGAGGATCCGATTGTAAGGTATATTGCTTATGACATTTCATATAAGATATAGTTTTGAAATCGTGATGCTTTGACTTCTGCTTTAGCTATGTATATGTTACATAAGATTGTGAAGGAGAATGTGCAAATGGATCTATGAAAAATATTGTTAGTTAATTTTTTGGAGAATGTAAATATATCATTCAAAAGTGGATATGGATTTTGGATCTCTGTTTATGTGTTTGTTCTTTTACTTCATGATATCTTTACCTGGAAATAAAAATATTGCATGGAGGATCAATATTCCTGTCAATAAAAAAAATTTAGGTATCTAAATATATTAAAGAATAAGGTAGATGCATGTAAGGAATATTTCTTGTTTGTACAAGGGAGTATTAGTTTAGCATTGGTAATTTCTAGTGCTTTTCCAACAAGTCATGATCAGGAGGTCTCCTCCTCCAGTTTGAAGAGACTTGACGAAATCTCTTGGTGGTTCATCTCCTGAACTGAAGAAAAGGAAGATGGATGATAGAGGAAAACAATTTATTACCATTTCAGAGGATAATGAACAAGAAGAAGCTGAGGAAGAAAGTGTAGTAGTAGAGATAAAAGAAGAGAAAAATATGCTTTCTCTGACAAAATCTAAGCATGTGGATTCTGATTTGGTGAAAACCTTGTTGAAGAATGATGAGTATGAAAATATTAATAGTTTTGTGGACTGATTCCTCATCGGTGGACAAGAAGTTGGTATAATGTGATCAATAAAATGTTACGGTATCCAATGTGTCTAGTATGCTACTAACTGAACTTGTGCTAAATTTTGAGATTGAGTTGTTGCAGTTAGGTGCAGATTACCGTACATTAGATAAATCTATAATGAAGAAATGTGAAAATGCAAAACACAAAATTTCAAGGATTATTGGTGAGATGAAGGGATGTGTGAACAAAATTAATCACATATATAGGTACTATCTTTGGTGGCTTGCATATTTTGATAACTTCAGAGGTCGGTGTGAAGTGATTGAGATAGAGTTGAATGAAATTGGAAAAACATATGATATCTTAAAAGACAAAGATGGGAAATAGATAATTAGAGTTGGTGAACTTTAGGAAGAACTATTTTTGTAGTAGAGGCAAAGATAATATTTGATCAAGACCTTCTGGGTGGTGAAGGATATGATTGAGGTCCAATTAGATTTTTTTCTGGCATCCTAACTAATGCAGAAGATTATAAGCAATAGTTTCAATCTTTAGATTGCACAAAATCTTTTGACAAACTGATGAAATGTGAAAGTCTGTGTACTCGGGTGGAGGAAACTATTTTTTATTTGAAGGAGCTTCCAATTCTAAAGGAAATGTACAAGAAATTCTTTGATGTTAAAATTGTTATATTTCTTTGACTTTCTTTGTTTTGGTTTTTGGCCCTTTGCCACTATGGAAAAAAGGGGGAGAAGAAAGGAAAAACAAATGTTGCATCTACTCAAGGGAAATTTTTGAGTTCTTGTTGTTTTTACATCAATGCCAAATAGGGAGATTGTTATACTTATTGAGTTGTTATTGACATTGATTGTCATTGATGTCAAAACCCTAATATCAACACTCTGGTGGTATTGGTTATTTGTTGACAGCTTTGAATATGCATCAAATTCCATCGGTTATATAAATGGGTTTCAATTATGGATAGTTTTGATGAGGTATGGAAGGTGTAATTGGTTATACTCATGGTCTACATGTTTCGGTACACTTGTATGTTTTCTTGGTGATAAATTTTTGTATGAAGTTTCTTGTCGGTTTCTAGTGATTTCTATGCTTGCAATATTCTTCCAGTTGTTTTTATCAGTTGGACAATGGTGCTATTCATTAGAATGGTTTTGGTATCTTTTTCTGGATCTACTATATCTTGTTTCACCTATCGGTTGGTTCAAATTTTTTGGTAATCAAGACATGGTCTTGGTTGTGGCGTTCCTATAGTATCGGTAAATGTAACATGTAATATAAACATCTTATGAATGACCTTTATTTTTTCTTGATATAGCGTGTTGTAATGTTTCCTTAAGTGTGTCTTATATTTAGGACCTAGGGTAATGATTCAATGTACTTGTAATATCTTTTGTAATTGGGGTCATCACACACGTCCAGTGTGAGCCAACATATCTATGGTCAGATATTTATATAAATAAAGGAGAAATATTTTGTATCTAGGTGATGGACTATATGTGATGGTATATATGCATGTATATACATATACACACACATATGGATGCATGCATACATACATACATACATACATATCGTATGGGCCTTATGAATGTGTAATACGACATCCTCCCTCTTGATACAAACACATCATAGAAAGATAAACAGAAGAATAAATCATGTACAACAAAAACACATCCATATCCTAAATCATCCTCAGTAAATTTATTAGAATCATAGGTTAGACTAAAGCGGTATATAAAGCATGAAACATAATCATTATTGAGCATAATCATAAAAGAACATAAGTAATGGTCCTAACCATATCAATATATCCATCATAAACATAGATCATCAATTAGCATCATCATTAATTCATAACATGAAAGCATCATAAATAGTCTAACACACACACACACATCAAAACTGTGAAAAGGTCCTAGTCACATAAACCGAAATGAGAACATATGGAAGTATATCACAACAAATGCCACTCTTAGTGAGCTAAACTTAAGAGTGACGACCCTCCTCTATCACGTCTTGATATAACCACTTATACATAAAATATATGATACTTTTAAGTTCTTGAAACAAAATATTATAAACTAAAAATATAAATGAACCATCTATTTGTTATAAAAACTTCTAAATACTTAAATTTTTAATAAAAGTTATAAAATATTTTAATAAAAAATATGTTTCCCTATATATAAACAAGGCTGCAAAGCAGCTTAGTTCTTGCCAAAATGTTGGCAAGATTGTTTTAATTCTAAAGGATTGTAGTTGTTGTTATAGTACATTATAATAGAAATATTGGAATTATTTAATAATTTTCTTGTAATTCTAGAAAAAAAAATTTAATAGAAAATCACAAAAAAATATGACTTCCATAACTTTATAGTAGCTATTAATAAATTGATTTTTTAAAAAAATTTGAATAGGATTTGTCGTACTTTATATTTTCAAATATCACAATAACAACAATAAAGCATGGTTTCTTTAAATAAGTCCAACATTTGATAATAGAAATTTAAAACTTATTTAGTGTCATCATTTACCTATAACATATTGTAAATCTTCAAATTAGTGTCAAATAAATTAGTTAATTTAAACAATGGTTTAAATTACTTTCTAAAATTATGAATCAGTTATTTAATAATATATTAATATATTAAGTGGTCTCACCACTTTATTCAAAAAAAAATTCATATAAGTTAATGATATAACCACCTACAAAATAACTTTCTTATGATGATAATGATGATATATTTTGTATATTTTTTAGAATAAGAAAAAATTCCATATTTAAATACAACTTACACCAAATAATATTGAAATTATTTACTATATTAATATAATACAACATAAATCAATTTTAAACATAAAGTTTAATTTATATAATAAAATTGAAACAAATCAATTTAGGTCACTTTATTAAAAAAAAAAAAACAATAACCACCTACAAAAAAATGATGATATATTTTGTATCTTATTTAGAATAAGAAAAAAATTCATATGAAAGTATATGTTCTTTTAAAATTTAAAATTACATCATTTTAAAACTTTACAGTTGAAAACAAATATTTCTAAAAAAATTGTTCATATAAGGCTCCTATATGTAACTATAAGTATAATATAATATTTTAAAATTTAAAAGTATGTGTCATTTTAAAACTTTGCAATTCAAACAAATATTTCCATAAAATTCGTCTTATTGAGTGATTTGTATGAGCCAATCATATTAAAAATGAATTATTAATAACGAGTTAAGATCTGTATGATGCCTATAGTTCTAAGTCTGCGACAAGAACTAAAAATAAAATAAAATTTGTACCATGACCATGCACCACACCACAGAATAGATAAAGAGAAAAATTTCAAACATTTGATCCCCTCAATTATTCTCATTTCTATCAAAGTTATTTTCAAATAGAATCATTGACAAACTTATCTTACATTGTATGAGTTCTTTAATTGTTAAATTAAGTATGAAAGCATAAATGTTCATGTTAGACAAACAATCTAGATAGAAACACTCCATATTAGACAACAATAAGGAATGACAATAGTAGGCTCTGGAAACAACAGTATATATACGTAAAATAACTTCAAACTACAGGCCATAGATAAACATAGAATAAAGTAACAATATAAAACTGAAAATATGGAATAAAATAACAATATATTGCTCAAGGAAAGAAAAAAATCACTTTAAAATTCATAGTAGTCATCACACTTTATAAAAGTTGCTAAAGTGACTTTCCATTTAAAAACTCTATGGTAGTCAACTTCAATGTCAAAACAAAATCTATGGATGGTGAGATAAATTCAAAGAGAATCATGGCAAACCATATTTAAACCCTAAAATAAGTTGAGAACATATTCCATCCACAAGAAAAAGGACTAATGATTTTAATGTAGAAATAAAAAAGATTAGATCCTTTTCTTGCCCTATTTCAACCATACATTTAATTTAAAAAATAATTATACTTTTGAAAGATCTACTAAAGTTTGTGTGGCATCATGAGGTTCGCCTTGTTTGACAAACAAGGTATATAGTTTATTTGTTACATGATATCTAGTGGCCTTAATAATGTACCGTTTCCTAACCTATCTTTAAAATATTATTTATAAAATATTATAATAAATTAATTAATTGTAATTATTAGAAATATTTTAATCTAAAAAGCATTAGATAAAGTGATTAACATTTGATTGATGATAATTTATTGAATGTTTTGAAATTTATAAAGTTGATTTGTTATTAAATTTTATATTATATATATATTTGATACAAATTAAAGTATAAAATTTGGTTCACTTGTCATTTTTATGATTAAGATGAACATTGATAATTAAGATGTAATTATATAACAATTAGAATGTTATACAAACTAACAAATTGACCACCTACAAACTGTGGAAATATCAACATTATTTACAAAACTTACAAAAACCCACTGAATACAAATTTGAGCTGAAATATAGATTGTACTTTCAATAATTAATAAACCAAGAAGAAACAAACCTTCCTGAGACGACAGAGGCAAATGAAGAGTGTCGAGGTAAGATACTTGGGATACAAACAACTGCAAGATGGCAAACATGAAACACAAGGAAGGAGAGAGCATAAGAAAACTTCTTTAGTTTTGGCCACCATATACTCTCCAATATCTTTCAATTGATGCTAATTGTTATGCTTAGGATGTAGTCATTATGCATTTCAATAGTCTGATTGAATTCATCATAGATTAGACAAAATTTAATTTGTATTTTAGGTATTTTTTGAGAAGCAAGCCCCTTATACAACCTTTGTCATTAAAGAGATCATAATTCTTAACCACATTCTCCAACACATCCTCCTCGAAAAACTCCAACATATATTCTAAAAAAATAAATATATTATTTACATATATATCTTATTTAATTATGAAGTGTGATCTTTTTCGTTTATTTTTATAATTTAATATATTTTTTAATTATTTTATATAATTGATATAAATTACATAATAAATAAAATTAAACATTAATATTTGAATTATTTTATAAATTTTATTTATATATAAGAACGCCTCCTTATCATAAAAATAGTTTTGAAATCGAGTTAAACAAATTAATAATTTAATTGATAAAATCAAATAAAATTCTTAAAAAGACTAAGTACAACCTAATCTTAGATATCAAATGTTTGTCAAAGTCAAAAAAAAGGATAACCCAATGTGAGTGGAGCAAATATTAAATTCTAATTACCCAAAAGATCTAGTAGTAAAGGGGACCATATTATGATATTATTTCTAAGCTAATTCATATATATAGTCACGTCATGCTCATGGGATTTGAGATCATTTTAGATATGAAAGAAATTCCATGCACAATTTCTTAGGTACATTTGATTTATGCAATGATTGTATGAAGAGTGCCACTTTTATAGTGTATCTTATTATATGATTTGATAGTTTTAGTATTTAAAATTTTTGATATTTAGGTTAGATTATGTATTCATATATGTATGATTTACTATATACAAATGAGTGTTTAATATATATTTTCAAGAAAGATATGGTATTTCTTATTTTTTAATTTATTTTATGGGTCATAAGTTTTAACTAATGTATAACATTTTTTATTAAAAAAATTATTAGCTATCTTTTGTGATCATATTTTTCATATGACATTATTTGCATTATGGAAATGATCTATTTTCATTGAAAATAAAATTTACCTCCTTTTTATCATCTTGAAATTTCCTTTAATGCAATTCAATACCAGAAATAAAGGTAAAATGAAAGAATGTATAAACATAAGAAAAATGTACAATAAGAAATATAAGAAGAATTTGTAAGGAGAAATGGTTAGAGAATATGCAAGGTGAAACATAGGTATAGTAATAAGGCAAATTGTTTTTATAAGAGAATTTGTGTACAGAAGGAAAAGTGCACTGACCTTGAGATTGGTTTAAGTCTCAAGGGATGAACTATCCCTTGCACCACCTCACTTCTACTAGTGCTCTAGTGGGCTAGGGGATGAAGACACTAATGTGATAAAAATATTTGACGAACTAGAATACAAAATGCAAATGGATAAAAATGATTAAGACAATTAAGATGTTAAATGTAGATAAATGTACATAAATGATAGAGCCTAATAGATTATGATATTCTGATTATGGAAAATAAAAGAGAAGATCTTAGAGATTGGACACTGAAATCCACAAGCTCACTGCCTTGGCCACCCATGCAGGTCAAAGACAACAACACAGATGCAAGAAAAATGCACGACGTGTGTTTGTCCTGTACATACAGAGTACAAATTTTGGGCACGAGTCCTGAGGACACTAAAATAATAGTGCTAATTAATTGTTGAGATTATTGGGAAGTAGTACTGAGAGGGGAGGGGTGAATCAGTGCCTCTAAAACTTTTAACACTTTTCACCTTTCATCATTAGTAATCAAACTTTACTGTATTACCGACCATATCTGATGTTCTTTCTTATGCATGTAGTATTAATTCATAAACTTAATTGTATGCAACATTCATAGAAACATTCATGAAAGTGATAGACATAACACAAGATATGATATCGTAGAAAACCCCTGTTAGGAAGTAAAAACTGCGGTGGGGATGGCACCCACAAAACTTCACTATCTGCATAATGGAAGGGAGCCGGTTAAGGCTTACAATTTGATCACTTTTGATGATCTACCATGTTAAGAGTATTAATGTGGAGACTTGTTAGGATCTACTATGTTAAGAGCTTTAGAAACACCAAAGAAGTGTGCACTCGGTTAAGAGATTTACAATAGGACTGTTAAGTCCACCTTTCTTGAAAGGATTTCTTAAATGTACCCCACTTGTTAGAATGTGTACAATATGTTTGACATGACTGTATGCAATCTATAATTGCTAATTACAGATCCATTAAAGCTCACAGTATATGAATATCACCTATAGTGATTGATTAATACCTTTTCCTGCTCGTCAGTAGCCTTTGTTCTATTCTTGACAACTGATTTGATCTTGGTTAGTGATTCTGCATGCATTCGCTTGTCTGATCCTTAGATGCTCTCAGTGGCTACAATCATCATCGAACAACATGTTCATAATTTATTGAGCATCTATTTATACAGGTATTTGACCTATTTTAGAAACACGCATTACAATGTTAACTCTAGATCCAAGGTATACAACTTGACCTTAATCCTTTAGTTTGCATGTTTAAATCGGTTAAAATGATAAAAACAATAATAATTACATTGCTTTCTCCTCACATAATGGATTTAAAACAAATCAAGAAGCTAAATATAAAACTTCAGTGATTTATCTTATGTGGAAAGTCAGATCCACTTTTTGTGGGATGTAACTGATTGTCGATTCTTGATCATCGGTGTGAACTGAAAGTCTGTTGGTGTTCCTTCTTTGAACTGATTTTCGGGTTCCCTTCATCTGTCGGGCTCCACTCTTGACTGTATCATCGGTTTGCACTGTTGGTTACTTATCGGGTTCCTTTGTCCTTTTTGTCATCGGGTAATGCTAAATAGTATTTGTCAGGATGCTTTGTACTTGGCAGTATCGGTAACCTTGGCGTCGGGTAGTGTTGTGCCATGCTTGTCGGTGCAGTATAAACCAATGGTGTTTATCATGTTTTTCTTTGCATATACTAATGGAAAAATATAATGTCTTCAATCTCCCCTTTGACATTAGTATCAAAAATTGATATGTGCATAATACTAAAGTGTTTAGTATGTACACCATGTATATATCCTTGTCATTATATGACTCCCCCTAACTGTATGCATCAATATAGTATAAGTATATGTACATGTATACTTTCCTTTGTACTTTAAATTCCCCTTTTTGTTCTTTCCTCTTTCAAATGACTGAATGTACATATCATTTCTTCTTTTCATTTCCCCCTTTTACTGATTGACCGTACATATCATTTCCCCCTTTTTTTATAATCATGACAAAAATGTACAACTTATAAGTTGTAAAAAATGTGACAAAAATGTGTAACTTATAGAGTGTCAAGAATGTGGGAGTGAGTGTTCTTGATATCTTCTATCATTTTCTCCCATTTTTCTTTGAGGATTTCTAATGTCATGTGCTCTAGCTCAATCTAGGCATGCAAATCATAAATGTTGTCTAGGATAGACATTTATGGGGTGGCAATTAGTGTTCTTTCCTCTGTCATATGATTTTGTAGTAATGTGAGAGTAGGCAAGAGTTGAGCCTGAAGCTCATTCACCTCATCTCTAAACTTGGTTTTTGCAATTTGTATATCTTGTCTCAGCTTCCTAGCTTTCTTGAGTTGTTCATTGTGCAATTTGATTGCCTCTTCACTATTTGTGAGACCTTGTGCACTTGCTTGAAGATCAGCATCATTTTGTGCTATCTTGTCGGTATAATCCTTTGTGATTTGATCTAACGTGCATAATTTTTGTATTAAGTCTATTGCTTCTAAAATAATGGGGTCTATTGTGCTTACCAGTTCAGATAGCTTTACCTTTTGTAGTACCACTTCTTGGCTTATCTTCTCTGCTAACTTGAATTCATACTTCTTTTCAAGTCTAGCTTCCATAGCCTTCTCATCATCTATGTTTTGAGATGTGATAGTGTTGGTGAGAGCCACTAATTGATCAAGCATGGGGGTTGTTTGATCAACATCTGTGTCAGGTACAATTTGCTAAAGTATTCCTCTTGCAACTTCAAGTACCTTTGCTTCCTTGGTGGCTTTTCTCAACTTATCCTGCATGGATTTCCTTTCACAAAGTCTTGCATACTTTGTTAACTCAGTAGGATCCAATGTTCTAGGATCACATACTGGAATCTCAATAATTTCATCCAGAGTGACTGGATTCTTGTTCTTTCTCTTCTTCTTCCTTGAGATTTGAGTAGAGGCAGATGTATGAACTACCATTGCTAGCTCATTCATTTTCTCTAAGGCGCTCGGTGAAGGTTTTGAAGATGAAACCTCTTGTGCCTTCTGCTCAAGGTTCACCGATCGGTTAGGTGAAGACATCTCTTCATCAACCTTGGGTGTTTCAGTAGATTTTTCTTTAGTTTTCTTTTGTTGTTCATCTATCTTTGATTCTTCACCCTTTTCCTTATGCTTGTCCTCTTCTACTTTTTGTTCTTCTTCTTTATTCTAATCAGTAGACTTGTCTTGCTAATCATTGGTTGCAGCTTGATCTACAATTGTATCCTTTGATTCATCTATGGTATCTTTTGTCTCTGCATCACCCTTGTCTTTGGGTATGCTTGTATCTACTGCAGATTCTTAATTTCCTTCTAGCAGATTGATGGCCTTCATCAATACTGGCATATTATTATGTGTGCTAGCATGTGCTGCATCTAGAGTTTTGTCCTGCTCGTCGGTTTGAGCTTGTTGAGCAGTGACATCTTCATCTTTTTGTATTTGATCTATAGGGTCCATTCCTATGATGTCAATAATGGAAGTAACTAGCCATATCACATCTGCAACATCCATGTTCTTATTTCCTTGTGTCTCCAATTCTTGTTGCTTGTTTTGATCCTTAAGAGATATGAAAATGACATCATCTTATTTCTATGGATCTTTATCAGAATCATAGTGAGTGATGTCATGAATGTCAAGATCATCCGTGAGTTTATCTAATTCAATGGGATCGCTATTATCCACATTATCCAAAGAAATGTGCTTAGGACTTTCTTTATCTTTCTGCTCCTCTACATGAGGTGTGTCGATGAGAAGTAATTGATTCTCACAACTTGTTGATTCTGCAGGTATATCTAGGATTTGTCTCCATTTAGCATATGTCATGCTATCTAGCTCTATAAATTTATCCTGTAGTACCTTGTAAGCTCTTATCTTTGCCACAAATTTATTGGAATCCTTTTTCATTATTTATTTTATCTCTTCCATTTTTTATTCGGGAGGCATTAGTGTGACAAGTATCCTCTCCCTTGCTTCCTTTTATGCGTGCAAAGCATAAGACCATTGTTGTGAAATTTTGTCACCCAGTTCTTTGGGTATTTTGTTAATAAACTCAACTGGTACATATTTGAACTTGACCATTGCCTTGATTATTGCATCTTGTATTTTATGTTGGTCTACTGGCTCTAGCTTTGCCCATTGTCTGATTTTCCTATCAGTCATTGCATCGGTAGTAGAAATTGAATCAGTTATTTCATCCATTGTTCTAGGGGCTAAGCTTTTCTTCTCTACATCAGGATCATCCTCTTTTGAATCTTCAATGTCATCTTTGGTCCTGACTAGTCTTTTCCTCCTTTTGGTAGGTGTTTATTTCTCTGTTTGATGCTTCATCTTATAGGTCCTCACTTGACCTTTCTTAAGAGGTGTAGTATCTTTTACAGTTTGGCTCTTTTTCCTCTGAGCTACTGTGGTTCTTGGTTTCTTGGTAGGAGGTGAAGGTACAATAGACTCAGTGGCCTCAGAATCTAATTCTTGCTCATCTTTCTCTTCATCGATGGTACCCTGTTCCTCAGTTTCCTATGTTTGTTCTTTCTCCTCCTCATTAACTGACAACATATTTTCAAGATTCTTCACCATCTTGTTTTTCTTGTTGGCAGTCTTTTTGATTACTAGGCTTATTTTTATCTTGGAATTGGCCTCTTCATATGTCCCAAATCTTGGTTGTTTGATGTCAAGTGGTTCAGTCAACAATGCATCAATTGCATTTGTTGCTTGATCTATGTTTATCTCATAGTCAAGAGGTGCTAACCAAGCTGTCCTTGGTACAACTAGTTTAATGTGAGTGAAATCTGAATCTACCATGAAACATATTTCATCCCTATTCTTTTCAATCAACTGTTCAGGGAACCTTACTCTCTCCATCATCTTTTCCTTGAAGTCAAGGAAGTATTCAGTCATTACTGAATCATTTAGTTATCACCTAGTGACTTGATAAGGTCACTAACCTGCAATGTGACTGGCTTGGTAGTGTCCCTCTTCACTTTTCCAACTGAAGGAAAGTTTTATTGAAAATAAAAGAATATAAACATGATAAGTGAACCGAACTTACATGTGTTTGTCTTTGCAGATCTGATTGTTGTCATATTCTCATCAAGTTGCTTCAACAGGATGTGACATAGATCCATCTATATTCCCTTTGTTACTATCTTGTAAGTTGTGCTTACTTCTATTGATGCTATTCTTTTTAGCCTACTTTCTTGGAAGATTTTGTAACCTATCACACATGCACCGAACCTAAGTTCCTCATCGGTGATGGTGTTCACCTTGAGTCCTTTGTTATCCCACACAACATTGGTGAGTTTTTCAACTTCTGGCCAAGAGGGATGCTTGTGTTCCTTAGGTTTGTCAATAATGGGGTAACATGTTATAGCATGTAACACATCCTTTGTGATCTGCTTACATTCATCCAACCATAACTTCTGGTCATGCATTCTGCTAAGTACCAACCTAATCTAGTCAGTTTTGAAAACCCTCAGGAAATATCAGGCATTGGTTATCCCTTTTACTTGTAGATGCTTGTGTTCTTCCTTTAGGGTCCCTTGTCCATCACACAGCTTCTTTTAAGCTTGATCTATCTCCAGATCACCTATCTCAGCGATCTTCCAGTGAATGTAGGACCTTACATCTTCTATCAGCGAAACCCTAGGTGGGATTTTTGAAAATGTGCCAGAATCATCGGGTTGTGATGCAATCTCTAGGAATATCTTGTATTTAGGTTCCACACAAGTGTTTTTCTTTATCAACTTAATGACATTCTTCTTATCATTCTTAAACTTTACTGTTCTTGAAGCAGTTGCCATTATATTTCTAATTTAGGGCTTTTTGGAAAATAATAACAGAGTTCTTCGATGCGCTCAGTACTTACTTTAATCTGTGTAACTTGTGAGTGTTCTACTTGGAGTGCATTGGATTGAGTAAGGTCGCTCTGCTATCTACTCTCTTTTTTCTCTATATTCACTCTGCTCTTTCTTCTTAAATCATGTGTAAGAAATGAAGTGCTTTCCATTGAGTATTTATAGACTTTTTCCCTAAGTCTGTCATAAATGCTCAACAACTCGTCAGATCATGAAGATGGAGTTCATCGGGAAGACTCTCAAATAACATTCTCGGTGTTGACAGGATGCTTGGAATGGCTATTAAGATTGTTGCTTTCATCGATGGATCTCGATGTTGTGTCAAGACAACTTTGTGACTTTGCTTCCTTACCGACAGGTGTCGGGTTACATTAGCGACTTAGCCTTTTTATGTGTTGACCGACAATTCTCGATAAGTGTAGGCAGCTCATCCTTTATACTCACCAATGATTTTTGATATGTGTTTACTGGTGGGGTTGATTTCTCATAATGTAACAAGTAACATAATATGCATCTTTATTCATGCATATTTTGACTATCTATCAATTTGTATAATGGAAATGATGCAGAATATGCCTTGGTGTAGTGTAGTTCCATACTTATTCATCTTTAGGCGGGGGTGGTGATGTTACCAGATCTATGGGATGATGTGTCACCTATTGTATTACTTGGTCCAGCTTCTTCAATGGTTGAAGCTTTCCTCCACATTTGCTTTCTCATTTTCTTAATGTCTTCAATGGTGTTACCATTTGCAAAAGTGGTGGTTTCTGTTATTCGGTCTCTACAGTCCTTCTTTAGATGTCTAACCTTATGATAGTGCAAACATGCCATTCCTGGGTTGGTCCAGCCTCTAGACCTTTTTGTCCATGTTCTCATGTAGTTTGCAGCAATGTGACCATATCTACCACATGTTATGCAGTTTATCCATGTATTGTAGTCCCAAACATATGAATTACCGACTCATCTCAGTTTATATGCATTTTCTTCATTTTTGGGTTTCCATCATTCAATTTTCTTCTTCCTGCATTCAATAGATGTGTGCCCATGCATTTTTTAGGTGGGACAATACTTTTCCATATAGGTTTCCTTCTTTGGTTCTTTCACCTTTGATTTACATTCTTGTTCTTTATGTCCTTTCTTGCTAAAATTATCACAATGTCCTATGAATGTAAATGTGGATTTAGGAATACCTTTTTCTTTTCTCCTGCAGACATTTGAGGTGTGGCCTTGCTTTCCACAGTGATTTCATGTCATCTTCCTTGGTCTAGGATTGGTGTAAGGATCTTTTGGATCAACTTTATTTGATGACTCTCCATCCTCTGATTAGTTACCTCATGGTGATGCTCAGTAAGTCTTTGTATCTCAGACTCCTTTTCTTGTATCTTGTTTGTGATCTTTCTTCTATCATCAATAGCTATAGTTCTTTCTTGTTAAGCTTGCCTTTCATTATTCATGACATCAATCATTCTTACCATATGTGTCTCTTGACCGATTTGCAAGGATTTGACTTGTCCAGCTAGATGTAGATTGATTTTAGTTAGGTTTGTGATGCTTTTTTCTGAGGTATCTGATGCCTTGCTTGTATTTGATCCTAAAGACTCAAAGAAATATGGAATCTCTTCCTCATGATAATCTATCTCATTATAGTGAGAATCCATATTCTTTCTTTCATCCAGCAACTATCTCATACTGATTCTAGCTTCTTTATACTATTCATAGAACATCTGAATTTCAAGCTTTTTATTCTCAATATTTTTATCAAGTTTGTACTTCTCCATTGTATGATATTTTCTCTTAAGCCTTTAAGCTTTCCAAGAAGTGACTGAGCTCTGATACCATTTGTTAGGATTATTGGGAAGTAGTACTTAGAGGGGAGGGGTGAATCAATACCTCTAAAACTTTTAACACTTTTCACCTTTCATCATTAGTAATCAAAATTTACTGTATTACCGACCATATTTGATCTTCTTTCTTATGCATGTAGTATCAATTCATAAACTTAATTATATGCAAAATTCATAGAAACATTCATGAAAGTAATAGACTGTGGTGGGGATGGCACCCACAAAAATTCACTATCTACAAAATGGAAGGGAGCCAGTTAAGGCTTAGAATTTGATTACTTTTGATGATCTACCCTGTTAAGAGTATTAATGTGGAGACCTATTAGGATCTACTCTATTAAGAGCTTTAGCAACACTAATGAAGTGTGCACTCAGTTAAGAGATTTACAGTAGGACTGTTAAGTCCACCTTTCTTGAAAGGATTTCTTAAGTGTACCCCACTTGTTAGAATGTGTAAAATATGTTTGACCTGACTATATGCAATCTATAATTGCTTATTACAGATATATTAAAGCTCACAGTAAATTAATATCACCTATAGTGATTGATTAATACCTTTTCCTTCTCGTCGGTAGCCTTTGTTCTGCTCTTGACAACTGATTTGATCTTTTTCTGTGCTTCTGCATGAATTCGCTTGTCTTATCTTTATATGCTCTCAATGGCTAAAATCATCATCGAACAACATGTTCATAATTGATTGAGCATCTATTTATACAATTATTTAACCTATTTTAGAATCATGCATTACAATGTTAACTCTAGATCCAAGGTATACAACTTGACCTTGATCCTTTAGTTTGCATGTTTTAAATCAGTTAAACTGATAAAAATAATAATATTTACATTGATTTATCCTCACATAATGGATTTAAAACAAATCAAGAAGCTAAATATAAAACTTTAGTGATTTATCTGACGTGGAAAGCCAGATCCACTTTTTGCGGGATGTAACTAACTGTCATTTCTTGATCGTCGATGTGAACTGAAAGTATGTTGGTGTTCCTTCTTTGAACTGATTTTTGGGTTCCCTTCATCTATCTGGTTCCACTCATGACTATATCATTGGGTTTTACTATTGGTTACTCATCAGGTTCCTTTGTCCTTTTTGTCATCGAGTAATACTGAATAGTGTTTGTCAGGATGCTTTGTACTTGGCAGTATCGGTAACCTTGGTGTCGAGTAGTTTTGTGCCCTGTCTGTCGATGTAGTATAAATTGATGGTGTTAATCATGTTTTTCCTTGCATATACTAATGGAAAAATATAATGTCTTCAATTAATATGCGAGAAAAGCACAAAAATGTGGAAAATAGACAAATTGAACTATGATAAAATGACAAGAATGATAAAATAGATTCACAATCTGAGGAAGATCACAGTGATATCAATGAAGCCAATGAAGAGTCTTTTTTATACTATCAATGAACATGTACACACTGAAACAAAGTGAAATGTTGGGTGGCTGTTTGGAGACCTGCCTCAGTCAAATCCTTATTTTGGTGTTTCTAGCTCTACAACAGTCAATATAGAAATGATAAAAAAAATGAGATAACCGTATAGAAAATAGATGTAAGAATTTTCATAAGGTAATATGCCAAGATCTAGAAACCCAATTAATAGCACAGACAAGAGAGATAAAATGATATGATCAATTAATTGACTGAATTCAATAATGATCAATAATGAATATAATGAATGAATAAAATGTAGAAGTTCTTTCCTAAATAGGCAACATAATAAGAGTACATGCAAAGGTGAACATAATATATCACACATACAAGGTGGAATCAAATGTCCACCAAAGGTGGGTCATCCTCTATTATTCAAAAAAGTATGTGCAGCATGTGGAGGATGATAATGTGATAAGAGCACTAAAGGTGGAGACAACATATAAAGATGAAAGTTATAAAAACTATCTCCACCTAAAATGGAGCTTCTCCTACACAATGTGCTAAAATAATATGCAAACTCCTAAGTGTCTCATGCACAAACTACTATGCAATGCATTATCCTAAGTAAGCTTTAGTAAAGTGTAATTAAGAATATTTAATTACACTAACACCCCCCTTAAGTTCAACTTAGGGGATGCACTTAAAATCACAATGCAAGATGAAAATGTAAGTTGGGTCCCAGCTACTAGGCCATGTTAGGTACCCATGTACAATATGAAAGTGCAAAAGCAATTCAATTCAATGCAATCTCCCATAAAGAGGAGAAAGGGAGAAAAGATCATGGAACAAAACTACCCCCAAAAATAGAGATGAATACATAAGAGAAATATCAAAGAAGTATGAGAAGGAAAAAACCCCATGTGAGGAAAAATTCCTCCCTCCATAAGAGAGAAGAATAGAGACAAAGTAGCTCCCACTCAATGTAGAATGTATTGTTGAGTGTTGTTTTTACACAAGTCAATTGCTAGGATCTCTAGATTTGATTTCCTCTCTTGAAAAAATAATGAAGTTATTCCCAAGGTTCTCCAATGTCGTGGTACAACCTGCTTGGTTACTCAGTTGAAGATAAATGTGAATGTTCATGAGGAGGCCTTTGCTAGTACATTCAAGACATCAAACTGCAAAACAAATTTAGTAATTTTTTGGTTTTTTTAATTTATCAAAGATTTGTGATTAACTATGGATGTAATTTTGTGTTTTTAAAGATGATTACTTTCATATTTGTGATAGAATTTAGATGAGTAGGGTAACAAGAAATAAAATAATTTGCTAAAAAATGAAAAACTAACGGACATAAACCATTGTTGACCCTCCCTTATGAGTTGAATGATGGAAAGATTGGTAACAAACCCATGAAGTATAAATTAGACAATATCACAATTCTATACTCGATGGATGCAATTGTTTGGAGAGAAAATGTATTCACTAGTGCAAGATGTTAAAAACCTATCAAATCGTGAATCCACCAAGATGTGCACACACACAAGATGGATTTATCATTAATCCCAATAGATGATATTTTCCATGAATTCATCACAACAAGGTAGATAGACAACATCAAACTCCAACTAATAGAAACGCAGATTTGAAACACAATAAAACAATTGGCTCTTTGAAAATAATGAACAAGTATGCACACATTCATCAATTTTGCATAGATAGTAGAAAATATCAAACCACGAATGAAGCATAAATTGTATATCTTTATTGTACTAATAATTTGATGCTATTACATTTTTTATTACAATATATAGAGTTCCGATCTACAAACTCTAAATGTCAAAATCAAGGCATCAGAGACTCTAAAATAATGAAAATGAACTAAAACTAAAGCTTTGCTTAAAGTAATCTATTGCTAATTGATACTAGACAACTTGCATGGATTTTTAATCCATTTACAATCATTTATCCCATGCAAGAGGGGTCAAACTCGCTAAGAAAAAAGAGAGAGAAGATGGAGTTTCTTTGCATGCAACTGGAGTCTTCTTCTTGATCTTGGAGTTATCCCTTGGAATCTTTATCTAGGGTTCTCTTTGAGGTGGGAACTGATAGAAAACCCTTAGTCCTTCCAAAACAAACTCTAGATAGGCATCCATCTGATTTGAAGTTCAACTTCCATGCAAAAAAATAATCTCGCTGGAAAATCCAAGAAATTCGGACCCCGACCTCCACACAGAAATTCGCCAGGTGCAAAATTTGTCGAAGTGTCAAAATCAAAACTAGAGGCCCAAAAGTTTCAACCCTTTCAGAGGCCAAAAGGCTGAAAGGCTGAAATGTCTGAAGTGCCTAAAGGGGCTGAAAGGCCGAAAGGCCGAAATGATGTACTTAGCCCTTTGGAAAATGGCTAAGTATGAAGAACTATGTTTCTCAAAAATGGCTGAAGGGGATCTGAGGATTCATTTCAAAAATACTTCTCTATGGGCTGCTCGGAGCCTTTGCATGATCTCTTGAACCTCCTCATAATTTATTTCTTTCCTCTTGACCTTGTTAATCCTTCATTCTTTCTTCTCTCTAAAAATGGTCAATTCAGAAGCAAAGAACTTGAACTCTTCTTCATGTTCAGACATTCTTTGCATGTCTTCCTTTGAATAGAAAAATTGGTGTAGGGCCTCTTTGGTACTAACACCTACCAGAATATCTCTAAACTATTGTATCACCTCTTTTTCCAAGCACAGGGTTTGTTTTTGTTGATCTGAGTACAGTTCAAGGCCAATACCTATGAAGAAACCTTCTATTTCTTCTACCCATTCCATGACTTCCTTTTGTTTCTCTAGTATGCGGGCTAGGAATTTTTCCCAAACCTTAACTATTTTGGATATGCTTCTTGATCCAGGTTTTGAATTTTTCTAGCTCTTCGCCCTCGTAAATCTTGACTAGGATCTAGAAGCTCCGCTTCTTTATAATCTAGAGGTCTTGGGGGATATCTTTCCATTTTTTTACCTCAGAATCTAATCCCTCCTCACTCTCCATTAGATCAATCAACTTCATGGTCTCAATAAGAATGACTCTATAAGGCCTAAACACTAGTCTGATAACCCCTTCTCCGTACTGCTCAAAATCAATCTTCTAATTAACACTTGCTTGATTGAAGGAAGGGGTCACACCTACCAGTAAATTTGGAGTGGCTCTCTTTTCTAACATGCCCTGTAATGAGGCCTCCAAGAAACTTGGTTCAATGGGACCCATCATCATATGAATAAACTTCTTTAGAGCCTCATTTTGCTTTGTTAAGGACTTGATGGTTTCCTCGTCTTTGCTCATGAATCCTAGAGTATGGTTAAGCCCTAGGGCTGAAAATGTCTTTCTTTCTTCCCTGATAGGCTACCCTATATCTACCTCTTCAAATGTATAATCCTCAGGGGTTATTTGTGCTTGAAGGGTGCTAGTAGAGGGAACTGCCACCTATTCTTTCTAGTGAGCCCTAGTGTCTTGGGTGACATGATACGGTCCTTGTTGTTATGTTGGCCTCTATCTAATGGAAGGCTTACCCCAAGGATGTCATACTTGTGTCTTCTCCTTCCTCTTCATCAGTGTAAGTTCTCTTTCGAGGCTGAATATCTTTAGTAAACCAAGTAGGTTTACTAAAGGCGGTAATTGGCTCATATGGGGTAATGTGGAGGATCGAAGCCAAGTTTTTTGGTCTGGGATTCACCTCCTCCTCTGACTCTTTCTCCTGTTCACCTTCTTGCCCAACTTCTCCCTCATTCATTTCTTCTTTGTGGCTTTCTCCTTCTCCCCTCTCTTCTTCTCCCCTCTCTTCTTCTACTACAGCATCTTGTTCATCTCTATCTCGGCCTTCATCCCTGGAGGAACTGATTAACACTTCTGCATTGAGGCCAGTCATGGCTGCCAGTGTGGTTTTGAATGGAGATGGAACTTCTATGCTTAATGACTCCTAGGGAGTCGGCATGAAGCAAGGAAAAGGTAATGATGGTGGTGGAGTAGGTGTTGGCATTGTAGGTGGTGGAGTAGGAGTAGGAAGAGTTAGAATGGGAGGTGGGAGAGTAGAAGTTGAAGGAGGCGGAGTTGGTGTTGGAGTTGGGAGAGAAGGTGGTGGAGTAGGAATTATAGGTGGGAAAGAGGTTGGTGGAATGGGAATGTGAGGTCATAGATTTGAAGTAGAACTCTCTCTTGCAACATTATCTCCTATTTATTATGAGCCACTGTGGCATCTTGATTTTCAAGCCCTTGGATAGTGTTAGAGTCCATCCCTGTGATAAGCACGTTTAGTGTATGATTAGTGAATTGGGCTGGCGATGGAGTGAGGATCACTTGAGGCTAGATGAGTGTTGGTGCTTCCATGTCAAATCATGTTTTTGAATCAGGTGTATCATGTCCCTAGTCTTCAAAGCCTTCTAGGCCTTCAAAATTAGATATCTGGAACTCATCTAAACCTAAGGTATCCAGAGGATTGTCCTACTCTTTTGGATCCTTTATGGGTTTCCTTGTTATATCCATTTCTTTCCTCTTCTGAGACTCTTCCTGATACCTTGTCCTTTTACCAAAGATGTGTTATCCTCTTCTAGCTCCTCTTGTAAGGTTTCTAGTCATGGAGAGGCAGAAGCTCTCCTTTTTTATATTTTCTTCCCTTCTCCAGTGGTAGGGGGAGATTGGCCAGAAGTGGATGGGCCTTCATCTTGGGTGGCTTGTGATGATCCAACTAGAGGATCTATCTTCTCTGTCATCCTAGTTTTTGGCACCTTATGCCGAGGATTTGGACCATAATCTACTACACTCTCATGGCCATATATTTTCCCTAGCTTCTGAGGTGGGGCCTTCTTGTATTGGGGTACAGTAGACCTCTCTCCACATTTTGTATCTGCCTTCCTAGGTGGATCCATCAATGTTTTTACAGGAATAGATCCATTTGATAAGGCCTTTTAATCCATGCCTTCGTTGTTCTAACCAAATTCCAAGCTTAGAATTCAATATCGTCATTCTCATCTTTATCAATTTTTGAATTCAGGATGAGCCTGTTGTATATATTATCCACAGTATAAATTGATTCCAACACATTATCTGAATCTTTCTCCCAAACCTTTGGGGGGATTGAGGCCTTCAAGGTCTCTTGTGCTAGTGTAAGGGACATCCTCCAATAATCCCTAATTCTAAACTCATGATTTTCCATACAGTTTATCTAGTGATCTTCAAGGTGTAGATTATGGATATAGAATTTACCAATGATATGGCTATATATACCTATTGGGTCAAATCAGGCCCAAACAATTTTGTATAGTTCAAGTGGGCACTCATCCCACTCAAAGGCCAAGGAATTACAAAATTTCATGTCCTGGAGAGTGTATAGGCCTAGGAGAATGAGGAAGTCCTAGCGGTGCTTCTTCTTATGCTTTATGTGCTCAGTAGCATCTGCGAGCTGTCTAGCCATTTAGAGAATGATTACCCAGTCAGATGGGTACCTGGACAACTTCTTTATTTTCAAGGTAGATCCTTCCACTCAAATGAATGTGAATGCCCTGAAATGTATGTAGTAGGCCCCTATGGCCCTTATTTTGGTAGCTTCTTCTTCTTACAGTCTCTTCACAAAATCACCCTCAATGGATCTGATGATTGCGAAGATGAAAGCATCATTCACTATCCTTTAATCCGAGTTATCTTCTGGCATATTTTCCTTTCTCACTAGTTGTAGATAGACAATATGGGACCATGCATTTGGGTCATTGATGTTTCCCCTTTTCATGAGCCCCAGATAATTGGCACGTGCGGCTAACAAGTACACTATATATGTACTCATGTAGAATTTTGGGTTGTGCTTAACCGCGATCAGGTGCTTGTCCAGTCTGTTGCTTATGATAGTTTCCCAAACAAACCTAGACTTATGGTTCCTGATCTTCTCTATTAGCAATATCATCCATTCCTCAATTTGGATGGACTAAGGTAGTCCATACACTCTGCTTATTCGTGTTACCGATACCTGGATGTCTTATTTCAAATACCCCTTCTGAGGTCTATCTTGTCTAGTTTATTCTTTAGGAGAGGCTGCTTGAGGTATTCCTTATTTATGATCTCATACACATCCTCAACTTTTTTCCTAAACCATCTGAGCCCCTTTTCTATGAAGAAATCATAGAACTTATCGACGACCTTTTGGAGGTGGAAGAGCTCTTCTATGTTGTCTGGCCTTATGTCCAGAACCACCTATCCTTATGTATTTTTTACTACCCTTTCATCTGAGATGTAGTATTTTGCTAGGGTCATGATTAGCTCCAAAGATGTGACTACCACTCGATGGGATGCTACATTAACTAGGCCCAATAAGACCATGGAGGTGTAGTATTCAAACCTTCCCACTAGCTCAGAACACCATACTAGGAATTCATCTCAGTCTATATTTTTGATATCAGTATCAATGATCTCTATATGTTTTCCCAATCTTTGAAGGGGGGTGATTCCTCCAGTACAAGTACTTCATCGAGGATGTAGTTCATTTCTCAGGCATTCCTATGAGAAAAATACAAGTATCAGTATCTTTTATTTGAAATAAAACTAAAAAGAAGGAAAGGAAAACATGTTGACTAAGAAAAATAGAAGAAAAGGCTCTTAAGTAGCTAGAAATGAAATTTTTTGCTCTTTCGGTCTTTTCAGGCTTTCAGATGCTGAATAAAAAGTTAGAGTGCGAAAAGGCCAAAAATGTGACAAGGAGGTTGGAGAAGTAAAAACCTCTCGGTCTTTCGGTTGCAAAATTCCAAAAATAGTTTTGGACTCCGAAAGTCTGAAACCTCCGAAAGGAAGACCCTGTCTCCAGTCAATTTGGCCTTTTGGAATTTTGGGGGTTTTGGATGTTTTGGGGTCCGAAATGCTGATACTGGAAAAAGTGTGAAATGCACTTAGGTGAAATTTCTTTGGGAGGGAAAGTTTTTGGCCTTCCGGAGGCCAAAAACCTGTGACTAGGTCACGACGCAAAAAACCCTAAACTCTAAAAATGCAAAAAAAGAAAGCAAAAGGAAGAGAGAAAACCCTCTACAAATACAAGGAAACAAAACCCTAGGGACCTAGGAGGGAGCACAACCCAACTAGGCTGAAAATATTACCAAAAGATGCAACACAAAAAGAATGAGCTAGAGGGGAGGAAGAAAAACTCTACCTCTAAAAATGCAAGGTAAGGGAAGACAACAACCACGACGCATGGAGAAACTGATAGAGCATAGTGAGAAGGAAGAGAAAAGAATAGAGAGAATGCACGCAGAGGAAGAAAAATGCAACAGACTAAAAATGTAGAAGTGAGGGCATAATGAGGCTCGAGCCACTTAAATAGCCCGCGGGGTGACGTCATCCAATTTTGGCATTTTAGTGGCTGAAACATTGAACGTCGGGTGGCCTCACCCCCTTTTGGTGTTTCAGGGTCCCAAACACTGAAAGGTCTGAAGGTTTTGCCTTTTGGAATTTTCAGTGTTTTGAAGGCTAAAAAATATAAAGTGCCAAGCTCAGCCTTTCGGCCATTTTGACATTTCGGAGGACTCTAGGTCCTCCGAAATGCTAAAATGGCAAAAAGGCCAAAAATACCTTATTTTTCCTCAACAAGCTCCTCAAGAGACCCAGTTCAAGGAACAGGGAGAGGAGTAGACTCAAAAATCCCAAAAGAAAAGAAGGGGGGTCCCTATGGTCAGAGAACCAAAATGGGGTGTGTGTTGTGGACCCACAACAAATAGCCCTGACAAAAGGAGGAATGACCAAGGCATTTCTTCATCATCAAGACTCTTCTGAATTCTAACTTTGCAGTGGAACAAAAACCAAGAGATGTTTATGTTGACCATATTTCAATGACTTTTCATATTGAATTTTTCTACTGGTCTCTTAGTGTGTGCTCACATGTGTTCATTCCTTGACCTTTGATTGTGGTAACTAGAACATTTGTCAGTTGTTCCCAACCTTCGCCATGTAGACCAGGGCTTCCCAGAAAGCACTTTGCTTCTAGTCAGGCATCCATATCCCTGACAAATTTTTCCCCAAATCCCAAGTGTAACCTCATTCTACTTCCCATCGGGCATTCATAGCCCCGGTAGAGGTTGTTATAGTCACCCTTGTCCATTTTGTCTACTAGACTATAGCTATGTATGAGAGGTCTCTTCTTTGAAACAATTTCTTATTTTATTCTTGGTGTATGAAATGTATCAGGCTCTTAATGTATGTAATCCTACATATTCAAGTTCCTACTATCTTCTTTGATTGATCCAAGCAATGATTAGGATGTGTTACTCAAATTTCACACCTATGACCTCTTCAGACCACTTTTCTTTTGTGTTCTTGTTTCTCTCTTTCTCCGTGTATTTTTATTTTTCTCCTTCCTTCGCATTCATTTAGACTTGCATTCTGGGATCAGTGGGTACCTGAATCTATGCACTAATGCTAGTTGCAACTGACAAATGCTTAAGAAACCAGTGCTCTTGGGTGTCATCTCTTAATGTGCTTTGTGATTAGGATGACCGAGTTTTGAACATCTTCTTATTTTTCAATGATAGATGCCACCACTTTGATTTTGGAACGTTCTCTATGTTGTATGTTTCTTTGGTGAATTTGACTATAAATACCTCTACTCCAAATTAGGAACCACTTGGAATGAATCCAAGACACACTTGACCCAAAGAAAAATGAGCCCCTACAAAAGGGGGAGCAACTATGGACGAAAGAAAGGGACCGACGGTAGGAAATGAAAGAAAGAAAGAAAGAAAAAAGAAAACAAAAAAGACTATGGTAAAGCCCATAGCATTGCATTCAAGAGTATAGCATTGCATTCATTTGCATCCACTATCCTTATAAATAATCATTTGCTATAATAGGTCTAATTGGGTCTAATTAGGTTCGAATAGATCTTAAGGGGTCATATTACTCATAGTGGGTCTAATGGGGTCTTAAGGGGTCATATAACCTACCACAGGTCCTAATAGGTATAATTAGGTCCTAATATTCCCAATTAGATAAAATTAGGTCCTAATAGGTCCAATTGAGTCAAATTAGGTCCTAATATGTCTAATTAGGTAATAATGGTTCTAATTAGGTCTAATTGGGTCTAATTAGGTGCTAATAGGTCTTAAGGGGTCATATTACTCATAGTGGGTCTAATAGGGTCTTAAGGGATCATATAACCTAGATCATAGGTCCTAATAGGTTTAATTGGTTCTAATTAGGTGCTGATAATTATAATTGGGTATAATTAGGACATAATAGGTCTAACTGGGTATAATTAGGTGCTAATAGATCTTAAGGGGTCATATTACTCATAGTGGGTCTAATGAGGTCTTAAGGGGTAATATAACCTATCATAGGTCCTAATAGGTCTAATTACATCTATTTAGGCCAAATTAGGTCCTAATAGGTCTTATGGGTCTAGTTAGATCCTAATAGATTTAATTGGGTCTAATTAGGTCCTAATACCTATTCATAAATAGGCCCCTAATTAGGTACTATTACCATTCAATATTAGTTCCTATTACTCATCTTAGGTCATATTACTCACATGTATTAGGTGCATTAATTATTATAATTAGGTATAATTAGTTCTTGTTAGGTCTTATTAGGGTTTAATTAGTCTAATTAGGCCCTAGGTCATAATTTGGGTCTTATTACTCATATAGGGTCCTTAATTGTCAAATATTACTCATATTAGGTCCTAATAGGTTGAACATTACATCTTAATGGATCTAATTAGGTATATAATTATGTCTTTTTAGTCTTATTAAGTCTAATTAGTATTATCTAGGTCTTATTAGGTCTAATTAGGTCTTCTTTATCAAATTAGGTCTAATTAGGTATTGCAACATCATGCTTACATGTTTCAAATTAAGACAAGTCCTAACCAGAGAGAGAGAGAGAGTTGGTTTCCTACGATAATACCTTTCCCATGCTTCTTCACGTAGCCTTTGTTCAGTCTCTTCTGAATAATGTCATGTACTCTTATTTAGCCTTCTCTTTTTATTTCCCATCACTTTTCAAAACTGTTCCACTAAAATTTGATAAAATGTAATTTCAAGTCTTCCTTCTCCAAAATTTGAATTATTTTGCAGCTTTCAAATTAATAAAATGAGGAAAATAAATATTTATTTATATGTAATCGTTACTAGCCATAAAGGGTACCAAATTGGCCAACATTGGTTTCTATCGAAAGTAATTTTATAAATGGCTTAACCCATGTTAAACCAATCATGTAATTTCGATCAAAACTAGGAACTTTCAATCGAAAGTACTTTCTATTGAAAGTCCCTAAGTAAGGACAATTTGCAAAGTTTTACAAAATTCTAAAGATTTCATGGCTTCGAGGCTCAATCGCAGGGCTCAAATGGAACAATAAGGATACATCATTTTGCATAGCACAAGTACTCGAAATGATCTTTCTAACAATTATAGATTTGACATTTTTTTAGTTAATTATATATATGTTTTTGACATTAATCGAATGTAGGGTTTTTTATCAAATATAAACCTCTGAGTTTGACGTTTAAAGAAAAATAGTAAAAAGGAGATTTTTTTTTTTTAAATAACAATTCCCTCTATCTTCAAGTCTACTTTCTATCAAAAAAAATTAAATTTGACAAATACACAACAAGTTATAACCTATGTAGTCAAGGTATGTCCATATTACTATTTAGTCAACTTCAAACTGTAAGACCAGAAAAGGGACTAGAAAGCATATTTAGGTAACCACAAACCCTAAACAATATGCTACCCTATCTAATCTAACATTAAACCCATTTGAAACAAGAGTTGAAACATATGTAAAATAACACAAACAAACTCCCTTCAAATATAATTCTAATGCTCTCCTTTCTTCTCCATACAGGTTGATATGTTTCTCTTTGACAAACACAATTGCACAAAGAACTTGAAAGATTGAATTGATAATAAGAATTACTAGGAGATAGTGGTTCAACCTTGAAATAATGAAATGCATCCCATTTTATATAAAATGAGAGTCATTTAGGTGAGATAGCACAAAATCTATGCATAAATGCAGATTTTGGTTGGTAGGATGTTAGGAAGCACGATATGGGGGAGATCAAATGAGGAGATATTGAAAATATTTGTGAAGCACCTTAATAGGGATGAGAATCCTCAATTAAGGGATATGATATTTAGGTGAGATTAGGAATCAATAATTCAATATTCTCAAATATTCCTCAAAATCCATAATTAGATTTATGAAATTTATGAAAATCACATAAATTGAAATTAGCTAATTAATTAATAAAAATTAATTAATTTTTGGAGACTTAGGGAAAAGGGAATAAATAAATTTTATTTATTTATTCAATTAGGACTTAGGATAAACTATGTTTTATTCATCCAAAGGGGTAAATTAGTGGGTTATAGGTCAAATTGAAGGTGTTGATGTCAAATTGAAAGGACTTTGATAATATTGATAACGCTTAGGATCAATTCTGAAGGTTCCATAATAGTTTAGGAAATCATGAGGCATCGATGAGCTTTGACAATGCGCCTGCATAATGATGATTTGAAATGATTGAAAAGCCCTAATGAACTTTGATGGCATCATAGGATTGAAATTGAAATGGGGAAACATCGATGATATTTGACTATAATCCCAAAATGATAATCAGAAATAGTATTGACAAATGTGGACAACACTATTGAATTGATATTGATAGATTGATAGCGATAACACCGATGATCTTTGACAATGTTATTAAATGGTTGATTAAGGGGATATGAAGCATCAATGATCTTGGAAAATGCTCCTAAAATTATGACAAAATTGATCAAATTGAAATAGGATTTTGATTGGTTTGGAAATTGGGTTGATTAGGCATCTGTGATCTTGGACAATGCCCTAGAATGGTCAGAATGAGTCCAAACAATTCTGCAAGTGATTAGGAATAGAATAGGATAGATTTGAAATGATTTAGGAAGGTTTTGAATGGTTTAGGATTGAATTGGATCAGTTTAGGATCAAATAGGATTGAATAGGATCAGTTTAGGGTTGATCAGAAATGATTTGGAAAATGATCGATTTGAAAGAAAAAGTAGAATTATTAGTAAACAATTTTGCAATATTCAATCATTAATGAAAGACACAATGTCGCCATACAATAAAGATCATATGAACAACATAGAGGAATAATCAAGTCACAAAACAACATTTTGATTGTAATACTAAAAATGTTAAAACACGTACAGACCAGCAGGCTCGAACCATTTTTAAGTGTCTACATTTTGCCCCTCTTTGATACAATGTGATTATAATCATTGTGTTAAATAATCCTAAAGAAAATAGCATTAGAACATGCCCCAGTGATAGTGGGATACATAGGTGCCCCCTCAAGAAATTGTCCAAAAAATGTAAATGATAGGTCGATTTGTCGACAATGTCGAGACGGATCCATAGCAACGATTGAATCAACAATCAGAGGTCAAGTGCAAAAGTTATGAGGTTTAGAGTGCCAAAAGCATCGTGACCAATACAAAATGTAAGGGTTTCACATCCATCTAGGCAACCAAGAGGCTATAAAAGGGATTGGAAGGGGTTTTGGAGCTCATTTTCACTCTCTCATTTGGAAGAATTAAGCTTTGGAGAAAGGAAGATGGATCGAGTGCCAATGGATAATCAGCATGGAGAATGAGTTCATAGCTATTGATGGTCAGCTGATGTGGGACCCGAGGTGAGTACATTGAATCCTCTCAGTGGTTTACAACCTTGCACACTTTTCTAGGTAGTTTTAGGGGTCAAAATGGGGTCAAACAAGCCCTACAGGGGCTCACACATGCCACCTGCCCAGGTCATGTGCCCACCTATTTAGGCAGCCTAGGTGGGATGACCACCTATGCAGCTAGCATAGGTGGGAGGCCATTCTATGTAGGTTGTAAGATAACCTGTGCAGGTGGTCAGAAAGGCCTCAAAATGGGGTATGGGGGTTCCTAAACCACCCTAAACTTCTCTAAACTAGTCAAAACCCTAGGAAAAGGTCAAAATTAGGTCAAAGTAGGTCAAAAAAGGTCCTAGGTTGGTCAACAAGAAACAATAAGTATAGAAAGTTGACCAAAGTTGCATGGTGATCGCAGGAGGAGCTGCCAGTTACGTAGACACGGGAGAGTAGACTGGCACGTCTGGATATACGTCATCGGTTGAGCAGCCATGAGAGGAAAATCCTAGCCTCTCTAGGATTGTATTACATTACATACATGCCTAAGATTAGGTAAAACTAGGGGTTGATCATGGCATTGGCCGAGCAATGGCACTCGGAGACTAGCTCCTTCCACCTACCGACAGGGGAGGTGACCGTGACCTTGGAGGATGTATGGCACATCCTTAGGATTCCCATTCATGGAGAGCTAGTAGAGTATGACCCTACTATAGGGAGGTTAGTGCTACATCAACTATTCGAGAGTGATGATGAGGATCTAGACATTCGCGACTACAAGATCCGATGGGAGACAGTTGCTAGGTAGCATGATAGATTGATAGCTATTATCTGTGGGGTTATCGCATGTCTCTTAATACCTGATAGACAAGGAAATGGGTTCTCTATTAGCTGGGGGAGGGTCCTCAAGTGGATGATCATGGAGGGTACAGTATTCACATGGGGTCCATGCATGTTAGCAATGACATACTACCAGCTCCACCAGTTGACTTATAGAGGGGGACTATTGATCAGCAGTGGGATCACATTGCTGTAGGTGTGGGCATATGAGCACATAGTTGTATCTGACCCATTACTCAGACAGTGATTTTTCCATAGATACCATATGTTTACTGCTATCGAGGGGCACTAGCATAGGGGCCACTAGGATATACATTGCATTTCTATCACGAGATAGATCTGCTCAGAGACTTTACCAAGTGTCCATACAGAGATTGCCCCATATGGGATGATGATATGGAGCAGCTATCATACTATAGACATGAAAGGTACCTCATTGGGAGGTTCATCATGGGTCACATGGTTATTGAGATGCAACTTCCAGAGTGAGTCTGCTAGCAGGTTGGAGAGATACAGGGAGTACCGGCAGGTACAACATTATTTTATTGGTCGAGGGCCGAGGCTAGGACATGGGGTGTAGCACTTAGGCCTCAGGTGGCACATGCAGATTTTGAGCAGTTACAACCTAGGTAGTGGCAAGTAGGTGTGGATGTTGCACATGTAGGTACTATGGAGGAGTATGATAGATGGTTTCTTGAGCACAGGCATATTCCTTTAACAGATTTGGATGTGGCGATACCAAGAGTGCGGGTGCCCAGAGATGAGAGCACCAAGGAGGAGGACAAGGATGAGGAGGGTGATGAGGAGGAGTTAGATGAGGATGATGATGATGATAATGAGGATTATGAGGAGAGTGAGGAGGAGGATGATGATGATGACAGGGATCTCGGTGATATGTCGATGCATATGGATTAGGACAGGGATGAGCCACCACATGGGAAGGACCTCCAGGGTCCTTATGATAGGTTCAAGGATCAGAGATAGCGCATCGTAGAGCTTACAAGATAGATAGATAGATTGACACTTGAGAGAGACACATGGGTTGTATATCATGCCTCATGGACTACAGATCATGCATCATGGATTGCCTAGCAATCAGCACTCACAGTACAGATGGATAGGTTGACAACAAAGAGGGATGCAGCTATGGTCAGAGCACAGAGTGCACAGGAGGAGACACACTAGTTTATCAGTTCCATCAGAGATGTAGGTGTGTGTGATATTGCAGGGATGCTAGGGGATGCCTGAGAGGAGAAGAGGTATTGGCGAGATGCGTACGTCAGGTTCACCAAATGTAAGACCAGAAAAGGGACTAGAAAGCATATTTAGGTAACCACAAACCCTAAACAATATGCTACCCTAACTAATCTAACATTAAAACCAATTGAAACAAGAGTTGAAACATATGTAAAATAACACAAACAAACTCCCTTCAAATGTAATTCTAATGCTCTCCTTTCTTCTCCAAACAGGTTGATATGTTTCTCTTTGACAAACACAATTGCACAAAGAACTTGAAATCTTGAATTGATAATGAGAATTACTAGGAGATAGTAGTTCAAACTTGAAAGAATGATTTGCATCCCATTTCATAGAAAATGAGAGTCATTTAGGTGACATAGCACAAAATCTATGCATAAATGTAGATTTTGGTTGGTAGGATGTTAGGAATCATGATATGGGGGAGATCAAATGAGGAGATATTGAGGAGATATTGAAAATATTTGTGAAGCACCTTAATAGGGATGAGAATCCTCAATTAAGGGATATGATATTTAGGTGAGATTAGGAATCATTAATCAA
>MU223539.1:2083277-2146384 GCA_018584345.1 Thuja plicata
GATATGATATTTAGGTGAGATTAGGAATCATTAATCAAATCAATAATTCAATATTCTCAAATATTCCTCAAAATCCATAATTAGATTTATGAAATTTATGAAAATCTCATAAATTGAAATTAGCCAAGTAATTAATAAAAATTAATTAATTGTTGGAGACTTAGGGAAAAGGGAATAAATAAAGTTTATTTATTTATTCAATTAGGACTTTGGATAAACTATGGGTTATTCATCCAAAGGGGGGAATTAGTGGGTTATAGGTCAAATTGAAGGTGTTGATGTCGAATTGAAATGATTTTGATAATATTGATAAGGTTTAGGATCAATTCTGAGGGTTTCAGAATAGTTTAGGAAATCACGAGGCATCGATGAGATTTGACAATGCGCCCGCATAATGATGATTGGAAATTATTGAAAAGTTCCAATGAACTTTGATGGCATCATAGGATTGAAATTGAAATGGGGAAACATCGATGATCTTTGACAATGTTCCCGAAATGATAATCAGAAATAGTATTGACAAATGTGGACAACACTATTGAATTGATATTGATAGATTGATAGCGATACCACTGATGATATTTGACAATGTTATCAAATGGTTGATTAAGGGGATACAAAGCATTTATGATCTTGGACAATTCTCCTGAAATGATGATAAGATTGATTGAATTGAAATAGGGTTTTGATCGGTTTGGAAATTGGGTTGATTAGGCATTGGTGATCTTGGACAATGCCCCAGAATGGTTGAAATGAGTCCAAACAATTCTAAAAGTGATTAGGAATAGAATAGGATAGATTTGAAATGATTTAGGAAGGTTTGGAATGGTTTAGGATTGAATAGGATCGGTTTAGGATCAAATAGGATCGGTTTAGGGTTGATCATAAATGATTTGGAAAATGATCGATTTGATAGAGAAAGTAGAATTGTGAGTAAACAATTTTACAATACTCAATCATTGATGAAAGACAATGTCACCATACGATAAAGATCATATGTGCAACATAGAGGAATAATTAGGTCACAAAATAATGTTTTGATTATAATGCTAAAAATATTAAAACACGTAGACCAGCAGGCTCAAACCATTTTTAGGTGTCTACACAAACATTAATAAAATATACAATAATCATGATAATTTCATCAAACTAATTGCATGCCCTCCATATGGATGTTACAAAACTGAATTCAAAAGAAGCACATTGATATCTATTTTAGAAAAAAAAAATTATACTCTATGAAAATAATGTAACTCTTTGAAAATGATGTTTTCAACTACATACCAGTTTTCGTGGAAGAAAGAAAAAACCATTCAAATCAATTTTTAAAAAAATTAAGAAATATATTTAGAATCTAGACAGAAAATGCTAAAATAATCTAATTTACTTCATCTTCTAATTTCAAACATTTTAATGACAATATGCATTTGAATCTGAAAGTTTTTTTTTCAAAATGTAGAGTTCAGTTTCCGTTCAAGCAAAAATGGGTAACCCACTATTGTGGGTTCACCCCACAACAAACGTGAGAGGAAATAATTGAAAAAAGGTGCTCATTTCCCTAGTCTTTCATATTCTAGAATAAATTTTGAGGAACATTAGTAATGAGTCTATTGATCCCTCATTTGAACATTTTTTCATAGTTAGACACCCTGTGGACTAGGTCTCTCTCCACTCGTGTCTAGCACTTTCAAAGTCTTCTTTCTATCACAAGTTCACCTCTGTATCTCTATTCCATTTTTGTAGCTTTTAGTGGCTTTGTGTGTGTCTAGAATTTTGTTCTAGCAGTTTATATTGTCATTTATGTAAGCTATCAGACTTAATTAGCTCGCATTAATTAATTAATAAATATTTTATGCAACAAAGGAATAGAAACTAATTTTTTTTACTCTCTTTGATAAGATAGAATCAGTTTATACACATTTGGTCCATTTGTATTCTGATGTTTTATGGAAGAGAGGTTAGTTCTAATTAAATCACTAGCTAGATTTTTCCATCTCTTTTTTGTATCAAACATTTTGGTGAACCCATTATATTTACATATCTTTTGATTCTAAAATTCTTAAATCTTATTTACATGCATTGTTTGTGTCTTCTTGGTATTTTCTTAATTGTTTAATTCTTTTTCATCTCAGTAAAAGACATCATTTAAGGAATTGGTTAAAAATAAGTTTTTCTTTTCCTATATTAGATCAGAAAACCAAAACTTTAAAAATAAAATCAATCCGTATATTGGAGAAAGTAATTTTATCAAACCATGTTTGATCTATTTTAAAAATATTTTCATGCATTTGATGAGTCATAGGTTAATTAATATAATACAAGATATCAGTTATAAAAATGAGCTTGAAAAACCTAAGATTATTGTGCACCTTCATCCTAAGGTTCCTCAATCTCAAATAAACCAAATGATGTTGTTAAAGTTCTTAAGAATCTAACTAGACCTCCTAATTACTTCTTAAACTTTGCAAAAAAACTCACTAAAAGTATTAGGAAAAATCAACAAGTGTCACAACAACCTTATAAGAAAGTTTCTCACACATATAATGAAAGAAATAATAAGCAACCCAATCTTATAAAATTTGTTTGTGGTTCTTCTCTTCTCACTTCTCAAAAAATTCTTCCTTCCACACCTCATCTTACTCAACACTTTCTAAACTAGTATGATCTTTTTGATTGGATTCATGATGTTGTAGCTAAGATCTCTCTTTGGGGATTGATTCAAACTTCACTTAAATATCATGGGCTGGTCCAAGAGGCCCTAATGAAGATAGTTGTTCCACCTAATATGATACTAAATGATGTAGAAACCTTGTTAGAGTGTATGCATACAACACATTAGATACAATACAACTTTTTGCCTCTGGAAGTTCAATTTCAGTATGATCCTATCATGATTATTATGATAAGAAATAAACATGGGATAAAGTATACCCTAATTCATAATAGATCAAGTTTTAAAATTTGAAACGTAAATTTATTACATCAAATAAATGTGGATACATATCTCATTTAACCTGATTCTCTCTCTATTTGTGTATTTGATAATGTTGGTTTAGCATAGAACCTTCTCCTCTGTATATACTAGTGTAGGACAACAGGATTTTTGTCAAAGGCATGATCGATAACCAAAAGTGTTGAGAGGATATCATTAGACAGGAGGTGTTTTTTTTAATAGGCTACATCATGCATGGTATGATGAGTTCTTGGATACCATTAGAACTCATGATGAGCTATCACATCTCCCTTTGGGGTATAATACCTTGACAATATAATTGGGACCCAAGATTGTTTCTACAACTTTTGTTGTCATCCCTGAGTTGGACCTCTTTCAAGTCAAGATAGTATTCCCTATCTCATCTCCATGATTCATCCCCTGAGTAGTACATAAGTGCCTTAACTTATCCCATGAAGATACTATACATATGATCTAGGACACTAGTTATTAGTTGCTAGTATCATATAGGTGCTCCTTATTGGATCAATTTTGCCCTACTTTGATGTGGCACATGTATCCCTAAAAAGATGTATCATTATTCACTTATAATTAATATAAATTTGGGGAATTATCTTTCAAATATGAACCATGTATCTCCCCACCTACATTTGTTCCTTCATTTTAGCCCTCCCATGTGGCTCAACATGCTTTGTCTTTTTTCCCCTCTTTATCGGTGGAAGAAGGAAAGTGTGTCTCTATGGATAAGCCTCTACATTTTTCAAGGACTTCACAAGCTCTAGTGGTGTCTTATATTCCTACATATATGCCCAATATGGACATAGGAAAGGAACCCTTCTACCCAAGTCTAAGGTCTTCCCTCCCTTCATGATCCTAATCCTAGTGGACATTCATTTCCCATAAAGTTTATGGTAGAGTAAGAGGTCATTTTACACTTATCCATCTCTTTTCACACATATTCCTTAGCCTTCAAGTGTTCCCTCTATTTCTCCTACCACCTACAAGTAAAATAGAGGAAGGGTGCATGTGGTTGAGTTGTGGTTTCCCTATTGATATAACTTCCTACTTCATTGGTAGGGACCTCTTCCTTGCTAGTAGCAATATCATAAACTACTTTGATGGATCACAATGTCGCCAAGCCTCTATAAACCTCTCATCATAGTCTAAACCTTCATCAAAAATGAATTGCACACGCTCGTAAGCATGGCTAGTGAGCTAGAGCCCTATAACATTAGTTTTTCATAAAGGTGAAGACCATGTCCTTACTCCTTGTGTTTTTTCCTCCTACTTCAGATCCCACTTTAACCCCTGGCCTAGCTCCTACTACATTAATCCCTCATCTAACCACATCTTCTAATTTTCTTCATGTTTCTCTAGGAGTGACTATCTACCATTCCCTACACTTGCCAACATGATGCATACATAAGTTATATCTAGTGTGGTTATGTACTCAACCTGCACCATCTCATAATCTTCATCCTAGATTTCCTAGAATGCTTAGGCTAGCTACAATGGATTGGAGGGTTCCCCTCCATCCTTTAAAATAAATATTGAGCAAGGCCCATGCCTAATTATTTTTTTGCAAGTCTTCTCTGATGATCCTTCTTTCTATTTTTGTGCTTATAGTGTGGCAAGCTTCAACTTCCCTTGGGTTTTTTGGTGCCCCTTTTATGGAGGTCAGTGATGCATCTTCTAAATATTTACCTCAGGATGAGTTTCCTATATCATATGTGGCATGTATATTTGAATTTCTTGAGGCTATTATACCAAATATACTAATCTACACAAGATTCCTCACACTTGCCTTGATTGATCTATTAGATGTAGACATTGAAGTGGCTTCATCCTTGGCTTTATCTATTGGTGAGGTACATGGGGTTGTTGTAGAAACCATTACAATACACTCTCAAACTCTCTTCCCATAAGATCAAGATTGGGGGGATGATCATCTATTGTTTGATTATCTATAAGGTAGTACTTACTTCTACATATATAGATTAGAGTGTGTCTATCTATATTATACGAGATTATCTTAAAAAATTTATGCCCCTCTATAGGACCCTTGTAATACTTTGGTCTTTAGAGATATAGCGTGATATTTCATGACATTTTTCTATTTTTCATTATCTTCTTCTATTTTTTGTCTATTAAATTTCAACATTTTGGGATGATGCAAAGTGTTGGGGGCATTTAGGCCACCCTTCCATGTTGACCCAAATTTTTATTTTCTTTGTCTTCATGTGATCTTATTCAAATTTAAAATATGTTAGCCTTGATGAAATATCCATAAGTAGTTGTATATCAAAAATATTTTCACTCTTATGGGTTCTGACACTAAATAATCAAATCCCTCTATCTCTACTTTCTTGTCTAGATATTGTTGATATCACGTGTCGCCTATTGTGGTGTGGCATTCTCTAGAAATATCCTATTTGAGTTGTGATTTTTTTAGTGGCTAATATTCGCCAATTGGCTAATTTTTAAAATTTTGAGAATTCAAAATTGGCTAATTATTCAAGATTTAAGGTAACCTAAATGGCCACATTTTTACAAAATTTTATTTTAGAAATATTTATATTGCCAAATAATTTATTTTATTAAATATTTGAACTCAAATATTTGCCACAATATTTGATACTTGATTAGAGTTGCCTAAATTTTATAAGTTATTGTAGAAATCTAAATCAATTCGCCAATAATATAGCATTATTTATTAGTTACTTTATGGATATCACCAATATTTAATTGTGACCATTGATTTAAAATATAATCTAATGATCCTCATTGTATTCCATGGGGTAAAAATGTTCCTATTTGATTTGTAAGCCTTAGGGGGGCTAAAATTTCCTTTGGATTTTTGATCTCAATGGAAATCAATGACCTTGAAGAAATTTTTGCTACCATTAAAAGTTTTAAAAAAATTAGTACATCAATCTCACACAATATATTGAGGGTTATTAGATTATATTTTAAATAAATGGTATCAACTAAATATTATACATTCTACCCCTTAAACTCGTCAAAGATTTCCATATTTAGCCCAATAATTTTCTCTAAGAATTTTATTTTTTTAAATGGAATTATTTGCTATGGTGATTAATGAATTTACTATTATTGTTTGATATTTGCCAATAATTTCTACCAAAAAATTGTGATTAAAAAAATGTCAAGAGAAATAATATTCTTTTTCAAAAAATGAGGGATTCGCCAATAGATTTTGTTTTTTTTTAAATGAAAGATTCACCAATATTTTATATCTTTTTTGAGGGGATTTTCTTAAATTTATCCCTATGTTTGACATGACATGATATCCCTTCTTCTCCTTAGAATGCCTTTTGTTCCCTTTGAGAAAAATGGTCCATTCTAGGGAGGGGATAATTATGTCTAATTATCACATTTTCTCTACATCACAGGTTATTCTAAAAAATTAATTTTTTTGATCTATTTGTCTACCTTTGTGGAGACAATCTACTTGTATATCAAATCTTTCACGCTTTTGTGCATCCATCTAGCTTTTCTACCCTTACCGATGTATATTTCATGCTATCATGTGGTCATACAACTGTTCTACATGTACCAACATATATTTCACCCTATCATATGTCTATCTAGCACCACTACCCATACTAGTGATGTCAAATCTCTTGCTTTATCATACAACTATCTATAATTTTCTACTTGTACTAGTGTGATCAAAGTTTTCCTATCATATGACTATCTATCCTTTGCTACTCATATTAGTGCAGTATAAATTTATCATATCATATGACTATATATCTTTTTCTACTTGTATCAGTGCACTCTAAAAATATTGTATTGTATGTCTATCTATAATAACACAACTTCCTACCCATATTAGTGTACTATTAGTTATCTTTATCTTTTATCATTATCTTTCTTTTTCATCTAACATGCTCATAGATATCTTGCATGTTGGATGTATTCTCATGACAATTTAGGGTTCTCCCCTAGGGGCAACCTCATGTAGACAAAATACCTTCATGTAATTTCTCTTTACTTTAGCTTGCATCTTCAAATATGATATGCTCGCTAAAGTGGGGACAAAATATAATATTGTAAAATTCCACCCCATGTAATTTACCATTATATGATGCTCCTACCTTGGCTGTAAAAAAATTTCCATGTAAGCCTCCATGTCCCTCCATTTGTCTTGTCGTTTTCCCATCTAGATTCTTGACCAAATGGCCTAACTGGAACAAGACACATATGTGTCGTAGAGACATCTACGAAGCATGCGCTCATCCCAAAAATTTGCAAATGTATAGTGATCCATTAAGACATTACAATTTTCACCCTTTTAGTATAATGCCTCCTACCACCACCCACAAATATAGAGAATTCTTGGAGTGGCTTAAAACTTCATTCTTTAGCTTCATTTGTCCATGTTGTAAATAGTTTTGAATACTCTTGACAATTTCAAGAAACTTCTTCACAATTTGGACTCCTACACTATCAAGCTTATTGGACACTTTTGTGGCTCTCACATAATTTCTCCATACTTACTTTAGCTTATTCTTTCACTGTGGATAACTTCTTCATAACATCTTGGTTTTCACAACATCATAACCTTGTCACATTTTTTATCTTTCCTTCACACTCCAGCTTTGTGGCTTCAAAGGGCGGTCCCCATCTCTCTCAAATTAGTTTCTTAAATTATCATATTATCTTGATCACCACCTTGTTATCTTATTTATTATTACTTTTCTATCATGTTTTAGTTATCTATCACCAATTTTCATCTATCTATCTAGATACTATATAGGTGGAAACATCAAAAATAGGGACATGATTGAGGCAGGTCTCCAAATAACCCCAAAAATTTTCCTTTCTCTCTTAACTTTTCAATCTCAGGGAGTCCAGGGTGTCATAGGGATTTTGATTTCTTGGTTATCAGGTATCGAGTCACTACGTAAATCACATCCTTTGTGATTGTCTTGGGTTCATCTAACCACATCTTTTCGTCATGCACTCGGCTGAGCACAATGCAAATCCTTTTTTTTTTAAATCTTTTGGGAATAGTAGGGCATTAATTGACCCTTTCACTTTAATGTGCTTGTACTTGTCCCTCAAGTTACCATCTTTGCATAGCTTTTGATAAGCTTCCTCAAGCTCAAAGTCTCCAATCTTTACAAATTTGCAGTGGATGTATGCACGGATGTCTTCAACCAGTAAAACCCTAGGTGGGATACTCAAAAATGCTCCTTTATCATCGGGTTGAGTAGAAACCTCAGGGAAAAACTTGTAGTTAGGCTCCTCACAGGTCAAGTTATTTATTAAAAAGACCCTATTGTCCTTTTCCATCTTGATCTTCAAGGTTCGTGAAGCAGATGCTATTGTTTGTTAATTTTAGGGCTTCTTCGCAAATAAATTGTTAGCTCGGTGAGTCTAGATACTCACTGGATGCTTGATGTGAATGCTTGAAATCTGTTGGATTAGCTTTGAAGGTGCTTTGAATTGCTCTACAATGTATTCACTCTGAATCGCTCTTCTTCACTCTACAATTTTATTTTTAATGTTGGGTGAACTAAAGAGTTCACGTTGCCCTTTTTATAGAAAATACCCTAAGTGATGCATTAAATGCTTCACCTACCACTTGATCGATGAAACAAAGATGCTAAGCCAACACACCAAAGTCTTCAGCTTGGTGAGTATACAATACTCAGTACATAGTGTCAACTCAGTTGTCTTTCATATGTTCACTGACGTGCAGTTTATGCTTGGTTCATATTGACCGACCAAACTAGATTCACAAAACATAACATGCAATACCATAGTGAATCTTTCTTCATGCTAATTTGGTATATTCTCAATGAATATAGGAACAGATGTAAAATATAGCTTTGTAGAGTGCAGTTCCATACTTGTATTTCTTAGGTGGGGGTGGTGGAATCACCGGGTGATCCATTGGCTGAGGTGTCACCAACTGTATTGCATGGTCCAACATTATCATTGTTTGAAGCTCTTCTCCACGTTTGATTTCTCATTCTCATGATTTCTTCGATAGTATTTCCACTTTCAAAAGTTCTTGGCTCTGTCACTTGGTCTCTCTAGTCCTTACTTAAGTGACCGACCTTATGACAGTGTAAGCATGTCATTCCAGGGTTAGTCCAGTTTCTAGATCTTTTTATCCATTTCCTCATATAGTTAGAAACTATATGTCCATATCTACCACATGTTGTGCAATTTACCCAAGTGTTGTAATCCAAACATATGTATTACCGACTCTTCTCGGTTGATATGCATTTTCTTGTTCTTTAGGTTTTCAAACTTGCTTTATCTTTTTCCTACACTCATGAAATGTGTGGCCATACATGTTGCAAGTCAAACAATGTTTTTCCATGTAATATTTCTTCTTTGGTTTGTTCATCTTAGATCTGCATTTATGTGCTTTGTTTCTATGCTTGTTACAATTATAACAATTACCTATGAAAGTAGTAGTTTTAGGAATACCTTTTGCTTTGCTCTTGCAAACATTTGATGTGTGGCCTATTTTTCCATAGTGGTCACAGGAATGCGTCTTTGGTCTTGGATTTGTGTAAACATTCCTTTGATCAAATCAGTTTGATGATTCTCCATGCTCGATATACCCTAAACAAGTTATTTTGTTGAGTCTTCTTTGTCCATTCAGAAATTCATCCATTCTTTTTGTACTTTCTTTAGCTTTCTTGATCATATCATTATTTTGTTTTTGAATCTTCACTTCATACTTTAGTTTCTCATTTTCTTCTTTTAGTTCACCAATAACTTCCAATTTTCTAGTAATTTCCATGTTCACTCGGTTGGCCTCATGACTCATAAGAACTATTTGATTGGTGATCTCAAGGTGATGTTCGGTAAGTCTCTGTGTCTCAGATTCTTTCTCTGGCAACTTTTCAGTAATCTTTCTCCTATCATCAATAGCCAAATTTCTTTCTTGTTCAACTTGTCTTGCATTATTCATAACATCAATCATTATTACCATTTGTGTCTCTTGACCGATCTGCAGTACTTTCACTTGTTCAATCAGATGTTGATTGATTTCATTTAGATCTACAATGGTTCCTTCAGATGTGTCAGATATTATATCAGATCTAGATCTAGACGAATCAAATAGGTTAGGTATCTCTTCTTCATGATATTCAACTTCATTGTAGCAAGATGCCATGACTTTTCTTTCAGCCAATAACTCTTTCAGTTTGTTTCTTGCCTCTTTGTATTGCTCAAAGAAAATTTGTATTTGCAACTTCTGATTCTCAATATTTTTATCAAGATTATACCTTTCCATTGTAATATATTTTCTCTCAAGTGATTAAGCTTTTCCAAATAAGAGAACTAGCCCTGATACCAATTGTTGGAATAATCAAAGGGTGTGTACTGAGAGGGGAGGGGTAAATCAATACCCTTAAAAACTTTTACAAATTAAACCTTAGTACTCATTACTTGCACAACCAACCATTGTATCTTTTATACTTCATGCATGCAATATCATAGCATAAATGTAAATGCATGTAAACAAACATTGAAACATTCATGAAACTCATTTACACATGACACAAGTATTTGATAATGCAGAAACCCTTGTTAGAAGGTAAAAACTGCGGTGGGGATGAAACCCAAAAAGATTCACTATCTACAGAATGGAAGGTACCTATTAGGGCTACAAGTTGTGATCACTTCTGATGATCTTACCCTATTAGGAGTAACATCTCAGACTTTTTAATTCTACTCGGTAAAGAGATTTTAGCAACACAATGTATGTGTGCACTCAGTTAAGAGATTTACAAAAAGACTGTTAAGTCCACCTTGTGAAAGGATTTTGTTGTTTGCTACAATTGTTAGAGAGTAACAAAATATATGACCTGATTGTTGCAATCTCAAATTACTAATTATAGATCCATTAAGTATACAAAATATATATCACCTTATTGTGATGGATAATACCTTTGTTCTTCTTGGTAGCCTTGTATGTATAGTTCTTTATAAACTGAATTCTCCCTTATCTATCCTTGTGCATGAAACTCTATGTCTGATCCTTAGATATCCTTGGTGGCTACAATCACATCATTCTTGATTGATTATTACATATATATAGAAAATATTTTGACCTAATTAGGTTTCACGCTTTTCTTGAAAAACTCTAAGATCAAAGGTTTACAACTTCACCTTGATCTCCTAGTTTACATGAATATAATCAGTTAACTAATTATATCCACAATTAACGCTTTTCTTGATCCGCAAAAAATGGTTATCCAGCTAAGAAAAAAGCTATTTTAAATATTAAAGTGATTTAGTTGACTTGTCGGTGAGATCCACTTTTTTCATTGATATGATGTCTCTCAATGTAGACTAGTGCTCGATGATGTCTTCGTATACTAGTGCTCAGTGATGTCACTCGGTGATTGTACTATCTCTTAGTGTTCAAAACATCTTTGTGATCACTATGCTTGGTGAGTGTTGTCGCTCGGTGATCATGACCTACCAACCAAAATTGTCTGCTTATATACTAATGACAACTTTTGATCCTTTATGGATTATCAGAGGAAGGATCAAGCAGGAAAATGAATGATGGATATTAGGCGATAAGATTTGAAGGATTAAAATTAAATGATACATGATGTCTATATAAGAGATAAGAGATTCATTTGTGAATCATGTACACAGATGCTGAATCATACATGCAAAATTTATGCATGACTGATCAAACTAGTTAAAGACAGAACCGATCATTTCTACAGACATCGCTGAGAAAATAGAGGAAAGAGGATTACCGAGCAGAACAAGTATGATATGAACTAAAGTGAAAAAATTGGTCAGAGGTATTATGTAATTATAATAGATCTAAATATCTACAAATCAGAGTTGTATTTGAATCAGATCATTAATGTATCAGTGTTACAGATAAATCTCTTAACTGAGTGGGATAGTGAATCCTTATTATAACATTCAGAGAATGTTTGTATGTTTTCTTGTTGACCCCATAGTGAATGCCTAGTCAAGAGAGAATTGTTATTTTTGAATCCTCTAACAAGGTCACATTTAATAGTGTACATTGTAACCTTTAACAAGGTTGGCTCCTCACTGAGCTCACTTCAGAAGAGTGAAAATATTTTGGGTTACTGGTCCCAGGTGGTTTTTCCCTTAACATGGTTTCCATGTTAAAAATCTATGCATCAATGTGTATGAATGTTGTAGATTTTTATTTTACTTTACACTTTATTTTATTGACCTAGATCGGTAATCACAGTATTAATTTACTCACATTCAGTAAACACGATTGATGAAAGTTTAAGTTTATTGAATACATTTTCACCAAGCTGGGTTTTATATGATTGAACTTGTTTTTTTATACATATGGAGGAATTTGGGACTGTAGGATAATTTTGTGACGGTGCTGAGTCTAACTGATTCACCCCCCCCCCCACTCATAGTTATTCTAACAATTGGTATCAGAGCTATCAGTGCTTATCAGGGAGCATACAGTGCTTAATGGAAAGTTTTCAAGGACTTAAGCTAAAGATCACAAGATGTATAAGAGAGATGCACCTAATATGAACAAGGATAAATTCCAAACATGGAAAATCAGAGTGAGATTATACCTATCAAGAATTGCAAGCAACATTGAAGATTTTTTGGACAATGAATTCATTCTACCTACTAGATCGTTTACAGTAAATCAGTTGAAATAATAACATGAGCATAACCTTATCATGGTGGAGATTGCTTCTTCACTTACCGATTCTAAATTTGAGGACATTAAGAATTGTACAACTGCCAAGCAGATGTGGGATCAGCTTACAATAGTTTATGGAGGAGATGTACATGTACTAAGAGCCAAAGTTAAGATCCTTTTGTGGAAAGTTTGATGACATGCGAATGAAGGAAGGAGAAAAAATTACACAATATAGTACCAACTTAAAGAAGTTGTGAATGTTATTCGAGGATCTGGTGGAGCCATTGATGAAGACACAATTGTGAGTAAGATTCTTAGAACTCTATTGTCTATTTATTCTATAAGAGTCTCTGCAATACATGAAATGAGAGAAGCACCTGGAAATAACATTATTGTTGATAGTCTTGTTGGAAGATTGATTTATTTTGAGCTGAATAACTTTGACAATAGTATTGTACCATCTATGGAATCCGCATTTATGTCTACTTTGAAAATTGGAAAATCCAGTAGCAAACACATAATAAAAAATAATAGTGACAGTGATAGTGATGACAAGGAACTTGATGAACTTGAATATTTAATGGTTAGAAGATTACATAGAGGTAAAGGAAGATATAAAGGTAAAGTACCTTTGATATACTTTAACTATAAAGAGATTGGCCATTTTGCTGCAAGGTGTCCTAACAAAAAGAATGATGATAGAAATGATATATCTAATGACAGAAAGAATGATCATGACTTCAAAAGAAACTGACAGTATGACAAAAGAGATAACCAAGATTGCAAAGATAAAGGTAAGAAATCTTGTTACATTGTTCAAGATAAAGTTAATGACATTAACTCTGACAGTGGCGAAGATATTTAGATAGTGTTTGTAGCATTGAAAGATGATTCAGATTAAGATGAAAGGTATGTAGAAACAACACTTATCTCTAAAGTTAGTAAACATGATATTTGGGTTATTGATAGTGTCTGTACACATCACATGACTGGTGATAAAGGAAATTTTGAATTTCTTGAACATTATGATGGAGGATCAGTAAGAATGGGAAATGATACATCTTGTCAAGTGAAAGGAAAATGAGCTATTATGTTGAATAATCAATAACGAAAATCTATTAAGTGTTTCACAGTTGAACAACACAGGTCACTAAGTTGCATTTGAGAACAGAAAAGCCAGAATCTATGATGGAAAAGGAAAATTGATCAGTACTGGTGAAAAATCTAAAGGTAACCTATTCTATCTTGACACAACTAAAACTACTTGTTTATTGGCAAAGAATGAAGATATATGGCTATGGAATAAAAGACCTTGTCATTTAAATTTTGACAACATGGTTAAGATTAGTAGAAAGAGAAAAGTTAGAGGCTTACCAATCTTATCTAAACCAGACCATGTAATGTGCAAAAAAAATCAAATAGGAAAGATGTCAAAATCTAGTTCAAGAGCAAGAATTTTTCATCTAATGAAATTTTGGAGTTAGCTCATACAGACCTATGTGGACCAATGAGAACACAAGGGTATTATGGAGATAGATATTTTATTTTATTTGTTGATGACTTTTCTAGGATGGTGACTGTCATGTTTCTAAAAGAAAAATTTGAAGCATTTAAGATGTTTAAATGGTATAAAGCTAAAGTGGAAAAAGAAACTGATAGAGATATGAAGTGTTTGAGATCTGATAGAGGAGGTGAATTTATTTCTAATGAGTTTGCTAAATTTTGTAATGAGTATAGAATCAAAAGACAGGTTTCTGCACCAAGGACACCACAACAGAACGGGATTGCTGAAAGAAGGAACAGATCAATTGTTTATTGTGCTAGGACATTGATGATTGAGAAAGGAGTTTCACAAACATACTAGAGAGAAGTAGTCAGCACAGTAGTATACACACTAAACTAAGTACAACTAAAGAAAGATTCAAACAAAACACCTTATGAGATATGGTATGGATATACACCAAATGTAAGTTATTTTAGAATATTTTGTAGTAGGTGTTATATTTTGAAAGATGAGAGAACTAGAAAATTTGATTTGAAAAGTGATGAAGGAATATTTCTTGGATATTCTACTAAGATTAAAGCTTACAAATGTTTGAAAAAGGCAACTAACAAAATCATTGAGAGTGCAGATGTAAAAGTTGATGAATTTGCTGAGATAAATGATGAGGAAAGTGTGAAAGAACCTGAAGATTAGAGTAAATTTGTTTACTGTAAAGAACCTAATACTATATCGATGTAGATGCCTAACATTACTGGGCAACAGACTAATGTCACCGGGCAACAGGTAGCACAAACCAAGAATCAAGAAAATGTTGAAACAGAAGATCATGAACTAGAAGACAATGTACATACAGAAAAAGATATTGAAGGACCAAGAACTGAACCTATACTTGCTAGATATGTAATAATACACCATCTACAAGATCAGATCATTGGAGATAAAAGAGAAAGCATATTGACAAGAAGTAAGTTTAGAGATGACATTTCTTTAATTTGTGAATTTGAGCCTAAGAATGTTAGAGATGCATTAGAAAATGAACCATGGTTTAATGCCATGAATGAAGAAATTGAGAAGATACACAAAAATAAGACATGGACATTAGTACCAAGACCGAGTGATAAAAATATCATTGGAACCAAAAGGATTTTTAGAAAAAAATTGAATGAAGATGGGAATGTAATCAGAAATAAAGCAAGATTGGTTTGCAAAGGGTATGCACAAGAAGAAGGAATTGACTATGGAGAAACTTTTGCACCAGTTGCTAGACTTGAAGGAGTAAGAATACTACTTGCATATGCTACATATAAAGGATTCAAGGTATATCAAATGTATGTAAAGTCCACATTTTTTAATGGAATACTGCAAGAGGAGGTATACATTGAACAACCTGAGGGATTTGTAGATACTGATCAAACACACATGGTATGTAAGTTACATAAATATTTATATCCAGATTGAAGCAAGCACCAAGAGCATGGTATGAAAGACTGCATTCTTATCTAATAAGTATTGGATTTATTAGAACAGGCGACAACAGCAATTTTTATTTAAAAGGAGGAAATGATGATAAGACACTTATTGCCAAAATATTTGTTGATGATATTATATTTGGAGGTAATAATAACTTATGCACTTCATTTTCTGATGAAATGAGGAAAGAATTTGAGATGTCAATGTTTGGTCAAATCAATTTTTTTCTAGGATTGTAAATTTTACAACAAACTACAGGAATATACATTACTCAATCAAAATACATCAAGGAAGTACTAAAGACATTCAAAATGGAGGAATCAAAACTAGTCAGAACACCTATTGTGACAGGATGCAAACTGACAAAAGAAGACAAGAAACCTAAGGTAAATCAAACCTTGTATAGATATATGATTGGTAGATTGATGTATGTTGTTCACACAAGACCAGGTATAGCACATGCAGTTGGAATAGTTGCAAGATTTCCTTCTAACCCCAGAGAATCACATATGACCATTGTAAAAAGAATTTTTAGATATTTGAAGAATACTAAGGATTATGGACTATGGTATACAATAGATGGAAAATTCAAATTGAAATTCTATACAGATCTTGCTTGGGCTGGGAATAAAGATGATAGAAAAAGTACTACTGGTGGAGCATTCTTTATTGGAGAAAGACTAGTTACTTGGGTTAGTAAGAAGCAAGGATGCATATCTCAGTCAACTACAGAAGCAGAGTATGTTGTTGTTGCTGCAAATTGTTTTAACATAGCATGGATAAAACAATTGTTGAAAGGAGTGAATGAGGATATCACAAAACTAGTGATGATTTATTGTGATAACACAAGTGCTATAAATATTTCAAAAAATCCAGTGATGCATGCAAAGAAAAAGCACATATCTATAAAGTATCACTACTTGAGGGAACAAGTACAAGACAAACAAGTAATACAGGAATATGTACAATCAAAGGAACAACTTGTTGACATATTCACAAAACTATTACTGAAGTATACATTTGAGTACTTGAGAGGTGGACTAGGGGTTCATCCCTTGTCTATTGCTAACTAAGTTGATTAGGAGGTTGCATCAACCTACATGAAATCAGAATATCAATCATGTTGATGCAAAGATGAAATGGACCAACACAGAGATATCAGTACACTAAAAGGTACTTACTGCACTGAAAATCAAAGATATTATATTTGGCTACTGAAGAGCTGCATATTTTTCTTTTTGGCATTGTTTTCAAAGGTAGAGATTTGATCAATGAAATATATATCCATCTAAGGGAGAGAGTTTCATGAAATACAAAGGGATATATCTATCCACTAAAGGGATAAAAGAGAAAGGGAGAGACATATCTAATCTATAGAGGGATTCAAGAGATGGAAAGTCAAAACTGCAGGGAGAGTCTGCATAATGCATATTTTGTTTATACTGACATGGATTATATTCAAGCTAGGGAGAGCTACATAATTGTTGCATTTGTAGAACAAAAGTTTGGTATTTGTTGTATGGAATTTTATATTAAATATTTCATATTGTCTTTCCATCAATGCCAAAGGGGGAGATTGATGAACTACAACTGATTATATGTTTGAATTCATTTGTTGATATTCAACCAAGTTGCAAAAGTGATGATAAACACTATTAGTTAATGTATTGTCATTGATGTCAACTTATTTGAGTGTTATTATGGTGGAAAACATTTGTTATGTATTGAAGATCTAGAAAAAACAATGTTTATGTGGTCAGAAAAATGAAGAGTTATGTATACACCGAGTGACAGTAATAACCAAGTAAAATACAGTGTATACCGAGCAACAGTGATAACCCAGCAAGGGATTGCCGACACAACCCAGTTAATACTAAGACCGAGCAATTAATTCTATTTGAGGTAGACTTGGATGTTGATATGGAAATTGATAGTTTTGAGGTAACATATGAAGTTTGTTATTTGATCAAATGGTTATTAAAATTTGAGGAAGATCGGATGATAGAGATTGAATCATGTTTTTAACACAACTGCCGAGGAAGGATCAAGCAGGAAAATGAATGATAGAGATTAAGCGGCAAGATCTGAAGGATGAAAATTAAATGATACATGATGTCTATATAAGAGACAAGAGATTCATTTGTGAATCGTGTACACAGATATTGAAGCATACAGCAAAATTGATGCATCACTGATCAAACTGGTTAAAGACAAAACCGATCATTTCTGCAGACATCGTCGAGAAAATAGAGGAAAGAGGATTACCAAGAAGAACAAGTATGATATGAACTGAATTGAAAAAATTGATCAGAGGTATTATGTACTCAGAATAGGTCTGAATATCTGCAAATAAGAGTTGTATTTGAATCAGATCATTACTGTATTAGTTTAACCATTGTTACAGATAAATCTCGTAACTGAGTGGGATAGTGAATCATTATTATAACACTCACAGAATGTTGATTGTTTTCTTGTTGACCCCATAGTGAATGTCTGGTCAAAAGAGAACTGTTAGTTTTAAATCCTCTAACAAGGTCACATTCAACAGTGTGCATTGTAACCTTTAATAGGGTTGGCTCCTCACCGAGCTCACTTCAGAAGAGTGAAAATATTTAGGGTTATTGGTCCAGGTGGTTGTTCCCTTAACAGGGATTCCAATTTAAAAATCTATGTGTCAATGTGTATGAATGTTGTGTTTTTTTATTTTACTTTACACTTTATTTTATTCACCTAGATAGATAATCATAGTATTAATTTACTAACATTCGGTAAACAATATTGATGAAAGTTTAAGTTTACAGAATACATTCTCACCGAGCTAAGTTTTATATTATTGAACTTGTTTTGTTATACATCTAGAGGAATTTGGGACTGTAGGATAATTTTTTGAGGGCACTAAGTCTAACTGATTCACCCCCCCCCCCCCTCTCAGTTATTCTAACATTAAATTATTTCAAATGCAATTGGATAACATGAAGCAAAACGCGGCTCCCAAGCCATTTTCAATTGAAGCTTTATGTTCATTCCCATTATACAAATCCCTAATTATGGTCCAATTCCCCACAAATGATGTTTTCCCTAAATATGACAAGTATGAGGGATCATCTGATTTGCAAGATCATTTAAGGGAATTTTGTGCATTGAGCTTGGAATTCATGCATGATACCACATATTTAGTGAGATTATTTCCAAGAAGTGTGGGAGGAGCCGCAATGGAATGGTTTTCCAAATTATCATCCGGTATTCAATATTTTGAAGAGATAGCTTCCAAATTTGTGACTCATTACTCATATAAAATCAAACATGAGGTCACCATGATTAATTTATGTAACACAAAACAACATGATGGGGAAGAATTTTTGGCTTTCTTACAAATATGGAGGGTGGTATTTTCTTGATACCCTAGAATTTTACCCAAGAAAGAAAAAATGGACATCTTTATGAATAGTTTAAACACAGAGATGAACTATTGATTGAGATTAAAATATCCAAATTCCTTTCAATATGTGATTGAAAATGGAGTTACAATAGAAGAAGTTGTGTTCAAGAGTGGAGAAATCAAACTTTATAAAGTAAACAAAAACCCTCCTAACAACCACAACAATTCCAACAATCACAATCACACTTGAAATAATATCAATCACTTTTTTCTTAAGAAAACCAACAAGGGCCTTGTCAATGATGGGGTTAATGAAGCACATAATTTAAAAGCAACTCCCTTCAATCTCACAAGATCTCCAAACCAAGATAATAATATAAACCAAGCATCCAAGGTTATGTTCAACAGCAACGTGCAAAACAAGCAAGAGGCTAACAAACCAAGATCATTCTTTATCCCATCACCAAGAAGGAAGTTCACACCCTTGGGTGAACCACTTGAGAATTATCTAAGGACACTCATTGCTAAAAAGATCATTGTCCTACTAGAGTCAAGGCCTTATGAACCCCAAGTTAAACCCTCATGGTGGAATGATGCTCATATTTGTAAGTATCATCAAAATAGAGGGCACAAGACAAACAAATTCATGAGAATAAAACATGAGGTACAAGATTTGATAGATAATGGGATAATCAAGGTGGAAGGACCTTAAAACAATAAAGATCATGTGGCTTTCAAAACTCCTTTCTTCAATCATGAGAATGGAGAATCTTCAAATATTAATCAAAATAGCAAAGGAGGTAATAACAAAGTTAATTTTTCACATAGATATGATAATGTAATCAATTCCTTGTTAGGATATGAGAATATTATCAATGTTATTGTTATAAAAGATAAATCATCAAAGGAAACCTATAATATTGTTACTAGGGGGAAAGAATCAAAGGTTACCTTACAAGGAGCTATCCCTAAGACTATCGGTCCTAATCAACCATCTTCTTCTCAACGACAATACAATATTCTGGATCAATTGCAAAAGACTCCTGCTCAAATTTTAATTCTTGAGTCATTGAAACTTTCACCAAATCATAAGGAAATATTAGAGAAGGATCTTGTAGATACAACCATTCCCAAAAACCTAGATATGGATAGATTTCAAAACATGGTGGGTCATCTCATTGCACCTCAATGCTTGTCTTTATCCGAACAAGATGACATGTCCATTAATCATCCCCAAAATCTTCTGCTACATATAGAGGTTTTGATACAAAAACACCATATCAAAAGTGTCATTATTGATTGGGGAGCTGGTCTAAAAAATTTCACTTTGAGTCTATTCAAATCCCTAGGATTTTCTGAAGGTGTCATGGATCCAAAGAAGAAAATTAGTATTAAGGCCTATGATGATGAAGAAAGGTCTTCTAAAGGAATGGTGGTGTTTCCTATTCAAGTGGGACCAATAAAAAAGGATACAATTATCCAAGTTCTTGACATGAAATTAACTTATAACATCTTTCAAGGGAGACCATGAATACATTAAATGCAAGCAGTGCCATCAACATACCATCAATGTACCAAGTTTCCATACATGGGAGAAGAAATTGCTATAAGTGGAGATGTGAATCCTTTCCAATATTTAAATATTGTTAAACCTATGAATGATACATTCATCCCACATAATAGTTAAGGGGTATCCCAAGTTCTCCTAAGGAGAAAAATCAAGAAGGTGGTTTTAGTTCAACTTTGGTCATTAACTCAAATCAAGACAAAACTAACACATCTACATCGACTAAGGGTAAGGAGAAAGTTAGTTTTGTAGATACAAGTAAAAAGGATGCTAATTTAAGTATTTAAAATCAAGAGGAGGGAGATTTTAACCCCTCTAGGGTTGAAAATGAAGGAGTCCAAGAAACACATTATCAAAAGATGGATAAGTTGATGAAGATATTTGAGAAATAATGCAAAATCCATCAAAAGGGGTGGGAGAATATTTTGTGTCCTTGTTTGACTTACCTCCTTCTCCAAAATCACATGGGAGGACAACTAGTGCTCATGAAAATCAAAAATATAATTCCCATTTTGTAAGAGAAAGTGAAAATTCATCAAAAGAGGAAGAAGATAATGAAGTTTTAAAATGGTTGTACAAAGACGAGGAAGCTTCGAGTTCTCATGTAGAAAGGGTCCAAAATATGAGTATCCAAACACATCAATATGGAAAAGGTTTTAAAATCATGCAAATGATGGGATATAAAGGAAGAGGACCCTTGGGCATAAGAAAAAAAGGATTGCTAGAGCCTATACAACCTCCTTGGAGATCCAAAGATGAAAAATTGGGAATAGGGTACCAAGAACAAGGAAGCGGTTCAAACAATGTCAAAGATTCCTATGAACATGTCCATATGGTAGATTCTAAAAGTGATAATGAATCTATTCAATATGAATGGGATTCCTTATCCAAGGCTTCTTTTCATGACAAGGAAGTGGATGTCATTCATACTTATAATCCTACATCTAGTACAAACAACCAATCAAATGTGGATCACGGATCAAGTTCTACTCAAGTGCCAAACAACTCTCAAGCACCAAATTTAGGACAAGCATCAAATGAAAATCCATGGTTGGATGAACCATGGGTACCTTCATGGTTAGGATATTCAAATGTTAGGTTTGATCCATGAGCATTTTATCCTATAGAAATCCAAGAGGACTCAAGTGAGGATGATTTTGATCCAAGTTCTATGGAACAACTTCAGCAAGACCATGTTGTTGATTTGAGTGATACAATGTATGAACCCTCTAACAAAGCCATGTCCTTAAATCTCATGGATATAAATTTTCCCAATGAATCTTTATCTCTTATCCTTCCCAAACTAATTGATTGGGACCTAATCATGCCAAACAACACACTCTCTTTTTCTAATGAAAATTTCATGGCCTTATACCTAAATGTAGTTGAACTCTCTTTCATGAAAGAATTTTATCAAAGCATAGAAGTGGAAGAAAGGGATCAATCTCTCAATTCAAAATAAAAATAAATAAATAAATAAATGAAGTGGTCTAGTGGTGAAAACCACAATTTGGTAGTGCTAGACCCAAAAAAAGTAAAAATAAAGGATGTTTCCGAAGGTGAAAACCCAACTATAGTGCCTAAGGAAGAGAGATTGGATACCTTACCAGAGTGTGATGAATAAATATCTCCCATCTTGATTGAACCAATAGAGAAGGTTAATATTGGCACCGGTTTAGAACCAAGATTTATACACCTTGTAGTTTCATTAACTCCAATTGAAAGGGAAGATTTCATCAAATTCTTTAAAGAAAAGAAAGTTAAATTTGCATGGTCTTATTTAGATATGCCAGGGTTAGATCCAATTTTTACCATGCATTGCCTTAATTGACCAAGATTTAATCCGATGAAGAAAAAGTTAAGAAAGATGCATCCTCATATAGCCTTGCTAGTGAAAGAAGAATTGGAAAAATTGTTAAAAGTGGGGTTCAGAAGGGTTATAGCTTATGCTGAATGGATATCCAATATTGTGCTAGTTTCAAAACATGATAAATCAATAAGAATATGCATGGATTTCTGAGATCTCAACTTGGCATGTCCAAACAATGACTTTCCATTACCTAGTATTGATGCTATATGGGATTTGAAATCACAACACTCTATGATCTCCCTTATGGATGAATTTAGTGGATATAACCAAATTAAGATAGCACTAGAAGATCAAGAGAAAACAACCTTCACATGCCCAAGGGGTACATTTAATCGGAATGTCATTCCCTTCGGCCTTAAAAATATTGGAGCTACTTATCAAAGGACAATGACCACAATTTTTCATGATATGATGCATATATTTCTTGAAGACTATGTGGATGGTATCTTAGATAAATCACATGAAAGGAAGGATCATCTACCTATCTTGGAAAAAATATTCACAAGGTTGGAACAATTTAAAGTTAGGCTAAATCCCAAAAAATGCGCACTTGGAGTACAATCAAGAAAGGTATTGGGTTAAATAATATCAGCAAAGGGAACAGAAGTTGATCCTGAGAAAGTGAAAGCTATCATGTAAATGGATGCACCAAATAACATAATACAAATGAGATAATTGCAAGCAAGGTTTCAATTCATAAGAAGATTTATATCTCAATTGGCGGAAAAGTGTCATTCTTTCACCAGACTTTTACGTAAAGACATAATTTTCAAATGGGATGCACAATGTATAGAATATTTTTCCTTATTGAAGTCATACTTGGTGTATCCACATATACTCATGCCACCTATCAAAGGAAAGCCTTTACTCTTTTACATTTTGGCAACAAATCGCTCTTTAGGAGTATTATTGGCTCAAGAAGATAAAGATGGAAAAGAAAATGAAATCTATTATCTTAGCATAACATTGGTCAAATATGAACTCAACAATAGCTTCATTGAACTATCTTGTCTCATGTTAGTTTTTTCTTCCCAAAAGCTACATCATTATATGTTGGTGCACAAAGTTAAGCTTATTACTAAAATCGATCCATAAAAGTATCTACTTAGGAAAATAGCTCTTACAGGAAGACTGGCCAAATGGGTGATGATCTTGAGTGAATTTAATATAGAGCATGTGGATACAAAAGTCAACAAGGGACAAGTGATATCGGATCAATTGGTGGATTCTCCTTTAGTTGATAATCATGCTATTCAAGTGGAATTTCCAAATTTGGAAATAATTAGTGTGGAGGCAAAAACATGGAAACTCTATTTTGATGGATCTTACACCCAACATGGATCAGGGGCAGGAACTCTCTCGATAACTCCTCTAGGTTACACAATTCCAAAGTCATACAAACTTATTTTTCCATGTACCAACAAAATTGCAGAATATGAAGCTCTAGTCATAGGTATCAAAATGGCTTTAGAGTGGAAAGTGATAGAATTGCAAGTGTATAGTGATACTCAACTAGTCATAAATTAGATTTATGATGAGTACCAAACAAAAGATGATAAGTTGATTCCCTACAAGAAGATGATAGATGATTGGAAAAAATACTTTTATTTGATAAAATTTGAGAAAATTCCAAGGGACAGAAATAGAGAAGTCGATGCTATGGCAACTTTAGCCTCTCATCTTCAAATTCCAGAACAGAATGCTAGAAATGAATTCTTGGTGGAAGAGTTGGTGATACCTGCATTTGACCTTCCTGATTCCCAAATCATATGTCTATTAGTTGGACATGAATCACCTTGGTATGAACCTATTTTTACTTACCTACAAGACCAAATTTTACCCTTGGACCAAACCTGTAATCAAAAGAGACATTTTATATGCCAAGCTTCCTTTATAACATACTTTCTGACACATTGTATCGCAAGAGTCTTGACAGAACGCTTCTTAGGTTTCTAGAGGATAAGGAATCCAAATTAGCTTTACGAGAGGTTCATGAGGGGATCTGTGGGTCTTACTCTAGTGGGTTAAATTTAGCTAAGAAAATCCTCCGCATGGGATACTTTTGGCCAACTCTAGAGAAGGATGCTTGTCACTTTGTCAAGATATGTCAGAAATGCCAATATCATGGAAATGTGATCCATGCAATAGTACAAGATTTACACCCAATGACCACACCTTGTTCCTTTTATCAATAGGGGTTTGATTTAATAGAGATGATTTATTCACCTTCATCCAATGGTCATAAATACATCATAACTACAACAGAATATTTCACTAAATGGGTAGAAGATGTGCCTTTGACAATGGAAATGGGTAAACAAATCTCAATGTTTATTCTTAATCACATCATTTGTAGATATGCAATTCCTCATCCTATAATCATGGATAATGGAAATAACTTCAAAAATAAAGAAGTGGATGACCTATGTGACAAGTTCCATATTATACATCATTCTTCTTCCATTTATTATTCCCAAGGGAATTGTGAAGCAGAGGCAACAAACAAAAACATCCTCACAATATTGAAAAGGATAGTTGATAATTCAGGAAGAAATTGGCATGTAAAATTAAATCCAACATTGTGGGCATATAGGACCAACATAAGGACACCCACATGAGCCACACCATTCTCATTGGTTTATGGGGCAGAAGTTGTATTGCCTTTAGAGGTTGAGATCCCATCCTTAAGAGTTTCTTGATATGGTTTGATAATAGATGAAGATTATAGGGTTGCTAGGCTTCAACAATTGGAGTTACTAGAAGAACATCAAACCCAAGCATATGAACACCTCAAAGTGTACCAAAACGAGATGTCAAGGAATTACAACAAGAAGATAAAGCCTAGAAAATTTCAAGTTGGGGATTTAGTGTTGTGATAAAATGTTAAGAACCCAGTGGAAAGATTAAAAAAAAGGAAAATGGGAAGCAAACTGGTTAGTTCCATTTATCATTACTTCTTCTTTTGGTATGGGGACATAAAGACTAGTTGATTGTGATGGAGAAGAGTTACAAGAGCCTATCAATAGCATCCACTTAAAGAGGTTTTATACATGATCATATGAAAGTGTATAGGTTGAAAGAGTATCAAATGAAAGATTATCAGACGAGAGGAAGCATCATTCTTTGTAAAGTGAAAAGAGATCCTGAAATAATCCAAAAATAGTGAAAAGAGATCCTGAAATAATCCAAAAATAGTGAAAAGAGATCCTGAAATAATCCAAAAATTGTGAAAAGAGGTCTTGAAATAATCCAAAAAAAGTGAAAAGGGATCTTGAAATAATCCAAAAACATTAAAAAGAGATCTTGAAGAAATTCAAAAACAATTGGAAATAGTCTTGAGAAAAGAAAAAAAAAAGTAGAAAATTGAGCATGAGGAAAGACAAAACATTCAAATATGGATCCTAATTGTTTGTTATCTTGGTAAAAATCTGGTAAACAAGCGTCTTGGTAATATATCAAAAAAAGAAAAAAAGAAAAAAAAATTGAAAAAAAAAATGAAAAATATAAAAAGTGCCTTGGTGAAAACCTAGCAAATCGGCACCTTGGTAGCAAAAAAAAAAAGGGAAAAAGAGTAATAAATTCAAAAGGGTGAAAACTGGTAAACAGACACCTTTTTACCCGTAAGTCTTACCTAGTTGTATTTGTACATACTACATTGCTCCATCCTCATTGTACATACTCATTGCATCCGTCATTTGTGCATAGTCCTAGAAAAGTCTCTAAGATGCATTTTCGCATTCTATCAAGCCTTGTTCATCATCGAATTTAATTTTTCCTAGATTTAAACTTTGTTCATATTCACTTGGGGGCATTCTTTTCAAACCGGTGGATTTCAAGAAAACTTAGATTCACACAACTTGCAATGTCAAAACTTCAATAGATAGACTTTGAACCTTTGATTTACATCATTGTTCAACCAAACATTCGATCTTGAAACTTGATCCTTGACCTTTCATGACCCTATTATCAGGATTAAAAATTTCAAAACAATCAAAAGATCAGAATGGATGGAATTCTATTGTAAAAATGACAACAATACAAGAACTTATAGTTTTGATTAATTTTGTATGATTAATTCATGTCTTTTTTAGCCAATTGATGACATTTTGACTAGATTGGAAATGATGAAAGCATGACATCTTTTCTTGCTTGTTGTGTTACTGTCTGGAGGTTGATTCACCAAGATATGTAAACTCTTCTAATGACATGATCATCAAAGGATCATCAAGGACATTTGCATATGGAGGAGATTCAAACTTTTATTTTTTTACGCAAATAGATACCTTGGATTTAGATATTCCATATCTTCATGCCAGCATTTGATTACAACATTGAATCCGATGAAACTGATAATCAGACTCCCGTAGTGGTATTTTTCAACTAGTGAGGTTTGTACTAGTTTTGACTGATTAAGACTTGATGAAAGCAATATTCATATCATCATGGTGTGGTCAACCAACCAGTGATGGTTGTGTGTGCTACCGGTTATAAAGCTCAATGATGAAACTATATCCATTTGTATTTCTTTGCAAAGTGACAGTTATTTGCATTTTCATTCTAGATTAATTGAATAAAAGCATTTTCCTAAGCTAAGGGGGTATCATTATCATAAAAGGGGTTCACATCATCAATTTCTTATTCAAATTATTTATATGGGACTTTCTTTTTCATTTATCATTGCATCCATTAATCATTAAACATTGTTCTTTACAAAGTCAAAGATCATTAAGAGTTAATCATTATCCAAAATCATTATAAGCATTTCTCAATCATTTAAGTGCATCTCATAGATATATTGCATTATCAAAATACAAAAAAAATAAACATGCATTCATTTCATTTCATTTCCATTAATAATTGCATACACCCTAATTAAAAGCATTTAGAAGTAAATTTGCATTTTGCATCCATCTAACTATGTCATATATAAGGCATTGAATCCATAAAATATAAAGTAAGTGCATCATAGAATCATATAGCAATGCATATCATCAAAGAAAGTCTCATATATCATCAGATAATCATGGAAAACAAGAACAAATTATATCATAAAATAGTGGAAATCAAATGTCATCATGTCTAATCAGAGATACATCATCATCAAAGAGGTACATCATAGGCATGATCAAAATACATATGCTACATCAATATAATAAAGTAGATCATAACTCAACCAAGGGTACCACCTACACCATTTGTCCTATATATACCACCTGTGCCACCATAGTCACCTATGTCATTTGTATCTCTGTCTGTTGAACTGCTAAGATCTGTCTGAGGCATCTGACTCGTGCTCTCAGCACTAGGCCTTTGTGCCATCATAGTCATAAAGTGTTGCATCATGCTAGAAACCTGATCAATATATCTACTCATAGTTGTCATACCAGCCTGTAGAGTCCTAACATCCTATGTCAATGTGTCCATATCATGTGGTTCTTGTGGAGTAACTTGTACATGGGGTACTACCAAAATTACCAAAATCACTGGAGACTATTGCCTATGTCTAGCCTATGTTATCTAAGCTAATCTGGCTACTCTTTATTGTCTCTATCCCTACACTACTGGAGGAACCTGATGTGCATGCATGGCACCAAATCCTCCACCCCTCTCTCTCACCCTGCCACCTCTCATCTGAACTTTACCTCAAGCTCTTTCACCACCACCACCCCTCTGAGGAACTCACTAAGCTCTCTATCTCCCACCTCCTCTCCCCCTGCCGTTGGCACCATCATCATCAGAAGGGTCATCAATATCAGGAATGGGCTCAGTAGAATCTATGAATTGTGGAAATCTATGTCGTGTAAACCACTGAGTATAATCTACTGACATACCTGCATCACCTATATGATCTCACATATCCCAGACCATGTATCCCATCATGTAGATCTCATCACAAGCATACTCAAACTCAACCTATGGACCCCACATCAATCTCTTGACCTATACTCGTGCATATAATGCTAAGCCCTGTGGATTTTTATGTGTCCTACCAAACTATTTGAGTACTCTATAGAAGAAAAATATATCGATAACCAATGGAGGTCATACAATCATCCAACAAGGAGTGAACATATAAGAAAGCTCTACATCATCCTCCTATCAAGCCTCACAACTGATAAACGGATGCCATACCACCTGATCCATATCATCTAACATGCATCACCATAAATCTAACTTACCCAGATGAGGCTGGAAAATCACTCCCTCGTATAAGAACCCATATGGCCAGTTTGGATCATGAACGCGCCTCACAATCAGTCTAGTAACAGGAATGTGCTCCCATGTCTAGAGCTGGAGTAACACTACACCTGTAGAAAGAGATGCACCATTTATGTATACCACATCATGTAACTCATGGTATAACTCTGCTAGAATGCATGATCCCCAATCAAATACTCTTGGGTCTGCAATCATATCCTCAAGAATCCAATCCCATCCAATAGTGACTACATGCCCTTGTCGATCAGGTAGCAAAAATCCACCATTCAGTGATCCAAGTACTACTAGAAGCCGTGGAAAGGAAATAAACTAATCCTAAGGAATGTTATCATTGGTGATCATAGGATCAGCAAACACTCATCTGCATGCCTCACCATCATAGACCTAATCATAATAAACTTGATCTCCTCAAGTCAGAATCCTCAATAATCGATACACATCCTCAAGTATGAACATCATCTCTCCCAATGTAAAATCAAAGGTATTATGGTCAAAGTGTCATCTCTCTACCATAGATGTGAGAAGACCTCGGTTCATCTAGAACCATGGCATCTCTAGAAGGAAAGACAAACCACATCAACCAATCACACGTCTCTCATGTTCTGTCAACTGATTGACCATATCTAATGGCCAAGGTGGTAGTCCCTGAATATACAAATTTTAGAATCACACCTATTTTTTAATCAAATGGAATCATATTAGTATCATTTTTTTGGATCATCCTAAGACAATCAATTTTTCTATCAATCTATCACTCTTCTTGAGAAAATCTATTTTTCTTCATGACTTTATATTGTGAGGATGGAGAAAACATCAAAGTATCCCACCTAACCATATTGACATTATCAAACATTCATCTAAATGGTTGTAATAACATCAAACACATTTGTTTTCATCACAAAATTAGGCCTAATCAAACACGCAATCAATCACATATCTTTATCAAATTAGAGATGGTCAAAATCAGGTTTCTATTTTCAAATCAGGCTATGTATCACTTTATCTAGGTGTAAACGTCATTTTATCATGATGTGAGTGCTTAATCGCTTACGTGCTAGTTCAATCTTTGCTATGTGTTACTTTATTGTTCACATGCACAACTTTGTTTCGTACGTGTCAGTTTTCTGACTACGCATTACTTAACCTATTATACGCACTACATCATTTGTTTTTTGGCATTATGGTTGCCTATGCGCTACTTGATCTATGCTAAGCGTTAAAAATTTGCATTTCTAAGTGCTAAATTGCATAACCCTACGCGCTATTTTAACCTGTGGATGCGCTACTCCCTAGTTTTCGCACAATTTTACCTATTGTACATGCTACTTTAGAAAAAAATTAAATTTATACCCTAATCAATGCATGAAATAAAATTTAAGCAGTACAATTTCAAAATTGACTAAACGAAAGAGGTACAAAACACTCACCGGAGGACCATACTCGGCTGGTCGTTGAAACTGATGCCTGCGCTTGAACTTGTGCTCCTGAATCGAGATAACCATTGATGTCAACTCACTATTCACCCAGAGAAAAAATGGAGGTAAAAATTGAAAATGAAATGTGAAAGTGACCTTTTCACCCAAATTTATACCTTTTTGACCTTTTGAAAGGGTATTTTTTTCCTTTGACCTAATTGAGTTGATATTTTTCATCACTGGAGTGTTTTTTAAATTGATTTTATCAAGAAACAAAACAAAATTTTCCAAACTCAACCAAAATCATCCCACATCATTTCGATTTGTTTCCCGAGGGGGCATTATATTTATATCAAGGATTTAAATCAAGAATTCGTATCAGAGTGTTTTTTTTTCTTCATCATCAGGGGCAACATCCTATCATCAATCAAATTTGGGGCATTAAAATTTTCAATCGTTATTAGTGGGGAATTTTAAATCAGTTGTTCACATTAGGTTTTTCATCAAGCATCAGTGAATCAAACATTTATCAAAATTAGATCAAGCATCATCGCTTCAAATTAGGTTAATCAATCATCAAACATTTCTTTGAACCAATGCACTTCTCATATTGATTCAAAGAGGGGCATTTGTAGACACCTAAAACTAGTCAAGATAAGTCAAATGGGGAATAAAGTGAGCAAATCAATTCAAATCAGAAATTAATTGAATTATTAAAATTCTTTGGATTAATTAAATCAAATAATTGTGCAATTGATATTAACCAATTAATTGCATAGTTAAAATCAAATTAATTCCAACTCATTCAAGGGTGCACATGGCTAAATAAATTTAATTAAATAATTTATTTAAATCCCTTAATTTCCTCATCCATCACATGGGATAAATTGAATCAACCAATGAGGATTGAGAATGGGAGCTCACATGGATCAAACCAAATCTTGGAGTTGCATCTTGACCACTCATTTGGTCCCCTTATTTGAAACTGTTGGGATTAATGGGAAGTATGTACTGAGAGGGGAGGGGTGAATCAGTACCTCTAAAAAATTTATATACCTTTTGTCAATTAACCTTTGTAATCAATTATCTATCCATTCAATCTGATTTATACTATCTTGTTGTGAGTTATATCAATTCATAACATTAACACACATGTGAAAATTCATAGAAACATTCATGAAAGTAAATTGACACATAACACAAGATATGATATGCCAAAAAACTTCTGTGAGGAAGTAAAAACTGCGGTGGGGATGGCACCCACAAAATCTTCACTATCTGTAGATTGGAAGGGGCTGGTTAAGGCTTACAATTTGATCACTTCTGATGATCTACCTTGTTAAAAGTATCGGTGGAGACCTGTTAAATTCTACTCTGTTAAGAGCTTTAGCAACACTATTGAGTGTGCACTCGGTTAAGAGATTTGTTGTTGGATGGTTAAATCCACCTTCCTTGAAAGGATTTTTACACTTTGCTCCACTTGTTAGAATGATAGAAAATTACAACTTGACCTAGTAAATGCAATCTCCTATTGTTGATACAGATCTTATTTAGTTCACATAAAAAGATTATCACCTTAACTATGATTGAATAATACCTTTGATTCTCGGTATGCTCTGTTCTTGGTTCTTGCTAACCAAATTCATCTTTTGTTGTCCATGTTCTTGAAACTCTCAATTTGATCCATAGATGTGATAATTTTATTCATACATGTTATCCTCTCTCTTCACATCATCTATTCATCCATTGTAATGAATGATTGCATCATCTATTTATAGATGGATTGACTTCATCGAGTTATGATAAAAACAATGTTAACTCTAAGACCAGGTTTACAACTTATACCTAGATCTCCTAGTCTATGTGTTTTAAATCAGTTAGACTAATTAAAGCACTTGCATTCATGTATCTTGTCCCTAAAGAAATTGATTTAAAACAATTAAATATCCTATAAATAGAATACACTTTCTTTATTTGACGTGGAAGTTGGATCCACTTTTTGTGGGCTACAACTGACTTTTGATTCTGTCTTTCAGTCATGCATGACTGTCCTTCAGTTTTTTTTTTCCGGTTGCACTATATCTGTCTTGTCGGTTTGCACTGTAACTTGCATATTGGGTTCCTCTGTCGGGTTCTACTTTGTCTTTCTATCTTGTGATTTCAGGTTGCACACTTACTTGTGTCATTGGTTCTCTTTTGCACTTAGTCATCTTCGGTGATCTCTTAGTATCTGATCTTCAATTTGCTTAGTCCTGTCTTTCGATGTAAGCTTACCGAAAGTATAGTTTGCATACTAATGGCAAATTAATGTCATCAATCTCCCCCTTTGACATTAGTATCAAAAATTGATATGTGCAAAATACTAACAAAATATTAAGTATATACAACATATAGAATCCTTGGTCATTAAATGACTCCCCCTATGTATATGTCGGTATACCTGTACATATGATGTCTTTCCTTATACATATTATATACATATACATATTTTCCATTTTTCTGTCTGAATGAATACCTGTCATTTCTTTTTGTATTTTGTACTCATCATATTCCCCCTTTTTGATATTAAGGGCAAAGGTCATTACCTTTAGAGCTTATCAAAAATATGGGAATGTAAAGACTTCATCTCTTCCATCATCTTCTCCCATTGCTCTTTGATATTCTCTAGAGACATGTGCTCGAGCATGATCTTTGAATGTATGTCATGGATGTTGTCTGCTACAGACAACTTGAGAATTGCAATTAGTTGCCTTGCAAAACTGATATGTTGTTGGAGTAGTGTAAGATTTGGAAGAAGTTGAGCTTGGAGCTTGGTTACTTCTTCCTTGAAATGTGTTTCTGCCTCCCATAGCTCTTTCCTTAACCTTTTAATCTCTATTATCTTCTCATAATGTAGTTTGACTACAATGTCTCCATCGGTGGTTAGGCTTTGTGCACTAGTTGCTAGATCAGTGTCCAGCTTTACAATTTTTTCACTGTTTTCCTTAGTGAACTTTTCAATTGTGCTCAATGTTTGAATTAAGGCCTAGCTAGAATGTTGGTGTCTAGCTTTGCAATTTTTTCACTGTTTTCCTTAGTGAACTTTTTTAAGTGTGCTCAATGTTTGAATTAAGGCCTAGCTGGAATGCGTGAAAATGCACCAGCGTCATCGGGTTGTGAGGCAATCTCAGGATGGATCTTATAGTTAGGTTCCTCACATGCCATGTTCTTGATGAGCTTGAACTCATCTTTCTTTGCATTCTTAGATTTCACAGTTCATGAAGTCGATGCCATTTTTAGAAATTTAGGGCTTCTATGAATTGCATAAAAATAGAATTGTCGATTCTTCAGAACTTACTGTTTACTACTTGCAAAGATTCTTGATCTATTTAGGAGTGTTTTTTGTCAAGTCATGATCACTCTATGATCCCTTCGCTCTATGCTTTAAAATCACCTTGGTCGCTCTTCTCTGGGTGTTGTGAACAAATGAGTTGTTTTGATGCCCTATTTATAGTCATTGCCCCAAAATGTGTGCCATAAATGCTTACCAACTCCTTGCTATATGAAGACTGAGTTCATTGGTGAAGACTTCACTTCCTGCAGTGACACTTAAACATTTCAGAGTAGTCATTGTTCACTTTTCTTTTACCGACAGGTTTCAGAATCTTGATAACTTTATTCATTTGCTTGTTTACCAACGAGGCTCAGTTTTTACTCAGCAACCTTTTCTTTTAACCGACACTTCTCAGTAAGTGTTGGAAATCTTAGCTTTGAGTGTATACCGATGGGTTTTGGTATATATGCTCAAAATCATTATTATCACATATTTTATCAAGTACAACCATGATGCATCTTTCTTATGCTAATTTGACATTATATCAACATACTATGGAACTGATGTAAAGTAATTACATGGGTAATGCAATTTCATACTTACTTGTTCTGCTTAGGTGGGGGTGGTGATGTCACTAGATCCATTGGATGGGGTGTCACCTTTTGCATTGCTCGTTCTAGCTTCATCATTTCTTGAATATTTTCTCCACATCTTATCTCTTGCCTACTGGATATCTTCAATGGTGTTTCCATTGGGATATGTCCTTGTTTCTGTCATTCGGTCTCTGTAGTCTTTCTTGAGATGACCAACTTTATGACAATGTAAGCATGCCATTATGGGGTTAGTCCAGCCTCTAGACTTTCTAGTCCATTGTCTCAAATAGTTTTCAACAATGTGATCATATCTTCCACATGTTGTACAGTTTGTCCAAGTATTGTAGTCCCGTACATACTGATTACCGACTCTCATTGGTTGATAGGCAGTTTCTTGAAATTTAGGCTTCCATGCTTGCCTTTTCTTTTTCCAGCATTTAAGAGTTGTGTGCCCATTCATTTTGCATGTAGGATAGTATTTATCCATGTAGGTTTCCTTCTTTGGTTATTTCATTTCAGACTTACATTCATATGCTTTGTGTCCTTTCTTGTTACATTTCTAACAAAATTCTATGAATAGATATTTAGATTTAGGAATACCTTTCATTTTGCCTCTGCATAAATTTGATGTATGGTCTTTCTTTCCATAGTGATTGCATGTAAGCTTTCTTGGTCTTGCCTTTGAGTATAAATTCTTTAGATCAGCTTGATTTGATGATTCTCCATTCTTGGTAAAACCTAGACCGGTATTGTTGTTGACTCTTCGTTGTCCATCAAGAAAATCATCCATTCTTTTATTGCTTTCTTCATCCTTTTTGATAATTTCATTATGTTGTTTCTGAATTCTTATTTCATGTTTCAACTTTTCATTTTCATCCCTCAGTTCACCAATAGCTTCTATTCTTTCAATGAGTTCAACATTTAATCTATTTGCCTCTTGACTCATAAGAATAATCTGATTTGTAATCTCATGGTGATGCTCTGTAAGTACTTGTATTTCAGACTCTTTTTCTTGTATCTTTTTTATAATTTTTCTTCTATCCTCAATAGCTAGTGTTCTTTCTTTCTCAGCTTGTCTAGCATTGTTCATGAAATCAATCATCCTTACCATCTGTGTCTCTTGACCAATTTTTAGAGATTTAACTTGTCCAGCCAGATGTAGATTGATTTCAATTAGGATTGTGATGCTTTCTTCTGATGAATCTGATGCTTTTCTTGTAGTTAATCCTAAAGACACAAAGAAATCTAGTATCTCTTCCTTGTGATAATATATCTCATTACATCAAGATGCCATATTCTTTCTTTCATCTAGCAATTGTCTCATGCTGATCCTAGCTTCTTTATACTGTTCAAAGAACATCTGAATTTCAAGCTTTTTATTCTCAATATTTTTATCAAGTTTGTACTTCTCCATTGTATGATCTTTTCTCTTAAGCCTTTAAGCTTTCCAAGAATAGACTTAGCCCTGATACCAATTTTTGGGATTAATGGGAAGTATGTACTGAGAGGGGAGGGGTGAATCAGTACCTCTAAAACTTGTATATTCCTTTTGTCAATTAACCTTTGTAATCAATTATATATCCATATAATCTGATTTATACTATCTTGCTATGAGTTATATCAATTCATAACATTAACATACATGTGAACATTCATAGAAACATTCATGAAAGTAAATTGACACATAACACAAGATATGATATTGCAGAAAACTTTTGTGAGGAAGTAAAAACTACAGTGGGGATGGCACCCACAAAATATTCACTATCTGCAGATTGGAAGGGGCCGGTTAAGGCTTACAATTTGATACTCTATTAAAAGCTTTAGCAACACTGTTGAGTGTGCACTTGGTTAAGAGATTTGTTGTTGGATGGTTAAATCCACCTTCCTTGAAAGGATTTTAACACTTTGCTCCACTTGTTAGAATGATAGAAAATTACAACTTGACATGGTAAATGCGATCTCCTATTGCAAATACAGATCCTCTTTAGTTCACATAAAAATATTATTACCTTAATTGTGATTGAATAATACCTCTGATTCTCGGTATGCTCTGTTCTTGGTTCTTGCTAACCAAATTCATCTTTTGTTTTCCTTGTTCTTGAAACTCTCAATCTGATCCATAGATGTGCTCATGTGATTCATACATGTTCTCCTCTCTCTTCACATCATCTATTCATCCATTGTAATGAATGATTGCATCATCTATTTATAGATGGATTGACTTCATCGAGTTATGATAAAAACAATGTTAACTCTAAGATTAGGTTTACAACTTATACCTAGATCTCCTAGTCTATGTGTTTTAAATCACTTAGACTGATTAAAGCACTTACATTCATGTATCTTGTCCCTAAAGAAATGGATGTAAAACAATTAAATATCCTATAAATAGAATACACTTGCTTTATCTGACGTCAAAGTCAGATCCACTTTTTGCGGGCTACAACTAACTTTTGGTTCTGTTTGTCGGTCATGCTTGACTATCCTTCATTTTTTTTATGTTAGTTGCACTGTATCTGTCTTTTCGGTCTGCACTGTAACTTTCATATTGGGTTCCTCTGTCGAGTTCCACTTTGTCTTTCTGTCTTGTGATTTTGGTTTACTCACTTACTTGTGTCATTGGTTCTCTTTTGCACTTAGTCATCTTCGGTGATCTCTTAGTATCTGATCTTCGGTTTTCTCAGTCTTGTCTTTCGGTGTAAGTTTACCGAAAGTATAGTTTGCATACTAATCGCAAATTAATGTCATCAGAAACAACCATTTAAATATTCTCACCATTTGAAACCCCTAATTCAACCAAGCTTTGACCATGGTTTAATCAATTCTACCCCTACCCTGATGAACTATAACTAATTGAATGTTTGAAGATGATAAGTTGGTGATCACTGAGCTGTAAAAATGAATGCAAGACATTAAATCAGCTAATGTATTGTATTATAATCCTAAAGGATTATATTTTTCATTAGTATACAAGGAAATAGTTTTTGGACTGTTGGTAACATGATCACTGAGTGATAGCATTCAGACAAGCACAATGGTCACCAAAATAGTTAAGTGCAGAGGTAACTGAAACATACAAGCACAGTGAACAGAAAAATTAGACTATCAGTGACAGATAGTTTACAGAGTAAACGGATAGATAATTCAGAGACATCACCGAGCACAAACTACAGAGAATATCGACCACCAATAGATACTGAGAGACTGTTTTATTACTGAGAAAAGTGGATTTGAGATACATGTCAGATAAAGAACTTTAGTTTTATAAAAATCTTTATTCTTAGTTGTAAAACCATTTCTCGAGGAACAAATAAAGCATATGCAATTGTTTTAATTAGTCTAACTGATGTTAAACATGCAAACTAGGAGATCAAGGTCAAGTTGTAAACCTTTTGGTGCAGGAGCACCTATTTACAAGGAAAAGATCTGGGAGGTTCCAAAGAAGGAAAATATAATAACATGATCCATTTTATTTCACTTTATTTCATAAGTTCATGTGTGATGTATTCAGTCCATTGATGTAAGGCTAAATGAGCCATTTTGTCAAAATTGTCATAGTTGTCCATTTAGGGCATAGATTGGTCAAATAGGTCAAAAGAGGTAAAATCATCGATGTAAGGGTGGAAATGATGTAGAAAGTCATTAATATGTGTTTTTGGCATGTTTCTAAGGCTATTACAAAGTTTTAAGATCATTGGGTTAAAGTTTCAAAAGTTGTCAACTTGACAACAAAAGTTGTCAAGCAAAAATGTTGTCAAAATGCAAAAGAAGGTGAAAAGTGGTTTCCATCAGTTTTAAGGGTAGTTAGAGAGGTTTGAAATGTCAAGAGGCTTTATATATCATTTTATTTTCAAACCAAATCATTATGTAAAGTTGGAGAAGGATTGGAAAGCATTGGAAGCAATTTTGGTATCATATTTTCATTGTTTAATCTATTGTTTTGTTGTCTTGAAAGTTCTCCCTCTTGTTTCTAGGCCTTGTACGGCCATGTATAGTCTAGAAAAAAGTGTATTTTTATCATGATACAGTATTACATTGAATAAGCTTACCATTTCTTTTTATTTGAGTTGATTTCATTAAGTTTTGAGAAAGTTATGAGGGTTTTGGTGAAAACCGTTTGCAACTGCCCAAAACCCTGATTCACGAAAACCAGTTTTGGAAGGATCATCATAACTTATTATTTACCGTTGGATCTTTCTATAAGTTTCAAAAAATTTCTATAACTTCCATTTATATAATTTGATTGGAGTGATTGGCTTGGTTATCAATATTGGTAGAGTTATTAATGATTGTTTATGACTGTATTTTCATGACCAGAATACAGTAAATTTCATAGTTGAACAAATGTAATGCTTCAATCCATAGATTGATTAAACTAAGTTGAGAAGTTATCTTGATAGTGATTATGGTATGATCCTTGAAGGGTTATTGGATTGATGTTTGGATTGATGGACTTTAGGTGTTGAATAAGTCTTTGATAGAGGAACCTATCATTTATGTTATGTTTCACTGATTTAGAGATGTTATTTGCCTCTAACATATGCTTTATTTGCCTCTAACTGATTTAGAGATGTTATTTGCCTCTAAAATGTTACTCCTAATAGGGTAAGATCATCATAATTGATCACACTTGTAGCCTTAATCGGCACCATCCATTTTTCAGATAGTGAATCTTTGTGGCTTTCATCCACACTGCAGTTTTTACCTTCTAACAGGGGTTTTCTGTGTTACCAATGATGAATTATAACTTATTGAATGTTTGAAGATGAAAAACTAGATAATCACCGAGATGCAGAAAGTAAATGCAAGACATTAAATTAGTTAATGTATTGTATTGTCATTGATGTCAACTTGATATGGTATGATTGCTCATACACATATTGTCACAACACTTAAATATCTAAAGAGACAAAGTTTTTGTCGTCGATAATAATGTACACCGAGTGACAGTAAACACCGAGTGACAATGAACCCCGAGCATAGAATTTCAAAGCTAAAGATAAGAAGGAGATTTAAAGCATGAGAAGGATATTTAAAAGCATGTTTTATTCTAGAAAACAAGGAGATTTTTATGGATTAAAACTAAAGCAAGCATGGTGAGCTTTACAGATCAAGTGATCAATGAATAAAACAAGAACAACAAGAAATGGTGAAATGATGTCTATATAAAGAGAGAAGTAATTCATTATCAAATAGAGGAATGCTGAAGATAATTCTGGTGAAGATAAGAAGTCTTCATACAGACCTGATCACACAAGCTAGAGGACAGAGCTAAGATTTCTACAGACACCGAGCAACAGAGAAGCAACAGCATTCACCAAGCAGAAAGAAGTGGAGAAAAGGAATTGAAGAGAAAATTGATCAGAAGAGGTATTATGAGCTTACAATAGATCTAAACATCTGCAAGATTAAGTTTTATTTATGAACAGATCATATACTATTTCATTTTAACCACTAATTCATAAAATATTTTTACAAAGTAGGATTTAACCATCCTTTATATATTGAGATACATCCCAAGGAGTATCAAAAGGTTTTCATGTTGACAACATAGTGAATGCTAGGTCAAGTGATAAACTGTTAGTGATAAATCCTCTAACAAGGTCGCACTTAACAGTGAGTTTTTAACCTTTAACAGGGTTGGCTCTTCACCGAGCTCATTTTAGAAGAGTGAAAATTTTGGGTTACCGGTCCCAAGTGCTTTTTCCCCTAACAGGGTTTCCACATTAAAAATGCATGTGTCAAATGTGTATATGGTTCATTTCTTTGATTTTTTGCTTTAGACATTACTAAAATAGGATTGATCGGTAAACACTAAGTTATTTACTGTATTTTGGTAAAGGTTAAGAAAAGATAGACTGTTATTCGATAAAGCTTAAGGAAAGGATAAATAGTATATTCATCGAGAAATATATATATGTTAGATTCATACAAGACATACATCTTGTAGGACTGAAGATAACTAGAGGTTTTATATTTGTGGTATAAATTTTTGGGTTGCTTTATTGGATCAATTATTAAGGCCACTGATTCATGCCCCCCCCCCCCTATTAGTTATTCTAACAATTGGTATCAGAGCTTTTGTGCTTAGAAAGGGAGTTTAAAGATGCAAGCTAAAGATCACAAGATGAGCAAAAGGGATGTGCCTAAGTTGAACAAGGACAACTTTGCATCATGGAAAAGTAGGATAAGACTCCACCTATCAGGAATTGGAAATGATGTCACTCAATACTTAGATACTAAATTTATGTTACCTACTGGACCTCTGACAGTTGATCAATTGAGAGAGAAGCATGAGCACAATTCAATGATGATAGAACTTGCTTCCTCACTCTCTGATGTTGAATTTGAAGATGTCAAATCATGCACCATTGCTAAGAAAATGTGGAACAAATTGATGCTAGTACATAGAGGAGATTAGAATGTGTTGAGAGCTAAGGTAGAAAGCCTAAGAGGAAATTTGATGATCTTAGAATGAAAGAAGGAGAAAACGTCCCTCAGTACAGGAGCAGAATCAAAAAGGTTGTAAATTCTATTTGAGGAGTAGGAGGTGTACTTGAAGAATAAATAGTGATAAGTAAAATTCTTAGAATGTTACTACCTATTTATGATATTAGAGTATCTGCTATACAAGAAATGAGAGCAGTAGAAAATAAAAATGTTACTCTAGATAGTTTGATTGGTAGACTTATTTCATTTGAGATGAATAACTTTGACAACAGTGTCTTACCAACTATTGAGTCTGCATTCAAATCTTCTTTAAAAATAAGTAAATCAAGTCATAAACACACTATGAGAAATGATAGTGAAAGTGAAAGTGATGACCAAGAACTTGAAGAGATTGAAGCACTAATTCCTAGAATATTGAAGAGAGACAAAGGTAGATACAAAGCTAAATTACCATTGGTGTTCTTGAATTGTAAAGAGATTGGACACTTTGCTACTAGATGTCCTAACAAAAGAAAAGATGACAGAAACAATGATAGATCTTATGAAAAGAAGTTTGACAGAGGTGATGACAAAGATTACCGAAGCAACCGATAATATGATAGAAGAGACAACCTAGACTACAAGGACAAAGGAAAGAAGGCTTGTTACCTAGCTGAGAACAAAGCTAGAAATATTGACACCAAATCTGATGAAGATATTGAGGTGGTATTTGTTTCTATGAAGGATGATTCAGATGAAGAAGAAAGGTATGTTGAAACTACACTCGTATCTAAGGTTAGTAAAAATGATGTCTAGATTATTGATTGTGGTTGTACTCACCACATGACTAGAGATAAGGAAAATTTTGAAACTTTTGAATATTATAATGGTGGATCAGTAAGAATGGGTAATGACTCACCTTGTCTGGTTGAAGGTAAAGGAACAATAATGTTGAATAATCTAATCAGATGTGAAAATACATATTGGGTGAAAGGACTTAACTATAATCTATTAAGTGTTTCATAGCTAAATAACATAGGTCACCGAGTTGCATTTGAGAACAAAAAGGCAAAGATATTTAATGAATCAGGAAGTTTGATCAGAACTGGTGAATAGACAAAAGGTAACCTATTCTATCTTGATGATATTAATATCACTTGTTTAATGGCTAGAAATGAAGACATTTGGTTGTGGCATAAAAGGTTATATCATGTGAATTTTGACAACATGGTTAGGATAAGAAATAAAAGGAAAGTAAGAGGCTTACCAAGCATGTCAAAGCCCAACCATGTCATGTGTAAGAATTATCAAAAATGTAAAATGAAAAATTCTATTTTCAAGAGAAAAACCTACACATCTAATGCTATTCTAGAATTAGTCCATACTGACCTATGTGGACCAATGAGAAAAAAAGAGCTACTATGGTGATAGATACTTCATTCTCTTTGTTGATGATTATTCTAGAATGATGATTGTTATGTTCTTAAAAGAGAAATCAGAAGCATTCGAGATGTTTAAATAGTATAAAGCTATAGCTGAAAAACAAAGTGCAAAGGAACTAAAATGTTTAAGGTTGGATAGAGGAGGAGAATTTATTTCTGATGAATTTGCTAACTTTTGTAATGAGTATGGAATTCAAAGATAAGATTCTACACCAAGAACACCACAGCGAAATGGGATTGTTGAAAGAAGGAAAAGATCCATTGTTGATTGTGCCAGAACACTGATGATTGAGAAAGGCATCAAACAAAAATTCTGGAGAGAAGTTGTCAGTACTGTTGTCTACACATTAAACTGAGTTCAATTGAAGAAAGACACCAATAAGACACCTTATGAGCTATGGTATGGATACACACCCAATGTAAGTTACTTCATAATTTTTGGAAGTCAATGTTATATTTTGAAAGATGATAGAAATGGAAAGCTTGACTTCAAAGGTGAAGAAGGAATATTTCTAGGGTATTCTACCAAAAGCAAGGCTTATAAATGTCTTAACAAATCCTCTAACAAAATCATTGAAAGTGCAAATGTCAAAGTGGATGAATTTTCTGAGAAAAATGATGAGGAAAGAAGAAAGGAACTAGAAAACTATAGTAGGTTTATCTACAATGAAGAACCTGACACTCTATTTGAGCAACAGTGTATCACTCCCGAGTGACAGAACAATGCACCCGAGCATCAGGCTGCAAACACCAAAAATCTAGAAATTTCTCACAGTGATATACCAAGAAATTAAGATCAAAATAAAGGTCAAGATGATGATCAGAATGATGAACAAAGAGTTGAACCAGTAATTGCCAACTATGTTAGAAGACACCATCCACAGAACAAAATCATATGAGATAAAAAGGCTAGAATAAGAACAAGAAGTAAGTCATTGAACACTAGATATTTAATTTTTGATTTTGAGCCTAAATATGTCAATACTACACTTAAAAATAAAGAATGGGTCAGTGCTATGAATGAAGAGATAGAGAAAATTGAAGAACAAAACATGGGCATTGGTACCTAGACTGGATGACAAGAATGTCATTGGTACCAAATGGATATTTATAAACAAGTTGAATGAGAATGGAGAAGTCACAAGAAACAAAGAAAGACTAGTATGCAAAGGGTATGCACAAGAAGAAGGTATTGACTGTGGAGAAACCTTTGCACCCATTGCTAGACTAGAAGGAGTCATAATTCTACTTGCTTATTCTACTTACAAAGGATTAAAGGTATACCAAATGGATGTCAAATCTGCATTCCTAAATGGAATACTAGAAGAAGTATACATTGAACAACCAAAAGGGTTATTTGATCCTAACAACAGAAACCTAGTTTGTAGACTACGCAAAGCCTTGTATGGATTGAAACAAGCAACAAGAGCATGGTATGAAAGACTTCACTCCTATCTCATAAGTATTGGATTTGTAAGAACAAGTGAAAACAGTAATCTGTATTTAAAAGAAGATACTGATGATAACATTCTAATTGCTGAAATATTTGTTGATGATATTATATTTGGAGGTAATGATATGTTATGCAAATCATTTTCTAATGAAATGAGCAAAGATTTTGATATATCAATGTTTAGAGAGATCAAATTCTTTCTTGGTCTACAGATTCTTCGACATGATGTAGGAATCTACATCACACAATCCAAATACATCAAGGAAATTCTCGAGACATTCAAGATGGAGGGCTCCAAGTCAGTTGGAACACCTATGGAAACCGGATGCAAACTGACAAAGGAAGACAAGTCAACCGAGGTAAATCAGACCCTATATAGATCTATGATTGGAAAACTCATGTATGTTGTACATACTAGACTAGATATAGTACATGCATTTGGAATAGTTGCAATATCCTCTGCTAATCCCAAGGAATCACACATGACTATTGTCAAAAGAATCATGAGATATCTAAAGTATACTGAAGACTATGGTCTATGGTATAAAGAGAAGGCAAATTTGAGCTTCAATTCTATACAGATGTTGATTGGGCTGGAAACATAGATGATAGAAAGAGCACAACTGGAGGAGCATTCTTTATGGGTGACAGACTTGTCACATGGATAAGTAAGAAGAAATGATGCATCTCACAATCCACTACAGAAGCAGAATATGTGGCTGCTACTGTAAATTTCTCTAACATTGCATGGATCAAACAATTACTGGAAGGTATGAATATGAAAATTATTGAAGCAATGATTATCTATTGTGATAATACAAGTGCAAGAAACATTTCAAAGAACCATGTCATGCATGCTAAGACAAGCATAATGCTATCAAGTATCATTACTTAAGAGAAAAGTGCAAGAGGAAGAGGTGATACTAAAATATGTTCAATCGAAGGAACAATTAGTAGACATATTCACAAAGCCATTGCCAAAAGATACATTTGAGTACTTGAGAAAGAGACTAGGGGTCCAACCCTTGTCTACTGGTCACTAAGCTAGCTAGGAAGCTACATTAGCCTACACATTATCAGAAGATCATTCATGTTGATGAAAGAAAAGAGATGGAATGCAAAGATATATCAGTACACATCAAGGTACTTATCTGCACCAAACACTAGAGTTATTGTATTGTTGATGGAGAGGAAATTCAAGGAATATATTATGAAAAAAAAGAGATATAGTTAGGCAATGTTGTCAAAGGGAGAGAAGTACTTAATGAATATGGAGAGAAGTACTTAATGGATATGTAGAGAAGTATACAATGAAATATATTGTTGTCAAAGGGAAAAGAGATATGAAATCTCTATCATAATCATCCATCAAGGAGAGGAACAGTCAAAGGGACAGAAAACATCAGAGAAAGATTCAAAGAAACATCCATCTAAGGGAGACAATTGGAAAAGTTAACACTGCATATCTATCCAGAAAAGGGAGAAGAGATTATACAACAAAGAAAGAGACAGAATCAGAAGTTGCTACATCTATCAAGTGAAGGGAATAAAGAATGAAGGAAGTACTCTGCAAGAATCAAATCTAAGCTAGAAGAGCTTACTGAGGGTCAGACATTTGTATTGGTTATAGAAAAATAAGTTTGGTAGAGACTGATGAACTACAACTAATATATTTCATAATGTATTAGTAGTGTGTAGTATGCTTCCATCAATGCCAAAGGGAGAGATTGATGAACTATAATTGATTGAATGTTTGAAGATGACAAAGTTGATAATCACTAAGATACAGAAAGTAAATACAAGATATTAAATTAGTAAATGTATTGTATTGTCATTAATGTCAACTTGTTATGGTATGATTTTTCATACACATATTGTCACAACACTTAAAGATCTAAAGAGACAAAGCTTTTTTATTGGTAATCATGTACACCGAGTGACAGTAAACCCCGAGTGACAGTGAACCCCAAGCATAGAATTTCATAGTGTGGCCCGACAGATAGTGTTATGCGATCAAGTATTACCAAGCTAACTGTAGTTATCACCAAATAGAACTGAATTTGGTGTCTGAGCTATCTACAGTAGTCACCGAGCACAACTAAAGTGTTGACCGATGGGAATTGAAGTTAGGATACGATAAAACAACTTAGCTAGTAGGAGCTAATTATAGAGTTAACTGATTGTTTACTTTGTTTTCATCGATCAGTTAAAATCTAAAGATGAGAAGGATATTTAAATCATGTTTTATTCTAGAAAAAAGGAGAGTTTTACAGATTAAAATGAAAGCAAGCATGGTGAGCTTTATGGATCGAGAAGTGATCAACGAAGAAATCAAGAAGGACAAGAAATGGTGAAATGATATCTATATAAAGACACAATTAATTCATTATCAAATAGAGGAATGCTAAAGAGAATTCAGGTGAAGATAATAAGTCTTCATATAGACCTAATCATACAAGCTGGAGAATAGAACTAAGATTTCTACAGACACTAAGAAAAAGAGAAGCAACAACATTCATCGAGCGGAAAGAAGTGGAGCAAAGGAATTGAAGAGAACATTGATTAAAAGAGGTATTATGAGCTTACAATATATCTGAACATCTACAATATTAAGTTGTATTTATGAATAGATCATATCTTGTTTTAGTTTAACCATTGATTCAGAAAATCTCTTTACAAAGTAGGATTTAACCATCCATTATATATTGAGATACATCCCAAGGAGTATCAAAAGGTTTTCATGTTGACAGCATAGTGAATGCTAGGTCAAGTGATAAATCCTCTAACAAGGTCACACTTAACAGTGTATTTGTAACCTTTAACAGGGTTGACTCTTCACCGAGCTCACTTCCTAAGAGTGAAAATTTTGGGTTACCGATCCCAAGTGGTTTTTTTCCTAACAGATTTTCCATGTTAAAAATTCATGTGTCAAATGTGTATATGGTTCATTGCTTTGATGTTTTTCTTTACACATTACTAAAATAGGATTGATCGGTAAACACTAAGTTATTTACTGTATTTCGGTAAAGGTTAAGAAAAGATAGACTGTTATTCGGTAAAGCTCAAGGAAAGGATAAATAGTATATTCAGCGAGCAGTATATATATGTTAGATTCATACAAGGCATACATCTTGTAGGACTAAAGATAACTAGAGGTTTTATATTTATGGTATAAATTTTTGGGTTGATTTATTGGATCAATTATTGAGGCCACTGATTCACCCCCCCCNTTCCCCCCCCCCCCCCCCCCCCTCAATTATTCTAACAACCAATTCTTGTGTCATCTGTAACTACTTTTCATGAATGTTTCTATGAATGTTTACATGCAATTAATTTTATGTTTTGATATTACATGCATAAGGTAGAAAAGAAATATGGTCGGTAATGCAAGTAAAGATTACTAAGGGTTAAAGTGATAAAAGTTTTAAGGGTATTGATTCACCCCTCCCCTCTCAGTACACACCATTCCATTATTCCAACATTGTATTATCATTGATGTCAACTTGATATGGTTTATGGTTCATACACATATTGTCATAAACTTAAAGATCTGAAAAGACAAAGTTTATGTGATCGATAAAACTTAAAAATTCTGTATACACCAAGTGACAGTGAACACTGAGTAGTTCACAGTGTATACCGAGCACCGTAGTAACCGAGAAAGTGTTACTGAGCAAGAGCTAATTACCGAGCATAACTAAAGTTGTTACCAAGAATAATTGGAGTTGATGACCGGTTAGAACTGAATTTAAAGAATGAAAAAACTACTTAGTTGGCAGAGCTATATTTAGGGATTGACTAATAGATTGCTTTATTTTCAACAATCAGTTAAACTAAAGCAAGAAGAAGATTTAAAGCATGTTTTATTCACAGTAAAAAAGGAGAGATTTACAGAATAAAACTAAAGTAGATCTTTACGGGATAAAGCAACACATTGCAAGTTTTACGCATCAAGAAGTGATCTATGACAAAAATAAGGAGATTGAGTGGCTAATCATGTCTATATAAAGAGACAAGGAATTCATTATCAAAAAGAGGAATGTTGAATATAATTTGTGTGAAGATAGAATTCTTCATGCAGATCTGATCATACAGGTTGAAAAATAGAGCCAAGGAATTTTTCAAACACCAAGCAACAAAGGACAAAGCATTCACCGAGAAAAAGAAAGAAAGCAAAGAAACATAAGTGTTTATTGATCAGAGAGGTATTATAGAACTAACAATAGATCTAAATATTTTAAACTCAAAGTTGTATATTTGAACAGATCGTTTATTGTATCAGTTTAACCATTACTTCAGTAAATCTCTTAACCGAGTGGGATTTAACAGTCCTTATTGTATTGAGATACTCAAGAGTATCAAAAGGTTTTCTTGTTGACAGCATAGTGAGTGCTAGGTCAAAAGACAAACTTTTGGTTTTAAATCCTCTAACAAGGGCGTACTTAATAGTGTGTATTGTAACCTTTAACAGGGTTGGCTCTTCACCGAGCTCACTTCAGAAGAGTGAAATTATTTTGGGTTACCGGTCCTAGGTATTTTTCCCATATTGGGTTTCCACGTTAAAATCTATGTGTCAAATGTGTATGTGTTTCATTGCATTGATATTTTTCTTTACACATTAGTGAAACTGGATTGGTCAGTTAACTCTAAGCTTATTTACTGCTATTCGGTAAAGTCTAGAAAAGATAAACAATATATCTTACCAATCAGTTTATATTTGTTAAAGTTATTTATGGCATACATCTTGATGGACTAAAAGATAACTGAGGGTATTATATTTGAGATATAATTTTTTTCTTGGATCTTTTGGAATTATTTTTAAGGCCACTGATTCACCCCCCTCTCAGTTATTCTAACAATTCGTATCAGATCTCTGGTGCTTGGAAGAAAATTTTAAAGTGACTTAAGCTAAAGATCACAAGATGAGTAAAAGGGATGTGCCTAAGTTGAACAAGGACAACTTTGCATCATGGAAAATTAGGATAAGACTTCATCTATTAGGTATTGTAAATGATGTTACACAACACTTAGATACTAAATATGTTGCACCTACTTGACCTCTAGCTATTGATAAATTAAGAGAGAAACATGAACACAATTCTATGATGATAGAACTTGCTTCTTCTCTAACTGATGTTGAATTTGAAGATGTGAAATCATGCACCTCTACAAAGAAAATGTGGGACAAACTAAAGCTAGTACATGGAGGAGAGATCAATGTGTTGAGAGCTAAAACTGAAAGCCTAAGAGGAAAGTTTGATGATTTGGGAATGAAATAAGGAGAGACCATCACTCAGTACAGTGATAGAATCAAAGAAGTTGTTAATGTTCTCCATGGAGTAGGAGGATTAATTGAGGAAGAAATAGTTGTAAGTAAAATTCTAAGAACTCTACTACATATTTATGTTATTAGTGCATGCAATTTAAGAAATGAGAGCAGTAGCAAATAACAATGTTACTTTTGATAGTCTAATTGGTAGACTTATTTCATTTGAGATGAACAACTATGACAACAGTGTCTTGCCTACTATTGAGTCTGAAATCAAGTCTTCTCTCAAAATAAGCAAATCTAGTAATAAACACACTATGAGAAATAATAGTGATAGTGATAGTTATGAACAATAACTTGATGAACCTGAAGCACTAATGTCTAGGAAATTGCATAGAGGTAAAGGAAGATATAAAGGTAAATTCCCATTGGTCTATTTTAATTGCAAATAAATTGGACATTTTGCTGCTAGATGCCCTAACAAGAAAAAGGATGAAAGAAACAATCATCGATCTTATGAAAATAAGTATGACCAAAGTGATGATTGAGACTATAGAAGCAACCGACACTCTTACAGAAGAGATAATTGAGATTACAAGGACAAAGGTAAAAAGGCTTGTTACCTAGTTGAGAACAAAGCTAAAAATTTTGACACTGATTCTGATGAAGATATTGAGGTAGTATTTGTTGTTATGAAGGATGAATCAGATGAAGAAGAAAGGTATGTTGAAACAGCAATCATATCTAAAGTTATCAAAAATGATGTTTGGATTATTGATAGTGGTTGTACTCATCACATGACTGGAGATAAAGAAAATTTTGAAACTTTTGAATATTATAATGGTGGATCAGTTAGGATGGTGAAAGGACTTAACTATAATATGTTGAGTGTTTCACAGTTGAACAACACATGACACCGAGTTGCATTTGAGCACAAAAATTTAATGATCTATAATGGAAAAGGAAAGTTGATCGGTACTGGTGAACAAACAAAAGATAATCTATTCTATCTTGATGATATTGCGAACACTTGTTTATTAGCTAGAAATGAAGATGTTTGGTTGTGGCATAATAGGTTATGTCATGTGAATTTTGACAACATGGTTAAGATAAGTAAGAAAATAAAAGTAAGAGGCTTACCGAGTATTTCAAAGCTCGACCATGTTATGTGCAAGAATTGTCAAATAGGAAAAATGACAAAGTCTAGTTTCAAGAGAAAAACCTACACATCTAATGCTATTCTGGAATTAGTCCATACTGACTTATGTGGACCAATAAGAACAAAGAGCTATTATGGTGATAGATACTTTATTCTATGTGTTGATGACTATTCTAGGATGATGATTTTCATGTTCTTAAAAGAGAAATCTAAAGCATTTAAGATGTTCAAATGGTATAAAGCTAAAGTTGAAAAACAAAGTGGCAAAGAACTGAAATGTTTAAGATCGGGTGGAGGAGGAGAATTTATTTATGACAAATTCACTAACTTTTGTAATCAGCATGGGATTACAAGATAGGTTTATCCACTGAGAACACCACAGCAAAATGGGATTGTTGAAAGGAGGAATAGATCAATTGTTGATTGTGCCAGAACACTGGTGATTGAAATAGGCATCATACAAATATCCTAGAGAGAAGCTGTAGGTACTGTTGTCTATACACTGAACCGAGTTCAATTGAAGAAAGACACAAATAAGCCACCTTATGAGCTATGGTATGGATACACACCAAATGTGAGTTGCTTTAGAATCTTTGGAAGTCAATTTTATATACTGAAAGATGATATAAATGGGAAACTTGACTCTTAAAGCGATGAAGGATTATTTCTAGGATATTCTACTAAAAGCAAAGCTTATAAATGTCTGAACAAATCTTCTAACAAAATCATTGAAAGTGCAAATGTTAAAGTGGATGAATTTGCTAAGAAAAATGATGAGGAAAGCATAAAGGAACCTAAAGATTACAACAGATTTGTCTACATTGAAGAACCTAACATATTGCCTAAGTGAAAGAACAATGCAACCGAGCAACAAGCTGCAAACATGGAGAATCAGGAAAATGCTCACAATGTTGAACCGAGCGATGAAGATCAAAATGAAGAACAGAGATATGAACCTGTACTTGCTAAATATGTCAAAAGACACTAGCCACAAGACTAGATCATTGGGGACAAAAGAGAAGACATGAGAACAATAAGTAAGTCACTTAACAATAGATGTTTGATTTCTGATTTTGAGCCTAAATATGTTAATGTCACACTTGTGAATCAAGAATGGGTTAGTGCAATGAATAAATAGATTGAAAAGATTGAGAAGATTAAAATATGGACATTAGTACCTAGATCAAGTGACAAAAATGTCATTGGCACTAAATGGATCTTTAGAAACAAACTTAATGAGAATGGAGAAGTCACACAAGGAACAAAGAAAGACTGGTATGCAAAGGGTATGCACAAGAAGAAGGTATTGACTATGGAGAAACCTTCGCACGTGTTGCTAAACTAGAAAGAGTAAGAATTATACTTGCTTATGTTGCTTTTAAAGGATTCAAATTATATCAAATGGATGTTAAATCTGCATTTCTGAATGGAATACTCAAAGAGGAGGTATACATTAAACAACTCGAAGGGTTTGTTGATCCAAACAAGAGAAACATGGTTTGTAAACTACACAAAGCCTTGTATGGATTGAAACAAGCACCGAGAGCATGGTATGAAAGAAAGAATTCTTATCTCATTAGTATTGGATTTATTAGAACAAGTGACAACATTAATCTATATTTGAAAGGAGAAAGTGATGATAAGACTTTGATTGTTGAGATATTTGTTGATGATATCTTATTTGGAGGTAATGATATGCTATGTAAGTCATTTGCTGATGAAATGGACAAACAATTTGAAATCTCAATGTTTGGAGAGATTAATTTTTTCTTGGTCTACAGATTCAACAACAGGATGAAGGTATCTACATCTCACAATCCAAATACATCAAAGAAGTTATGAAGATATTCAAAATGGAGGAATCCAAACCAGTTGGAACACTTATGGAAACTAGATGCAAATTGAAAAAGGAAGACAAGTCAACTGAGGTAAATCAGACCTTATATAGATCTATGATTGGGAAAATAATGTATGTTGTACATACTAGACCAGATATAGCACATGCAGTTGGTATAGTTGCAAGATTCTCTGCTAATCCCAAGGAATCACACATGACTGATGTCAAAAGAATACTAAGATATCTAAAGAATACCAAAGATATCTAATGAATGCAAGACATTAAATTAGTTAATGTATTGTATTTTCATTGATGTCAACTTAATATGGTTTGATGCTTCATGCACATATTGTCATAAACTTGAAGATCTTAAAAGACAAAGTTTATGTGGTCGGTAAAACTTAAAAAATTTGTATACACCAAGTGATGGTGAACACCGAGAAGTTTACAGTGTATACTGAGCACCGTAGTAACCAAGCAAGTATTACCAAGCAAGAGCTAATTACTGAGCATAACTGAAGTTGTTACTGAGCATAACTGGAGTTGATGACCAATCATAAAAAAAAAGTTAAAGAACGAAAAAACTAATTAGCTAGCAGAGCTGTATTTAGGGATTGACTGATTGATCACTTTATTTTCAATGATCAGTTAAACTAAAGCAAGAAGAATATTTAAAGTACATTTTATTCATAGATATCAAGGAGAGATTTATGAAATAAAACTAAAGCAAAGCTTTAAAGGATAAAGCAACGCATGACAATTTTTACGGATCAACAAGTGATCTATGAAAAAAATAAGGAGATTGAGCTGCTAATCATGTCTATATAAAGAGACAAGGAATTCATTATCAAAAAGAGGAATGTTGAGTATAATTTGTGTGAAGATAGAATTTTTCATGCAAATTTGATCATACAGGCTGAAGAACAGAGCCAAGGAATTCTACAGACACCAAGCAACAAAGGACAGAGCATTCACCGAGCAGAAGAAAGAAAGCAAAGGAACAAAAGTGTTTATTGATCAAAGAGGTATTATAGAACTAACAATAGATATGAATATTTGCAAATCAAAGTTGTATATTTGAACATATCATTTACTATATTATTTTAACCATTGATTCAGAAATTTCTTAACCGAGTGGGATTTAGCAGTCCTTATTGTATTGAGATACTCAAGAGTATCAAAAGGTTTTCTTGTTGATAGCATAGTGAGTGCTAGGTCAAAAGATAAACTGTTGGTTTTAAATCCTCTAACAAGGTCATACTTAACAGTGTGTATTACAACTTTTAATAGGGTTGGCTCTTCATCAAGCTCACTTCAGAAGAGTGAAATTATTTTGGGTTACCAGTCGCAAGTGTTTTTTCCCATACTTGGTTTCCACGTTAAAATTTGTGTCAAATGTGTATATGTTTCATTGCATTGATATTTTTCTTTGCACATTATTGAAAATAGATTGGTCGGTTAACTCTAAGTTATTTTACTATTATTTGGTAAAGTCTAGAAAAGATAAACAGTATATCTTACTGAGCAATTTATATTTGTTAAAGTTATTTATGGCATACATCTTGATTGACTGAAAGATAATTGCTGGTATTATATTTGAGATATAATTTTTTTGTTGGATCTTTTGGAATTATTTTTAAGGCCACTAATTCANCCCCCCCCCCCCCCCCCCCCCCTTATCAGTTATTCTAACGCCGCCCTTGGAAAATCCTTTAAATAGAAGCCATTTTTAATGCAAATCATAACACACGCACTCATGAAGCAAGACATCATCACTATAGGCCAATAGCATCATTTTTCATAGCATATAGATATTGTATTTGGATTTTAGTGAGCATTTTGGAGCTAAATAGGCATTAAACTTTATCAATTCTCATTTTAGGACTGTCATTATGGATGCTTGAACTGAGAGCATGCTATTTTCTTTCCTAATTAGAGAGCCATGAGATGCTTATTGTTTGATTTTCAATTCAATTAGCTAATCTTTATAAAATATTTATTGAATTGATTAGATCTAACAATTTAATTTCATGAAGGTATGAATTTCATATACACAGATATCTAAAAGCATTTTATCATACAATTAAATTTTATTTACAAAGCATTCACAAGCATTCATAAACTTCAAGCACAAGTAAGAAGTATATTTTCTTATTCTGATTAATCTCAAGGAATATTTTCTGCCTCAAGAAATCAAATAAGTTTATATTTTCTATATAAAGACACCTTTGTGTTTGCGGTGAGGGTTTACGCACCTAGGTTTAGCAAAGCCTAAAAATCAGGGGAATTAGATTATTCTCATTCGTTAGCCAAGACTGATTGAAGAAATCCTATAGGAGAATTGGAAAAGCTCTTGGATTTCCATTTTGTGGCTTTGGGAGCCAACAAAGTTGACATGTTTTGGTTGGTTGACTCATGATGGTATTATATCATTTCTATAACTACATATTTAGAACATCATTTTTGTTATGTGGGATGATGAGGATGATAAGGATGCGAATATGAATTGTGAAGTGATGCAAAATGTATTATCAGTAAAAGAAGATATAATATAGATTTTGGGCAAAGAAGTAGAAATGGGTTTTTGTAGTTAGTTCTCATTCACATGCTACAAATAGTAATAGTACTATTAACAGGAACTAAATCCATGCATGAGAAGATGCAATTTTCTTAGTTCAAGATTTGATTGTAATATTATTTTTGTATTAAGCTATGATAGTTGGTTTATGTATTTAGGGCAGTTAGCTCGACCGACAATGAGCCTTACCTGTAGTGAGAAAAATTACAATGAGGCTTTGTAAAAATCACCTTAACCGATGACACCGTAACCATTTTTTATATACATGAGAAATAGCTTCTTCATGGTTTTTCCCATCTTGGGTTTTCCACATAAATATGGTGTTCATTGTGTACGATGTTGTTTATGTGTTTTCATCGTTATTTTTATTTCATTATCTAAATGGATTTATATTGTTATCAAATCAATTAAGTTTAAAAATATCTTGGGATAACTAATTCACCCCCCCCCCCCCCTCAGTTANGTTTAAAAATATCTTGGGATAACTAATTCCCCCCCCCCCCCCCCTCAGTTATGTAGGGTTTTTCAACATCTTCTACCTCCTTCATTTCATATCTTCTTCATCCTTTTCCACTCTTATTTTCATCATTTTCCTTAGTTCAATAGTACTTCTAATTTATTGTTGTAACATAAGAAATGGTGAGCAATGTTATATAGCAAGATCACTCATAAATCAAATGTGGATTAGAGGGGGATATACTATTTTACATTAGGAACAACCCAAAATACTTCACCCTCAAACCCAAGCCAGGTTAGAAAATCCCAAAATGATGAAGGGATTCTAATAATAGATCTAAATTTGAAGATGGAGCATGGGGATTGAGTTCATTTTATGTTAAGATGTATATGATATGTAATATGATATGAAAGATTATGAAATGAATTGGTTCTATGATAAACGAAATGACTGATAACAATATGTAATATTAGATATGATGTAAGTAAATGCAAGATGAAAATGGAAATAAAGAACTCACCTTCAATGCTAAGAGGGAACAAGTGAAACTTCAGATCTAAATTTTATTGTCGCAAAGCTGTCAGGAATAGAAATTGATCTGAACCTGGAACCCTAGCACTTGTAACTCCCGACTATGAAATTTGTAGATTCTTAGGACTATGCCAACTCAATTTGACCTTGTCCAATAAATTTAGCCTTGTCCTGAAGACCCAAAATCTGACAAATTTTGTAGAGGATCACTCACTGGTTCTGTAAATCTTAAATTCCAGATCCAAAACTCCACCACCTATTCCTGCACATAGAAAAGAAGGGGAAATTATTTTGAAAAGAGGATTTCCTTTGTCAATCCCTTGTATATTAATTTAGCTTAAAATGAAATAGATGTAATCTCATAAGGAAAGTAATGAAAATAAGGTAAATGTCAGATTTACCTTGCATAAAAACCCTCATGGATGGATTTAGAAATTAGTCAAATCCACAAGGATGCTTGTATGTTTGGAATTTTTTGTAGAATCAAGGATGCCTTAGCAAATGAAATGGATCTACACTTGACAATAATAGATCTTGAATGAGTGTATGCTTGAAATCTTGTATGGAGAAGAGACCTTTCTTCCTTGGTAATTCCTCTACTTGGCCACCATGGGAGATAAATTTGTTGCAATGAGAGAATATTTCCTTCTCTTGGAGGTCTTGAATAAATAGAGACTTGGGGATCTTCAATGGGATTTTATCCTTCAAATATTGAATTCACCACTCCAATTGCACAACTTGAAATCTTGCTTGCACTTGAAATCACCAAATAGCTTGCACAAAGATTTCATAATCATGGATTATTTGCATAAAGAATCGAGTGTTTTCATAAATAATGGATGTAAAATGAGAGGATAAGACCCCCTTTAATACTCATTTCAAGATTCAATATTCTCAGGCCAACCACAACTGAGATTGGGAAATAAAAAAACCCCACATTGGGCCTAGAGCCCACTTAATCACAATTTCCTTGGACAAGGTAGAATTGGGTCGGCCTTGTCCAAGACAAGGCTGAATTAGCTCGGCATATTCCTTGCATTTCTAGATTCAAGGAAAATATGGGTCTTGGGCAGTGTGCAAATTTTTAGGAAATAAAATGGAAGAAGTGGGAAATCAAGCATAAAGACATTCAGATCTTGGAATCACAATTTTGTAGAGGATCAGTCACCGGTTCTGTAAATCTTAAATTCCAGATCCAAAACTCCACCACCTATTCCTGCAAATAGAAAAGAAGGGGAGATTATTTTTAAAAGAGGATTTCCTTTGTCAAGCCCTTGTGTAGTAATTAACCTTAAAATGAAATAGATGTAATCTCATAAGGAAAGTAATGAAAATAAGGTAAATGTCAAATTTACCTTGCATAAAAACCCTCATGGATGGATGTAGAAATTAGTCAAATCCACAAGGATGCTTGTATGTTTAGAATTTTTTGTAGAATCAAGGATGCCTTCACAAATGCAATGGATCTACACTTGATAAGCATAGATCTTGAAAGAGTGTATGCTTGAAATCTTGTATGGAGAAGAGGAATGGACCTTCTTTCTTGCTTGGTAATTCCTCTACTTGGCCACCATGGGAGATAAATTTGTTGCAATGAGAAAATATTTCCTTCTCTTGGAGGTGGGAGCCGGTAAAGGCTTACAATTGATAACTTCTGATGATCTACCCTGTTAGGAGTATTAAAGTGGAGACTTGTTAAGATCTACTCTGTTAAGAGCTTTTAACAACACTAATGAAGTGTGCACTCAGTTAAGAGATTTACAATAGGACTGTTAAGTCCACCTCCCTTGAAAGGATTTCTTAAGTGTACTACACTTGTTAGAATGAGTATAATATGTTTGACCTGACTGTATGCAATCTATAATTTTTGATCTCAGATCCATTAAAGCTCACAGAATATGAATATCACCTATAGTGATTGATTAATACCTTTTCCTACTCGTCGGTAGCCTGTGTTCTTGTTCTTGAAATTGAATTGATCCTTTTCTGTCCTTCTGCATGAATTCTCTTATCTGATCCTTAGATCCTCTCAGTGGCTACAATCATCATCAAACAACATGTTCATAATTGATTAAGCATCTATTTATACAAGTATTTGACCTATTCTAGAATCACGCATTACAATGTTAACTCTTGATCCAAGGTATACAAGTTGACCTTGATCCTTTAGTTTGCATGTTTTAAAACAATTATACTGATAAAAATAATAATAATTACATTTATTTCTCTACACATAATGGATTTAAAACAAATCAAGAAGCTAAATATAAAACTTTAGTGATTTATCTGACGTGGAAAGTCAGATCCACTTTTTGCGGGATGTAACTGACTGTCGATTCTTGATCGTCGAGTTGAACTGAAAGTCTATCAATGTTCCTTTATTGAACTGATTTTTAGGTTCCCTTCATCTGTCGGGTTCCACTCTTTTTTGTTTCATTGGGTTACACTCTTGGTTACTTGTCGATTTCCTTTGTCCTTTTTGTCATCGGGTAACACTAAATAGTGTTTATCAGGGTGCTTTGTACTTGGTAGTATTGAGTAACCTTGGCGTCAGGTAGTGTTGTGCCCTATCTATCGGTGTAGTGTAAGCCGATGGTGTTCATCATGTTTTTCCTTGTATATACTAATGGAAAAATATAATGTCTTCAATCTCCCCCTTTGACATTAGTATCAAAAATGGATATGTGCTTAATACTAAAGTGTTTAGTATGTACACAACGTATATATCCTTGTCATTATATGAATCCCCCTAACTATATGCATCAGTATAGTATAAGTATATATGTACATGTATGCTTGCCTTTATACTATACATTCCCTGTTCTTTGCTTTTACAAATGACTGACTGTACAAATTATTTCCTCCTTTCATTTTCCCCTTTTACTATTGACTGTACATATCATTTCCCCCTTTATTTGATACTCATGACAAAAATGTACAACTTATAAGTTGTCAAAAATGTGTAACTTACAATGTGTCAAGAATGTGTGAGTGGGTGTTCTTGATATCTTTGAGCATTTTCTCCCATTTTTCTTTGAGGAGTTCTAGTGTCATGTGCTCTAGCTCAATTTGGGCATGCATATCATAAATGTTTTCAAGGACAAACATTTTTGGGGTGGCTATTAGTGCTCTTGCCTCTGCCATATGTTGCTACAGTAATGAGAGTGTCAGTAAGAGTTGAGCTTGAAGCTCATTTACCTCATCTCTGAACTTGGTTTCTGCAATCTGAATGTCTTGTCTTAGCTTTCGATCTTGCTTGAGCTACTCATTTTGCAATTTTATTGCATCTTCACTGTTCGTGAGACTTTGTACACTTGTTTGAAGATCAGCATCTATCTGTGCTATCTTTTCGGTATACTCCTTTTTGAGTTGATCTAACGTGCATAACTTCTGAATTAAGGTTATAGAATCTGAAATAATTGGATCTACTATGTTAACCAGTTCAGAAAGCTTTACCTTTTGTAATGCCACTTATTGGCTTATCTTTTTAGCTAACTTGAACTCATATTTCTATTCAAGTCTTTCTTCCATAGCCTTCTCAGCATCTATGTTCTAAGATGTGATTGCATCTGTGAGAACCACTAATTGATCAAGCATTGGGGCTATTGATCAACATCTACATCAGGTAAAATTTGTTGAAGTATTCCTCATGCAACTTCAAGTACCTTTGCCTCTTTTGTGGCTTTTCTCAACTTGTCATGCATTGCTTTCCTTTCATAAAGTCTTGCATACTTTTTCAGTTCAATAGGATCCAATGTCCTAGGATCACATACTGGAATCTCAATGATTTCATCCAGAGTAACTGGATTCTTATGCTTGTTCTTCTTCTTCCTTGAGATTTGTGTGGACACATATGTATGAACTACCATTGCTAGTTCATTTGTCTTCTCAGGGGCGCTCGGTGAAGGTTTTGTAGATGATGCTTCTTGTGTTTTCTTCTTGGGGTACACCTATCAGTTTGGTGAAGACGTCTCTCCATCAACCTTGGGTGTTTCTACATATTTCTCTTCTATTTTCTTTTCATGTTCATCTATTTTTGCTTCTTCACTCTTTTCTTTTTGCTTGTCCTCTTCTACTTTTTGTGCTTCTTCTTTACTCTGATCAGTAGACTTGTCTTTCTGATCATCGATTGTAGCTTGTTCTACGGTTGTATCTTTTGTGTCATCTGTGGTGTCTTTTTTTTCCGCATCACCCTTGTCCTCAGGTATGCTTGAATCTACTGCATTTGACTCTTCATTTCCTTCTAGCATATTTATTGCCTTTATCAACACAAGCATATTATCCTGAGTGCTCACCTATGCTGCATCTTGATTTGTCCTGCTCATTAGTTTGATCCTGTTGAGCAGTGACATCTTCATTTTTTTGTAGTTGATTGGCAGGGTCCAGACCTATGATGTCAATAATTGAAGTGTCTGGCCATATTTCATCAGCAGCATCCATGTCATTATTTATTTTTGTCTCCAATTCTTGTTGCTTGGTTTGATCCTTAAGAGATATAAAAATGATATCATCTTCTTTATCCTTATTAGAGTCATAATGAGTGATGTCTTGAATTTCAAGATCATCCATGACTTGGTCTAAGTCAATGGGCTCATTATTATCTACATTGTCCAAAGCAATGTGCTTAGGACTTGCCTTATCTTTCTCCTCCTCTACATGAGGTGTTTCGGTGAGAAGTAATTGATTTGTGAGCTCTAATCTTAGCTACAAATTTACTTGAGTGCTTCTTCATTATTTATTTGTTCTCTTCCATCTTTGATTCAGGAGGCATAAGTGTGACAAGTACCCTCTCCATTGCTTCCTTTTCGGTGTGTAGAGCATATGACCATTGTTGTGAAATTTTGTTACCCAGTTCTTTGGGTATTTGGCCTATAAATTCTATTGGTACATATTTGAACTTGACCATTTCCCTGATTATTGCATCTTATAGCTTGTTTTGGTCCTCTGGCGCAATTTCATCCATTGTTCTAGTGAAAAAACTTTTCTTAGTAGCAATTGACTCAACAATTTCATCAATTTTTCTAGTGAAAAAACTTTTCTTACTTACATCAAGCTCATCCTCTTTGGAATCTTCAATGTCAGCTTTGGTCCTGACCATTCTTTTCCTTTTTTTTTGTAGGTGTTGTTTTCACAGTTTGCTCCTTTGTTTGTTGCTTCCTCTTATAGGTCCTCACTTGACCTTTCTTGAGAGGTGTAGTATCTTTTGTTGTTTCGCTCCTTGCTCTCTGTTTCTTTGTAGGAGGTGGAGGTGTATCAGATTTAGTGGCCTCAGAATCTGATTTTTGCTCATCTTGTCCTTCACTGATGGTACCCTGTTCATCAGTTTCCTCTATTTGTTCTTTTTCCTCTGCATTAACCGATAGAATATTTTCAAGATTCTTAACCATTTTAGACTTTGCCTCTTCATAAGTTCCAAATCTTGGTTGTTTTTTGTCAAGTGGTTCATTGATCAATGCATCAATTGCATTTGTAGCTTGATTTGTGTTAATCTCATAGTCAAGAGATGCTAACCAGGCTATCCTTGGTACAACTGGTTTAATATGAGTGAAATCTGTATCCACCATAAAACATATCTCATCCCTATGTTTTTCAATTAATTGCTCATGGATCCTCACTCTTTCCATCATCTTTTCCTTGAATTCAAGGAAGTATGCAGTCACCACTGAATCAAAATTGTCACCTAGTGACTTGATAAGTTCACTAATTTGCAGTGTGACTGGTTTTGTAGTATCCCATTTCACTTTTCCTACTAAAGGAAAGTAAAAGAATATACACATGATGAGTGAATCAAACTTGCATGTGTTAGTCTTTGTAGACCTGATTTTTGTCATGTTCTCATCAAGTTGTTTCAATAGGATCTCACATAGATCCATCTGTATTCTCTTTGTCACTATCTTGTAAGTTGTGCTTACTGTTGTCGATGCAATGTTGTTAAGCCTGCTTGCTTGGAAAATCTTGTAACCTATTACACATGCATCGAACCTCAGTTCCTCATTGATGATGGTATTCACTTTAAGACCTTTGTTATCCCACATATCTTTGGTGAGTTTTTCAACTTCTGGCCTAGAGGGATGCTTGTGTGCCTTCGGCTTGTCAGTTATGGGATAACCAGTTATAGCATGTAACACATCCTTAGTGATTTGCTTAGGTTCATCTAACCACAAATTATGATCATACATTCTTCTCAAAACTAACCTAATTCAGTCAATTTTGAAAACCCTCAGGAAATATAGGGCATTAGTTATCCCTTTAACTTGCAGATGCTTGTGTTCTTCTTTTAGGTTTCCTTCTGCATCACACAGCTTCTTGTAAGCTTGGTCTATCTCTAGATCACCTATTTCAACAATCTTATGGTGAATGTAGGACCTTACGTCTTCTATCAGCAAAACTCTAGGTGGAATTTTCAAAAATGCACCAGAATCATCGGGTTGCGATGCGATCTCTGGGAATATCTTATACTTGGCCTCCACACAGGTGTTGTTCTTTATTAACTTAACCACATTCTTCTTATCATTCTTCATCTTTAAAATTCTTGAGGTGGTTGCCATCATATTTCAAATTTAGGGCTTTCTTGAAAATAATAACAGAGTTCTTTGTTGCGCTCGGTACTTACTTCGATCTGTGAAAGTTGTGAATGATCTATTTGGAGTGCGCTGGATCGAGTCGAGGTTGCTCTGCTGAATGCTTTATTTTTGCTCTATTTTTTCTCTACTCTTTCTTCTCAAATCATGTGTGAGAAATGAAGTGTTCTTGTCAAGTATTTATAGATTTTTTCCCTAAGTCTGTCATAAATGCTCAACGACTCGTCGGGTCATGAAGACGGATTTTGTCAGGAAGACTCTCAATTAGCATTGTCAGTGGCGATATGATGCTCAGGATGGCTGTTAAGATTGTTGCTTTTACCAATGGATATCGGTGTTGTGTCATGACAACTTCATAACTTTTCTTCCTTACCAATGGGTGTTGGGTTAGATTAGCAACTTAGCCATTTTATGTATTGACCAACAATTCTCTATAAGTGTAGACAAATCATCCTTTATGTTCACCAATGATTTTTAGTATGTGTTTATCGATGGGGTTGTTTTCTCATAATTGTAGCAAGTAACATAATATGAATCTTTATTCATGCAGATTTTGACTATCTATCAATTTGTATAATGGCACTGATGCAAAATATGACTTGGTGTAGTTCAGTTCCATACTTACTTGTTCAGCTTAAGTGGGGGTGGTGATCTCACTGGATCCATTGGATGGGGTGTCACCATTTGCATTTCTTGGTCCAGCTTCATCATTGCTTGAAGCTTTTCTCCACATTTTGTCTCTAGCCCTCCAGATATCTTCAATGGTGTTTCCATTGGGATATATGCTTGTCTCTTTCATTCGGTCTCTGCAGTCTTTCTTGAGATGACCAACTTTATGACAGTGTAAGCATGCCATTCTGGGGTTTGTCCAACCTCTAGACCTTTTGGTCCATGCTCTCATGCAGTTTGTAGCAATGTGACCATATCTACCACATGTTTTATAATTTTTCCATGTACTGTAGTCCCATACATACTGATTACCGATTCTCTTTGGTTGATAGGGAGTTTCTTGACCTTTAAGCTTCCATGCTTGCCTTTTCTTTTTCCAGCATTCAAGACTTGTGTGCCCATTCATTTTGCATGTAGGACAGTATTTGTCTATGTACGTTTCCTTCTTTGGTTGATCCATTTTAGACTTACATTCATATGCTTTATGTCCTTTCTTGTTACATTTATAATAGAATCCTATGAATGAAGATGTAGATTTAGGAATACCTTTCATTTTTCCTCTGCATACATTTGATGTGTGGCCTTGCTTTCCATGGTTTTTGCATGTAAGCTTTCTTGATCTTGGATTTTCATAGACATTCTTTGGATTGGCTTGATTTGATGATTCTCCATTTTCGGTAAAGCCTAGACCATTGTTGTTGTTGACTCTTCGTTGTCCTTCAAGAAAATCATCCATTCTTTTATTG
>MU223539.1:2151218-2207234 GCA_018584345.1 Thuja plicata
TGTCTCTTGTTCTACCTGCTCAACTGCAGCAACTGTTCCTAAACATTCATTTTTCTCTGAAATAATTAAAGTAGAGGGAACAGTATGTCCTGTACAAAGATATAAGGTGCCTACTTTCACACCTTTTTCTACTACTAAGGAACCTTTTGAAACCTTCCATTTTTTATCATTAAAAGTAACTGTGCAACCCTCATCAGTGAGTTGCCCTACTGAAATTAAATTCCTACTCAGCCTTGGAACATGTCTTACCTCTTATAGTAGCCAATGATTCCCATTGTGCAACTTAATCTTGATTCTACCTTTTCCAACAATTTGATAGGGTTCATTATCTACCAAATAAACTAGCCCAAAATCCCCTTGGACATAATCAACAAAATAACCTCTATGGGGTGTAGCATGAAATGAAGCCCCTGAATCTAACACCCATGAATCATCAACATTTTCTAAAGACAATAGCAAAGCATCCTCTTCGGATTTGTTACTTACCACATTTGCCTCCTTGTTTCCATCGTGTTTGTCTCCTTGATCTTTCTTCTAAGACCAACAATCTTTCTTTTTATGTCCTGGTTTTCCACAGTACCAACAGTCGCTATGTCCTCTTGACTGAGACCTCTTTCCCTTTGACTTCCCTTGTAATTTTCCATGATTTCTAGAGTTGTTTCCTCTGTCTCTTGTTCTGCCTCTGCTTTCTGCGTTCAATACACTACCTGATGTGGATGCCCCTAAGCTTTTCCTACAAATTTCCTCACTCAACATAACACCAACAACATCATCAAAATTTAGGGTATTAGAACCAGAAATAGAATTACTAACAACCATTACCAAACCATTCCAGCTTTCTGGCAAAGAGCACAAAATCAAGAGAGCCCTAACCTCTTCATCAAAGGTAATTTTAATTGAATTTAACTGACTTGTAACTATATTAAACTCATTTAAATGATTAGTGACTGATCCACCTTCTACCATTTTCATGTTAAATAAATGCTTCATGAGAAACACTTTGTTTGAAGCTAAAGGCTTTTCATACAACTTCGCTAGGGTTTCCATCAGATCTTTAGCTGTCGTTGCTCTAGTAATATTGAATGCCACCAATTGTGCCAGGCATAAATGAATACTCCCTAATGCCTTCCTATCCAAAATATCCCAATCTTCCTTAGACATTGCTGCCTCTTTCTTGGCTACTCCCTCTAATGGCTTCCATAGATCCTTCTGATAGAGATAGTCCTCTATTTGCATCTTCCATAACTGGAAGTTATGCCCATTAAACTTATCAACCTTCAGCCTACCCTCATCTTCCATTTCTCCCACTTAACCGAGAGACTCTCCCACTAACTTGTGAGACCTGCTTCAGAGAATAGATGAAAGAATGAATGAAAAAACCTCGCTCTGATACCACTTGTTAGAAAAATAAGCAGAAAAATGCAAATATTAATGCACGAAAGAGAACACAAAGACACAGAGATTTAACGTGGTTCACCCAATCCCTGGGCTACATCCACCAACAGTGAGTCCAATATCTTTAATATTATCTAGTAATTACAATCTGAAACCTGCAACTCAATACCACCACAAGAAGCTACGAAAATCTCTCATACAATAATGAATCTCAAAAAAACCCTAAGCCCTTTTACACACATATTTTTGACATAACCTAATTAGGGAAAAAATACTCTGACTAATAGAAAATTGATGGTCGACCCTTTACAATATTATTAAGTCAGGGGCTCTATCCCTTGACCCCGCCTAGGGCACTACCCCAGGACCCCACAAGGGGCTCTGCCCCTTGACCCCAAGCTTGGGGGCACTGCCCCCAAACCCCTGTAGATAAGTCTGGGGGGAAACCACGCTGAAAGAAACTGAGTCTGATTAGGCTCCACATACATAAAAAAATTGACCTTGATCCTTTAGTTTGCATGTTTTAAAATAGTTATACTGATAAAACCAATAATAATTACATTGCTTTCTCCACACATAATGGATTTAAAACAAATCAAGAAGCTAAATATAAAGCTTTAGTGATTTATCTGACGTGGAAAGTCAGATCCACTTTTTGCGGGATGTAACTGACTGTCGGTTCTTGATCGTCAGGTTGAACTGAAAGTCTGTCAGTCTTCCTTTATTGAATTGATTGTCAAGTTCCCTTCATCTGTCAGGTTCCACTCTTTGTTGTTTCATTGGGTTGCACTGTTGGTTACTCATCGGGTTCCTTTATCCTTTTTGTCATTGGGTAATACTTAATAGTGTTTGTCGGGATGCTTTGTACTTAGCAGTATTGGGTAACCTTGGCGTCAGGTAGTGTTGTGCCCTATCTGTCAGTGTAGTGTAAGCCGATGGTGTTCATCATGTTTTTCCTTATATATACTAATGGAAAAATATAATGTCTTCACCTTTAATTTTTGTGCATGTCATATCAACGAATTTTCATGGATACCCCTTCACATCTCTATTCTTATCCTTGCAACTCTATTTTGTGCTAATTTTTGAATCTTGTGATGTCATGATAGCTTGAATACTTACACCTTTAGTTCTTAGTTGGTGTCATGTAACTTTCATACTTCATTCAGTCTAATTTCTTTCAACTTTATAAGATAACCAATGTTACATCATTATGTGATAAGTTTAAAAGTTGGTTGTTTATCCCTTCCACACTGGCATATCGAATGATACCTACTGGTCAACCTAACATGAACCTCTAACCTAGAAAATGGGCCCATGAAACAACAAATAGAAAATCACCATATCACTATACACAACATGTCATCATTTGGCCCTACCTTTATTCCACCTTTGACAACCAGGGAATCATGGAAAGATCTCATGATCCCATGATGGTTAAAAATCTTGCAGGTTTGATAACAAGATCACAACAACCTTTGATCTTGATCCTTTGTTTAACTACCACTCTACATGTAGACCCACCTTCATGAAATAAACATCGATCACCTTTTTTATCAGATTAAAAGATCTTCATTGAATATCACCATGTACAAAAAGATGAGCACTTTAGTTGCCCGCTAGATAACATCAATTTAATCAAAAATTAAAATATAAAACTTTAACTAATCGCACAACCAATCACTTTTCAACAGTTGTCTACCATCCAGCCCTACCTGCTCAGTTATCTACTGGGTCAAGACATGTGGTGACACCTCACCATCCCGCGATCAACTGGGTCCAAGATGTGACACCATCACAGGATTGTGAACAAATCAAAATATACCATGTAACCCGTCGCTGGGAAAGAATAAGGGACCCTCCTAATACGACCACACAACCCTTAACTTAGGTACTAAAAAACACAACCACATGCGCATTTAACTTGGGAAAATAAAATAAAAAAGGAAATAAAATAAGAAGTCGAACCATCATGAAAAAAAAAATGTTAGACTAACAACGATGGCACCTTTCATGACTTAACAACCCTTTGTTTTATTATCCAAAAGTTAACAACATATAGAAAGACCTAGGGTTTACCTTGAAAATTTTGGATTTAAACAAAACCCTAAACCCTAACAAAAAAACAACAAGATACGATCAACAATCCACAAAGGTAAACAAATTTTTGCAAGGCCTAAAAATAGGCACCATCACTAGGAAAGGGTACTCAAGGATGGAGGGCATCCCTTTATTGGCCCTTCTATGGGCTCAATGGCATCTGGTGGTGGATATTAGATTCATAGGGTTTCTTTTCCTTGTTCACAATCGTTCAAGGATGTTTCTCATCAGTATAGAGAGAATGAGGATATACTGGATAAGAGATTGTTGAGAAAGGACTTTGAGGGATTCAAATGCAGTGAATCTTCAAATTCCCTTAGGTGTAGGGTGAGGTTTGAAGAAAATCTATATGAAACAAGGACGGATCCTTTGGTATCTAAAATGGGTGCCAAAAATAACTTTGGGAATGATGAAAAGATCCTCAAAGAGAAGGGGATGTGGGTTTTGCATGTGGTATGTAGGAGGAAGAGGAAGAGTTGGAGAAGGCTTCAAGTTCAATTTTTTTAACCACTTTCATATAAACTAATGGTTACCTTGGATAAAGATGTTGAGGTGGAGATAGTTGAAAATGAAAATTACTTCATGGAGACAGGCTTGATTGTAAGATTTGGGGATTTTTGGACCACCCTCGGAGAGCTACACAGATAGATTTCTAAAAAGTGGGGGCCTATTTTGGAATGAAATGTTCATATCTATTATGGACTCTAGGGTTTCTTTTTTGTTACCTTTGACAAGGATCAAGATAGGAAGAAGATCTTTTGTGAGTCTATTTTGAGCCGGGAAAACAAATATTTGTTTCTACTAAAGTTGTAGTATCCATATTTTAATCCAGTCACAAAATCCTTTGATAAGATTCTAGTTTGAATCTTGTCTAAAAGCAATGAGGAATACTTTTGGTAAATTCATGAGTGTGGACAAGGGCTCCCATAATTTTATCCATTCCACTTTTGCACATATTTTGGTTGAGGTGTATGTTACCAAAGCCCTCATAGCAAAGTTATCACTGAAAATAGCTAATGGTGAGTGGTTACAAGAAGTGGATTACGAAGGAATCCCTTTTAGATGCAAGAGATGCTTCCAAACAAATCAAATGGTTGCAATTCATCCAAAGAAGAGAGTGCACAAGACAACAACCTGGTGGAAGGAAGAATTAGTCAAATTTTATTTGGTGGAGAAAGTGGAGGAGATAGCCTTAGAGGTGGATCCAACTAAAATCAATAAGACCCCCAAGAATTTTTTAGCTTTAGATTCTTTCGAGAATCTTGTCGTGGACAATGGATTGGGAGAGGAGAAGGGCCAAGAGGAAATGAGAAGTGAGGCATCGAGGATCACGATTGAAGAAAAATATTGTGGTGGGTTCAAAGAAAGATAGTTTGATTCTTTAAAGAAGGGGGACATGGTTGAGTCTTCTTATATATTGTATGGTGTGAGAAAATAATATATTTCAATTCTTTTGAAAAGGAGTGTTTTTTACTAATGGAAGTCATGGATATGAAGGGATAACTTCAGAGGGATTTCCTTGGAGCCACAAAATGGAGGATGTGCACTTGTTGTGTTAGAAGGAGGCTAAAAGGATGGAAGATGGATGCAAATTAGTTAAAGGGAAAAGAGACAAGAAGGTAAATAAAGAGGGCAGTTTTGATATGATTTTAAGATCCTACTAAAAAATTAGGGCAACTAAAAAATCTTAATCCTCGGACATGTTAGAAGGTCCATTTGGTTGCTCTATTTTTACAAAAAGGTTGTTCTCCCTTGTAACTACCACTGGTTCGGGCTAGGATTAAACCTGATTTACTTTTAATAAAATTATAGCCTTATCACCGATATAAAAAAAATTATATGAAGCCCACGATAATCCAAAGTCCACTTTATATACATTTGCTTGCATAAACATTAATAATTGTGCCACAATAATTTACACTTAAGTTCAAATAATATGATTAATAATATCGATGACAAACCAAACTTTAGTGATTATTTCCCTTCCAAAATATAATATTTATTTTCCACTATTATTTATTCTAGAATGGACAACTACACATTTAATCGTAATCTCCAAAATAATCAATACATTTCTCCTACAAATAATGAGTATTTTCTATTCATAATATTATTTCAGAATCTCAACACTCTCTGCAACAAAATCAATAATAAAATGCCTCTATATTTTCCTATAGATCTTTCAATGATTATGTTCCAATTGAGAAGCTTGCTTGACTCCTCCAGAGTCCAAGCCCACCTAGAGTAGGCCTTTCACTACTAAAAATGGTGAATCCCAAGTTTCCAACCTGAGTGTGTAAATATGAGAAACTCCTAAAAAATATTAATGAAGAAAATATAAAACTACTCCACACCTACAAAAATTCTCAATTCTCCTTTTATAATAGCATTCTTTCAGTTTTCTGATGGTTATCTGTTTAGTGACTTTGATTAAAGTCACTTAATTATCATTTTAATACTTTTGTAATAAAGTGATTGTGTTTGTATTTTAATATTAACCAAAAAATCACTTTATTTTTAATAATTAATAATTAAATATTAGTTACCTTTAATAATTTAGGACAACATAATAAATAATTAAATTATTATTTATTTTTCCACTACCACTAAAAAATAGGACATTACAAGTCCTCCCATCTTGAGATCGTTTGTCCTCAATCAATCAATCACCTTTGTACTAAATCAACTGCCATGTGCACTGATATGCCAAAGAAAAATACTAAGCCTTTTGATGAGTTGAGAAGGATGATATGCATAAGAACATTCTTGAGGGGAGTTATATTGTTAAATTCACTTGTTGACCACCTTATGACACATGATATGTGTAATAACCCTTGGATTATTTATCACACAAATAAAACTATACTTCCAATTTAATTCAAGGTTCTGATATTTCAACCAACATTTTGCTAACTCCTTGATCAAATCTCAAATATAAATGACTACTAAATATGAACACTAGCCTGTGTGTTATAAGATATCATAAGTTCAAACTCAAAATTATTAATACTACCAACCACATCTTAGAAAATAGACAAATATAGGTTCCAACAATACACCCAAGATGAAAAAATAGAGCATAAAGAGAAATACTAATTATCTCTACTGATATTTTAATGCATAGTATTATAACAATAATTTGTGTTTGTTCACATCTTCATTGATACGTAATAGTGAATTGATTGTGCACCTAAGAATGTATGTTTTGATTTTTGATTTGAATGTCAGATGTCATCATTCCAATAAAAGATATCATAAATAATGACCAAGGCAATTATACCCAAGTATCTTATGAATGAGTATGATAATATCAAGTAACATAGTGTATGAACTTGATACCAATTTTATTTATTCTCTTACTTGTTTTCTTCATGACTCTTTAAATGGAATGAATAAGCTCCTCTCCTCATTACCTTGTATACTCAACCACCATTGTTAGAGTCTTCATGCAGGATATATATGTTGTGCCCAATAGCAAACACTTGCAATATGAAGAGACATGCATAACCATAATCAGTAACCAAGAAATGAATATCAACTTCGTAGATATTTCCACGCCAATAATAATAATGGGATGAGCCACCAAGGTTCATTTCAAGTTCATAATATTAATTCCTTCCACATATCAAAAGTCATCCACTATTAAAGTGTGGTTTAAAACTTATATGAATCCTATGACTTCATATACATTTGCTTGCATAAACATTAAAAATTGTGCCACATTACGTTGGACTTAAGTTTCAATAAGCTAATTAATGGTATCGATGACTACCCAAAATTTAATAATTCTTTCCCTTCCAAAGTATAATATTTATATTCTGCTATGATTTATTCTAGAATGGAAAACCACACATTTAATCATAATATCCAAAATAATCAAGGTATTTCTACTACAAATAATGAGTATTTTCTATTCATAATATTATTTCAAAATCTCAACATTCTCTTCAATAAACCTAATAATAAAATACCTTTGTATTTCTTACAGATCTTTCAATGATTATGTTCCAACTAAGAAGCCTTCTTGACTCCTCCAAGGCCATCTAGAGTAGGTCTTTCACAACTGAAAAATGGTGAATCCCAAGTTTCCAATGTGAGCGTGTAAATATGAGAAATTCCTCATAAATATTAATGAAGAAAACATAAAACGATTCCATACCTTGAATGAGACACAATTCTCCTTTTATATTACCATTCTTTCAGTTTACCAATGATTACCTATTTAGTGACTTTAATTATAGCCACTTAATTATTATTTTAATACTTTTGTAATAAAGTCATTTTATTTGCATTTTAATATTAACCAAAAATCACTTTATTTTTAATAATTATTAATTAAATATTAGTTGCCCTTAATAATTTAGAACAACATAATAAATAATTAAATAAATGTTTATTTTTTCATTATCACAAAAAATGGGAGATTACACTATAACATGTGCATAACATCATTAAATTGATATAAAGAAGGAAAATGGATTGAGCTATTTAAGGAATGGGTAGTACAGAGCCATGAAAACTAGTGATAGTGTATGAAAAAATATTGAACATATTTGTTGAACTCCTTTCAAATATGTAACTGTATGGTCAAAAAATGGAAGCACTTCCATTTTAGACCTGTTTAGCCTTCTGAGTAAGTGGTTTGGGGTCATGACAAGTGCCTTGAATGGGTTCCTGATCTTGACATGGCTTCCCCCCTGTTATGTTCCTCTTTCCACTCCTGTTTAGCCTAATTTCTGCATTCTAAACTGTAGACTGGTGATTCTAGGCTTCAGGGTCAGGGTCGACCTTTTAGGTCTATGTCGACCTCGACCCTGACCTAGGTCGGGGTTGACCTCAACCCTAACCTAGGTCAAAGTTGACCTTGACCTTGACCCAGGGTTCAAATCTCGGGGTCTCACAGTTTTGGATGTCGGTCTTTGCAAAAAGTATTTTCCTGCTTCCGGGTCGGCTGTTTCGGGTTTCGAAGTGTCGATTCCTAAATTATATTTAATATAGGTCCTCTCCTAGGGGTAAAGGATTTGATGGAAATTTAATTCTTGTATGTCGGCCTCCTTAGAAGATTTTGCCCTAGTTTCATATAAAAGGGAGCCTTCTCCTCTCATTTTCTCTAACGATAATCATCATCAAGCAAGCTAAGTCTTCTAATTGTGATCAAGAATTCTCAAACTATCTTCAAGGGTGATTCAAGAAAGCTAAGGGGTAAGATTTCAAGCAAGAATTCATCCATTCAAGCATCCATTTTCATGAAGGAGATCCATTGGAGGCCATTGAAGGATTCAAGCTACATAGTGCCATTTTGGTGATCTCTTCATCCACCTTCTTCCAATTCTATTAAAAATTCAAGAACCCATTCAAGACTTGGTGTTGGAGATCTACAAGCAAGAGATTGAAGACATCCTACCTTTCTACATTCCACATCTTGAAGCATACTTGTGGATCCAAGGATTCAAATTTGCCACAAGGACTTTTACAAGCAAGGTGAATTTAAGCATTTACTTTGTCCATTTTTGCAAATTTCAATTACATATATTTGAGGTTAATTCCAAAACTGGGGTTTGACCAAGGCAAACCCCTCCTCCACAACAAACAAACCTCTTTTTCTTGCAGGTACAGGTTCAAAACAGTAGATTTGAGACCAGATCTGGATACCCTTTTCGGCTTTCTTTTAGACGGCGCGAACAGATTCTCTGTCGGACCTGTGCAAGTCAGGGTCAACATTATTGGGTCAGGGTTGACATTTGTGGGTCAAGGTCAACCTTTTTCATAAGATGACATCGGAACGGAAAAATATTTTTGGGTTTTGTTCGTCTCTGCATTCCGGTTCGAGATCAACTATCATCTTTTTCCAGAAATAGTCTACAGACCTCAGAAAATAGCATTCTTTAATCTGCAATATTTCAAGGTTAGTGCATTTCTCCTATTTCTTCAATTACTATCATATATCATATCTATACATACAATTAACAGAATTTAAGATTCCCTTCTTATTATTCTCCTTTCCAAATAGTTGATTCATTTGTGCATTAGCCCTTCCTTTGGGTTGATCAACTTGGATCTTCCATTTGTGCATTTGGGAATAAAAGAGGAACATCTTATCTTCTCCCTAATCACAATTGCAATACACAATCAATTAAATTCAAGTAAGTATAGAGTAGGGTTAAGGAATTCAACACACTTTAATCAAATCAAACAACAATTAACAATCAAATCACCTTATCCTCTTTCAACACCTTACATATTCCTAAAATACCCCATTTTAAATATTACAATAATTAAAGTTTAGGCTCTTGATTTAGGTCTCATTTTGAGGTCATAGTATTGTCCCATGGTTCGTGGCTAATTACTGGTGGTTTCATGGATTTTTTTCTCTTATTCATCTAATGATTGAGATGAAGGTTTCATACTATATTTATAGGTTGTGCTATAGTGTCAAAAGTTGTCTAGATATGGTCAGAAATACATGGTGATGTATGTTTTTGGATTGTATTATAATGTTTTATTATTGATAACACAAAAAACATCGACATATTTAATGCTAATTTTTATCCTCAATTTTTTTCTTCCGGAGATAAACCTTTATGTTGTTGTATTATAATTCTTTGTGTTATTTATTTATTGTTTACTTATTATTTTTTTTATATATCCTCTACTAGATTAGTGTAGGAATATTTTCTTTCATGTTGAAATCATTATCTCATTTGCTTTTGTTAGAATAATCAGTGGCCTCACAACTTAATCCAATAATCCAACCAAACCTTATATCAAAATTATAATACCTTCAGTTATCTTTCAGTCCTACAAGATGTATGCCTTCAAGTAATCTTATCAAATATATACTGCTTAGTGAATATATTGTTTATCCTTTTCTAGCTTTTACCGAATAGCAGTAAATAAACTTATTGTTTACCGACCAATCCTGTTTTAGTAATGTGTAAAGAAAAACATCAAAGAAATGAACCATATACACATTTGACACATGGATTTTTAACGTGGAAACCCTGTTAAGGGAAAACCACTTGGGACTGGTAGCCCAAAATTTTCACTCTTCTGAAGTGAGCTCAGTGAAGAGGCAACCCTGTTAAAGGTTACAAACACACTATTAAATGTAACCTTGTTAGAGGATTTAAAACTAACAGTTTATCATTTTACCTAGCATTCACTATGCTATCAACATGAAAACCTTTTGATACTCTTGATTATCTCAATACAACAAGGATGGTTAAATCTCACTCGGTTAAGAGATTTTCTGAATCAATGGTTAAACTGAAATAGTAAATGATTTGTTCAATAATACAACTTTAACTTGCAGATTTTCAGATCTATTGTAATTCTGTAATACCTCTCTGATCAATGTTCTCTTCAATTCCTTTGCTCCCCTTCTTTGTTCTTTCTGCTCGGTGAATGTTGTGGCTTCTTTGTTGCTCGGTGTCTGGAGAATTCTTGGTTATGTTCTTTAGCCTATATGATCAGATCTGCATGAAGAATTCTATCTTCACTAGAATTATATTTAGCATTCCTCTTTTCATAATGAATTACTTGTCTCTTTATATAGACATGATTTTATTGTTTACTGTCCTTGTCTTTCTTGTTCTTGGTATAGATAGCTTCTTGATCTGCAAATCTCGCCATGCATTTCTTTAATCTTTAAAGCTTTGCTTTAGTTTTATTCTGTAGATTTCTCCTTGACAACTGTGAAAAAAACTAGCTTTAAATCTTTAGTTCAACTGGTCAATGGAAATAAATCAATCAATCAGTTAACTCTAAATATAGCTCCTATCAGTGAAGTGTTTTGTCATTTCCTAACTCTAGTTGATTTCGGTGATCAAATCTTAGTTTGCTTGGTCATTGACTCCAATTGTCCTTGCGCATCAATATTGTCCATCGGTCAACACTGTGAACTACTCAAGGTTCACTTTAGTTATGCTCGGTGTTGTGGTGCTTAGTATACACTATGACTGCTCGAGGTTCTCTATTTTTCGGTGTGCACTATCCGTTGATGTTACTGTCACTCGGTGTACACTGGCTTTTTATGTTTACTGATAACATAAAATTTATCTCTTTGGTTTCTTGAAGTCTTTGAAATTATGTATATGACCAATCAGATTATATCAAGTTAACATCAATGACAATACAATACATTCACTAATTTAATGTCTTGCATTTAATTTTTGTAGCTCGGTGATCATCACCTTATCATCTTCAAACATTCAATCAGTTATAGTTCATCAATCTCTCCCTTTGGCATTGATGGCAACATACTTTCAACATAATATGAAATGTTCCATATCATACCAAACTTATTGTTCTATAACCAATTCAAATATCTGACTCTCGGTAAGCTCTTCTAGCTTAGATTTGATTCTTTCAGAGTGCTCTTTTTTATTCCCTTCAATGGATAGATGTAGCAATTATGTCTTTTTCTTTTGTCTCTCCCTTTGTTGTAGAATCTCTTCTCCCTTTTCTAGATAGATATGCAGTGTTAACTTTTCTCCAATTCTCTCCCTTAGATGGATGATGTTTCTTTTGTAGAATCATCTTCTTTCTCTGATATTTTCTCTCTGTTTGGATGATCGTGATAGATATTTCATAATTGTATATCTCTCTCTCTCCCTTTGACATCAATGCCAAATATAAGTATATCATTGAATATCTCTCTCCATCAGCAATACAGCTCTGTAGTAGCCAACAATATCTCTAGTGTTTGGTTCAAATAAGTACCTTCTTGTACTGATATGTCATTGTAGTTCATATCTTTTCTTGCATGAACATGAGTGATTTTCTGATAATGTGTAGGCCAATGCAACCTCCTAGTCAGCTTAGTGACCAATAAACAAGGGTTGGACCCCTAGTCTCTTCCTCAGGTACTCAAATATATCTTTTGGCAATGGCTTTGTGAATATGTCTATTAATTGTTCTTTGGATTGTACATATTCTAGTATCACTTCTTTCTCTTGTACTTGTTCTCTCAAGTTATGATAATTAATAGCAATGTGATTTATTTTAGCATACATCAAAGGGTTCTTTGAAATGTTGATAGCACTTGTATTATCACAATAGATAATTATTGGTTCAAGAATTTCCATATTCATACCTTTCAGTAATCGCTTGATCTATGCAATGTTAGAGCAATTTGCAGTAGCAACCACATATTCTGCTTCTGTAGTTGACTATGATATGCATCCTTGCTTTTTACTTGTCCATGTGACAATTCTGTCACCCATAAAGAATGTTCCTCCTGTTGTGCTCTTTCTATCATCTATGTTTCCAGCCCAATCAACATTGGTATAGACTTGTAGCTCAAATTTTCCTTCTTTATTATACCACAAACCATAGTCTCTGATATTCTTTAGATATCTCAGAATTCTTTTGACAATAGTCATGTGTGATTCCTTGGGATTAGCAGATAATCTTGCAACTATACCAACTGCATGTGCTATATCTGGTCTTGTGTGTACAACATACATTAGTTTTCCAATCATAGATCTATAGAAGGTCTGATTTACCTCGGTTGTCTTGTCTTCATTTTTCAATTTTCATATGGTTTCCATAGGTGTTCCAACTGGTTTGGAGTCCTCCATTTTGAATATCTTCAAAACTTCTTTGATGTATTTGGATTGTGTGATGTAGATGCATTCATCCTATTGCAGAATATGTAGACGAAGAAAAAAATTGATCTCTCCAAACATTGACATCTCAAACTCTTTTCTCATTTCATCAGCAAATGATTTGCATAGTATATCATTACCTCCAAATATGATATCATCAACAAATATCTCAGCAATCAGAATATTTTCATCAGTTTATCCTTTCAAATATAGATTATTGTTATCACTTGTTCTTACAAATCCAATACTAATAAGATAAGAGTGAAGTCTTTCATACCATGCTCTCGGTGCTTGTTTCAATCCACACAAGGATTTGTGTAGTCTAAAAACCATGTTCCTCTTGTTAGGATCAACAAACCCTTCAATTTGTTCAATGTATACCTCTTCTTTTAGTATTCCATTCAGAAATGCAGATTTAACATCCATTTGGTATACTTTGAATCCTTTAAAAGAAACATAAGCAAGTAGAATTCTTAGTCCTAGTCTAGAAATAGGTGCAAAGGTTTCTCCATAATCAATACCTTCTTCTTGTGCATACCCTTTGCATACCAATCTTTCTTTATTCCTTGTGACTTCTCCATTCTCATTCAGTTTGTTTCTGAATATCCATTTGGTGCCTATGACATTTTTGTTACTCGGTCTAGGTACTAATGTCCATGTTCTGTTCTTCTCAATCTATTCAATTTCTTCATTAATTGCACTAACTCGTTCTTGATTCTCAAGTGCAATAGTAATAGATTTTGGCTCAAAATCACAAATCAAACATCTAGTGTTCAGTGACTTACTTCTTGTTCTCATTCCAGCTCTTTTGTCTCCAATGATATGGTCATGTGGATGGTTTCTTCTAACATATTTGGAAAGTACCAGTTCAGATCTTTGTTCATCATTCTGATCATCATCTTGACCTTCATTTTGATTCTCATCATCGCTCGGTTCAGCATTGTGAGCATTTTCCTAATTTTTAGTGTGTGCAGCCTGTTACTCAGTTGCATTGTTCTGTCGCTTGGTAACGATACATTGTTGCTTGGGCAAGGTGTCAGGTTCTTCAATGTAGACAAATCTTTTGCAATATTTTAGTTCCTTTCTACTTTCCTCATCATTTTCTCAGCAAATTCATCTACTTTAACATTTGCACTTTCAATGATTTTGTTAGAGGATTTGTTAAGACATTTATAAGCTTTGCTTTTGGTAGAATATCCTAGAAATATTCCTTCACCACTTTTGTAGTCAAGCTTCCCATTTCTATCATCTTTCAATATATAACATTGACTTCCAAAAAATCTAAATTAACTCACACTTGGTGTGTATCCATACCACAGCTCATAAGGTGTCTTATTGGTGTCTTTCTTCAATTGAACTTGGTTTAATGTATAAACAACAATACTTATGGCTTCTCTCCAGAATGTTTGTGTGATGCCTTTCTCAATCATCAGTGTTCTGCCACAATCAACAATTGATCTATTATGTTAGGATTAACCAGACAGAAATAACAATTACATGCAGAAATATAACCAATAACAGAGAATAATAAACCAAAATAGAAGAGAACACAAGACACAAAGATTTAATGTGGTTCACCCAATCCCTGGGCTACGTCCACCAAACAAATCCAATCTTTATATTATCCAGTGATTACAATCTAATCATAATAAGCAATCCCTTACAACTCAATATCGCCATAAAACATAGAAACTAACAAGGAAACCCTAACCCTAAGCCAATTTATACAAACTTTATGCCACTTTAGGGTTAGAACATGTCGGTCCATAAATTGGCCCAAATAAGAATCACTTTTCTTTTAGATAGTACTTTCCTGATCAGTCACCACAATATAACATATTCCTCCTTTCAGCAATCCCATTTTGTTGTGGTGTTCTTGGTGCAGAAACCTGTCTTGTAATTCCATGCCCGTTACAAAAGTTAGTGAATTTATCAGAAATACATTCTCCTCCTCTATCTGATCTTAGACATTTTAGTTCTTTTCCACATTGCTTTTCAACTATAGCTTTATACCATTTGAACATCTTAAATGCTTTAGACTTCTCTTTTAAGAACATGATAGCCATCATCCTAGAATAATCATCAACAAATAGAATGTAAGTATCTATCACCATAATAGCTCTTTGTTCTCATTGGTCCACATAAGTTAGTATGCACTAACTCTAGAATAGCATTAGATGTGTAGGTTTTTCTCTTGAAACTAGAATTTGTCATTTTACCTTTTTGACAATTCTTACACATGACATGGTCGGGTTTTGACATGCTCGGTAAGCCTCTTACTTTTCTTTTCTTGTTTATCCTAACCATGTAGTCAAAATTCACATGACATAACCTTTTATGCCACAACCAAATGTTTTCATTTATAGCCAATAAACCAGTGGTCTCAATCTTATCAAGATAGAATAGGTTACCTTTTGTTTGTTCACCAGTACCGATCAACCTTCTTGTTTCATTATAGATCTTTGCCTTTTTGTTCTCAAATGCAACTCGGTGTCCTATGTTATTCAGTTGTGAAACACTCAATATATTATAGTTAAGTCCTTTCACCCAATATGCATTTTCACATCTGATCAGATTATTCAACATGATGGTTCCTTTACCTTCAACTGGACAAGGTGATTCATTACCCATCCTTACTATTCCACCATTATAATATTCAAAAGTTTCAAACTTTTCTTTATCTCCAGTCATGCGGTGAGTACAACCACTATCAATAATCCATACATCATTTTTACTAACCTTAGATATGAGTGCAGTTTCAACATACCTTTCTTCTTCGTCTAAATCATCCTTCATAGCAACAAATACTACCTCAATATCTTCATCAGACTCAATGTCAGTATTTTTAGCTTTGTTCTCAACCAGGTAACAAGCCTTCTTGTCTTTGTCCTTGTAGTCTTGGTTATCTCTTCTGTCAGAGTGTCAGTTGCTTCTATAGTCTCGGTCATCACTTCTGTCAAACTTCTTTTCATAAGATTTATCATTGTTTCTTTCATCCTTTCTTTTGTTAGGGCATCTAGCAGTAACGTGTCCAATTTCTTTGTAATTAAAACATACTAATGGTAATTTACCTTTGTATATACCTTTGCCTCTTTGCAATCTTCTAGCCATTAGTGCTTCAATTTCATCATGTTCTTGTTCATCACTATCATTTCTCATAGTGTGTTTATGACTTGATTTACTTATTTTCAGAGAAGATTTGAATGTGGACTCAATAGTTGGTAAGACACTGTTGTCAAATTTATTCATCTCAAATGAAATAAGTCTACTAATCTAACTATCTAGAGTAACATTGTTATTTTCTACTTCTCTCATTTCTTGAATTGCAGATACTCTAATAGCATAAACAGGTAGTAAGGTTCTCATAATTTTACTTACCATTGTTTCTTCTTCAAGTACACCTCCTACTCCTCAGATAGCATTGACAACTTCTTTGATTATTCTACTGTACTGAGTGATGTTCTCTCCTTCTTTCATTCTTAGGTCATCAAACTTTCCTCTTAGGCTTTCAGCCTTAGCTCTCAACACATTTGTATCTCCTCCATGTACTAGCTTGAGTTTGTCCAACATTTTCTTTGCAGTTGTGCATGATTTGACATCTTGAAATTCAGCATTAGATAGTGAAGAAGAAATTTCTATCATCATAGAATTGTGTTCATGTTTATCTCTTAATCGATTAACAGTCAAGGGTCCTGTCGGTACAACATAGTCAGTATCCAAGTATCGTGTGACATAATTTCCAATACCTAATAGGTGGAGTCTTATCCTTATTTTCCATGATGCAAAGTTGTCTTTGTTCAACTTAGGCACACCCATTTTACTCATCTGGTGATCTTTAGCTTGAGTCTTTAAACTCTCTTCTAAGCACACTAGCTCTGATACCAATTGTTAGAATAACTGAGAGGGGGGGGGTTGAATTAGTGGCCTCAAAATTTAATCCAATAATCCAACCAAAACTTATATTAGAATTATAATACCTTTAGTTATCTTTCAGTCCTACAAGATGTATGCCTTTAAGTAATCTTATCAAATAAATACTGCTCGGTGAATATATTGTTTATCCTTTTCTAGATTTTACCGAATAGCAGTAAATAAACTTATTATTTGCCGACCAATCCTATTTTAGTAATGTGTAAAGCAAAACATCAAAGCAATGAACCATATACACATTTGACACATGGATTTTTAATGTGGAAGCCATGTTAAGGGAAAAACCACTTGGGACCGGTAACGCAAAATTTTCACTCTTCTGAAGTGAGCTCGGTGAAGAGGCAACCCTGTTAAAGGTTACAAACACACTGTTAAGTGTGACCTTGTTAGAGGATTTAAAACTAACAGTCTATCATTTGACCTAGCATTTACTATGTTGTCAACATGAAAACCTTTTGATACTCTTGAGTATCTCAATACAACAAGGATGGTTAAATCCCACTCGGTTAAGAGATTTTCTGAATCAATGGTTAAACTGAAACAGTAAATGATATGTTCAATAATACAACTTTAACTTGCAGATTTTTAGATCTATTGTAAGTCCATAATACATCTCTGATCAATGTTCTCTTCAATTCCTTTGCTCCCCTTCTTTGTTCTTTCTGCTCGGTGAATGTTATTGATTATTTGTTGCTCGGTGTCTACAGAATTCTTAGCTCTATTCTTCAGCATGTTTGATCAGATCTGCATCAAGACTTCTATATTCACTAGAATTGTATTTAGCATTCCTATTTTCATAATGAATTACTTGTCTCTTTATATAGACATGATTTCACCGTTTATTGTCCTTGTCTTTCTTGTTCTTAACGTAGATAGCTTCTTGATCCGCAAATCTCGCCATGCATTGCTTTAATATTTAAAGCTTTGCTTTAGTTTTATTTCGTAGATTTCTCCTTGACAATTGTGAATAAAACTAGCTTTAAATCTTTAGTTCAACTGGTCGATGGAAATAAAGCAATCAATCAGTTAACTCTAAATATAGATCCTGCCAACTAAGTGTTTTGTCATTTCCTAACTCTAATTGATTTCAGTGATCAACTCTTAGTTTGCTTGGTCATTGACTCTAGTTGTCCTCAGGAATCAATAATGTATGTTAGTCAACATTGTGAACTTCTCGAGGTTCACTTCAATTATGCTCGGTGTTGCGGTGCTTAGTATATACTGTGACTGCTCAGGGTTCTCTATCTGTCAGTTTGCACTGACCATCGGTGTTTACTGTCACTCGGTGTACGTTGGATTTTTATGTTTACCAATAACATAAACTTTATCTCTTTGGTTTCTTGAAGTCTTTGACATTATGTATACGACCAATCAGATTATATCAACTTGACATCAATGACAATACAATACATTCACTGATTTAATGTCTTGCATTTACTTTATGTAGCTCAGTTATCATCAAATTATCATCTTCAAACATTCAATCAGTTATAGTTCATCAGTTTTATTCCTATATCCTTTTGGTAGACTAGTATGAGGATATTTTATACCTTTTAGGGTAGTTCGATTGGACAAAAATGGAATTTATTGGATGGAAACTATCCTTAGTTTTATTATAAATTATGTGTCTTCACATGATTTCTAAACCAAATTATGATTATTTTGTTCCCTTAAGATATTACATGGTTTATTTGGACTAAGAATAATAATTATGTTTATTTCCACGTGATTGTTTAGATGAATATAATCTAGGAAAATTTGAGTAATATTACGCAAGATGATCTTCTATTTTTTTATATGCAATCTATAGAAAAGTATCATAGTTGAACTAATAGTGTTCAAGAAGTTTTTGAGATGGTTGGCCTATGTAGGTTATTATATTTGATGACTTAAATTTCCCAATACCTTATCTTAAATTGGAATGAGTAGAGATTCAAAATTTACTAGGAAAGATATAACATGTGGTGATTAAAGAGGTCCCTTTTTCCATTCAAAGTTGGTTACATGATAGTTATAATAGTAATAATTTGGATGATGCTATCCACAATGGTAGCTAAGGGTGTGTGTTAAGGAGTATCATCTCAAGGAGAGTCTAATTTAGAACTTAATCAAAGAATTTGATAAGAAGAATGCTAATAACAAGAAGACTAAATATCTTTGATATAATAAAAAAATGAGACTAAAAAGACCAAACCCAACAAAACAAAATGACCAAAAGGGTAGAAGGATCAAGTTTCACAAGGTGTGAGATAGTTTAAGAATATAGATCAATATAAATAGCTTTATATATAAATAAACACAAATTAAAATGCACAACAAATAAACAAACCAGCAACATAAATAAAACAAAAGAAAGGAAAAAGGGATAGAGGTTTTCCAACCTCTATAGACCACTAGCCACCTTCCCAATTTAGAAAATATATATTTTCAATGTACAAAACTTCCTCATGAACATTTTCCTTTTCTTCATCTTTTGCCTTATGTTCACTAGACTTTATTTCCATGATCTAAGGTCTTATTATTTTGGTTGGTCAATCTTGACAATACCTTAATGTTTCATAAGTTTAGTTTGAAGGACATAGATGTTTTCAGATTTTTTTTTGACAATTAGTGTGATAGTTAAAAATATTTTTTACATATAGCTTCTTCATTGATTTTTGTTTTAATTATTTGAGTGATGGTTCCATCATTATTCTAGTGCTTAAAACCACATATGTTTACACCTATATTAGTAAGAAGGTGAGTTGAGGTGTTACCCTCCCCATAAAAGTGCATTATTGGTCTCCTTGATGATATTCTTGTAGGACTAGTGAGGGTCAATCCAATTATGTTTTTGGAGTCTCCTTCCATAACCAAATTGGAAATGTCGTTATCCCAAGAAAGGATAGTGTCTCAAAGAGTTACCATGGATTTTTCATAGTTATTGGTTTAGGTCCCTAAATTTTTTGTAAAAATGCAAATCAAATGTCATCTCCTCTTGCCTGGCTTGGGTTTCCTTTAGATGGTTCATCATAGTTTAGCTTACTCCTACCAATGTTAGAGGGTTCCATTCAGTGTTCCACCTTTGTAACTTTTTTGGGATATCAACTTTTTTTTTTAATCTTTTAGATTCCAGTTGTTAGCTAAAAATACTTCTATGTCAATAGGAGGCCAAGTTTAACTACATTGATAGTATCTTAGATGCCTTGTATAATTTTATCCACCATCACAAACCAAGTAGCAAAACAACTCTAAAAAATTATGTTGCCCCTTTCCCCCCAACACACCAGGTAGAGATTAGACATAAAATTCCTACAATGTCCTAAATTGTAAGCACCTTGCTAAGGTGTACAATTTATGCTTACTTAGCACCCATTTTAGTGTGTGTTCATTCCTCCATACATCATATAACTTTATTATTTATTTAATTAATAAATATTTAAATATGATTCCTCTTAATTTAATTTCTACGAGGGCCCTTAATCTTTAGGTGTGCCCCCTTAAATTATTTTATTTATTTATTATTATTTGCATACATAGGCCCTATTATCATGTGTGGCCTATTTCACATGTTTTTGCTTATCAAACCTCAATTTCATGAATGTTGAGGGAATCCTCATATCCTAACAAACCCTTAATATAAATTTGAGCCCTAATTGGTTGGAACATGGCACCTCATAGGGCATGGGGCAAGATAGGCTTCCTTGTACCTTAGGAGGTTCCCTGTTCTCCATAAATTATATGAGGCCCGAATTTGAATGGTGCAACAATTTTTTTTTATTTTAGTGGGATTTTCAATCCCACATTGGCCTCCTTTGAGTTTAGAGCCCCAAAATGGCTTGGTGAGGTATAAAAGCAAAACTACCTCCATCATTTTTATATCCACAAGAAAACACACAAAAACATTCAATTAGAGAACAAGCAAGCATTCAAGTCAAGATCTCTCTCAAGCATCCAATAATTCAACCATGTCCATCATTGTGCAAAGATTCAACAACCATTGTGCAAGCATATTTTTATGATTTCCTATTAGGTTTTTGTGGATTCATTCTATTGAATAAAAAATTGTGTTTCGATTCCAAGAGAATTGCATCATCAAGGTATAATACATCTTGTTTCTCAGATTTAGCCTCTACTTCCTATAAGCACACTTTCCTTTCAATAATTTTCTATTTTGATTTCATGGTCAATTCCAAATCAAGGGTTTGATTGAGGGAAACCCATTTTCACATCTTTCCCCCTTTTTTGTGTAGGTGACAGGTGGTATAGCTAAGGAAAAGGCTATAGGCAGATTTGATAGAGAGTTATATGTGACATAAGTATCATCATAATTTTTAGGGAGTAAGGTGCCTTCTAGGGTCTTAGGTGGGTTTGGTTTCTACGTAACCTATAGGTCAATTTGTTCCTTCCATTTCAGACTAAAATTTGAATCACAAGTTAGTCATTATTTTAGATTTCCAGATTTAGTATCAGAATTGGGTTCTCAGACTATTAATTGTCTATGTATACAAAAAGATCCTTTCTCTCTCTCTCTTCCTAGTCCTATATCTTGCATTCTCATTTCCATCTTGCATTTTCCTATTTTAATTGTATAGTCCTCTTCAATAATAGTGAAGGACCATTGCATCCAATCTTCCTTCCAATGTAAGATGAGATAGGCCCAAAATTCCTAGTTTATTCATACATCCTAACAAACATTAAATTCTACCTTAGATTTTGGTTAACCAAACTCCTTATATCTAATTTATGATTTGGATGTCTAGATATACTTTATATTCATATAATTAGTAATCATTTCATTTGCGTTGTTATATTTATTTCATTTATTTTTTATGCATTTGCATTAATGAAAGAAGACATAAACACTCCACATTATTTCATGCATTTTGCTCATGTTTTCATTGTATTTTTAATTAAAGATTAGTTTCATAATGCATATATTTCCTAGAGGTAATAGTGGTATAGCCTCCCTTTTATCATTTTATCCCTTTCCTAAGGACCCTCCTATCCATGAGGGCATATTGGTGCAAGAATATATCACTTCTTTTCATGATATTCCTATTTAGGATGAACCATTGGAGGATGTTGTTGATTATTCTCTTTATATGTGCCTCCCCCATGAGGGTTCCTTGGTGAAAGAGGATAATAGTTGTATAGTCAAAAAATGGAAGCACTTCCATGGTAGACTAGTTTAGCCTTTCGAGTAAGTGGTTTGGGGTCACATCAAGCACCTTGAATGGGTTCCTGGTCTAGACCTGGCTTTCCCCCTATTTTGCCCCTACTTCCACTTCTTTCCAACCTGATTTTTGCATCCTGGACTGCAGATCTGAGATCTTTGACCTCAGGGTCAGGGTTGACCTTTTGGGTCTATGTCGACCTTGACCCTGACCTAGGTCAAGGTCAACCTTGACCTTGACCTAGGTCAAGGTCAACCTCAACCTTGACCCAAGGTTCAAATCTCAGGGTCCCATAGTTTCTGGATGTCAGTCTTTGCAAAAGTTATTTCCCGCTTCCGGGTCGACTGTTTCAGGTTCTGAAGTAGTGATTCCTAAATTATATTTAAAATAGGTCCACTTCTATGGGCATGAGTCCAATTAGGATTTAATTCTCCTATGTAGGCCTCCTTAGAAGATTGTGCCCTAGTTTTATATAAAAGGAAGCCTTCTCCTCTCATTTTCTCTAAGGATGATCAAGTGAAAAATAAGGGTGATCAAGCGATCGAATCAATCTAAGGAGCATTCTCAAATATCCTCAAGTGTAATTCAAGCAAGCTAAGGAGAAAAATTTGAAGCAAGCTTCCATCCATTCTCAAGCACTCAAGCATCCATTTTCATGAAGGAGATCCATTGGAGGCCATTGAAGGATTCAAGCCACATAGTGCCCTTTTGGTGATCTCTCCATCCGCCTTCTTCCAAGCCTCTTCCAATTCAAGAACCCATTCAAGACTTGGTGTTGGAGATCTACAAGAAAGATATTGAAGGCATCCTACATTCCACATTCCATACTTTGGTGCATACTTGTGGATCCACAGATTCAAATCCGCCACAAGGACTTTTGCAAGCAAGGTGAATTTGTGCATTTACTTTGTTTACATTTATGTAATTTCAATTCAATTATAAGGTTAATTCCAAAACCAGGGTTTGACCAAGGAAAACCCCTCCCCACAACAAACAAACCTCTTTTTCTTGTAGGTATAGGTTTGGGACTGTGGATTTGGACTCAGATCTAGATACCCTTTTCAGCTTTCTTTCGAGCTCCGTGAACAAATTTTTTGTCGAGGTTGTGCAGGTCAGGGTCAAGATTATTGGGTCAAGGGTGACATTTGTGGGTCAAGGTCGACCTTTTTCACAAGACGATGTCGAATCAGAAAAAGATTTCTGGGTTTTGTTCGTCTCTGCGTTTCTGTTCCGAGTCATCCTTCAAATTTTCTAGAAACAATCTACAGACCTCAGAAAACAACATTTTCTGGATCTGCAATACTTTAAGGTTGGTTTTTCCTTTTATCCTTTTCAATTATTATAATCTATCATATCTACATTGTCAATTAACAAAATTTAAGATTTCCCTATTTGTTTTCATTTCCAAATGGTTGATTCACTTGTGCATTAATCCCTCTTTTGGGTTGATCAACTTGGATCTTTCATTTGTGCATTTGAGGATAAAAGTGGAACATCTTATTTTCCTCTTAATACACATTTCAATACAAACTTAAATTAAATGTAAACTAGGTTTAAGGGAATTAACATTAAAACACACATCCCCTTTTTCACCTCCTTCACAACAAAGTGGTGGAGATCCCTTTTTCCATCTTCACAATAGTGTGGTAGAGGAGATTTATATGGTTGTTAATTCCCTTAATGACACTTTACCTTCTATTAATTTCAATGACCTTCCCTCTAGAGATGAAGCAATAATGAGTTATGTTTGTCCCTCTCCCAAAGTTTGTCCAATTGTAAAGCTACTTTAGAGAAAGAGGATAATATCCTTAAGTCTCTCCTTTCCCAAAGAAAAACCTTTAAAGATCCTAATCAAGTCAATTATATCCATGTTTTGGGTGGATAAATCTAAGGTTGTTTTCCACCTTCATCAAGATGTCCAACTCAAAACAAACCGGTGATTGTGGTAAGGTTCTCAGCAACCTAATTATCATGTAGTAGCTCATACATATAACACTCAAAACAACAATCAATTTATTTATATTATTTCCCCATCACAACCTTTTCCTCCTCCCTCCCATTTTTCTTCACAACAATTTGGTAGGGGGTATTATTTTATTGAACAAATTCATGCTACTCCTACTAAGATATCTATTTGGGACTTGATTCAATTGTCACCCACACACCATATTATGCTTCAAGATGTTTTACGAAACCCTATTGAACCCAATGATGTGGAAACCTTGTTGGAATGTGTAAATACAAATAAATATAACATTGATATTGTGTCCTCCCAAGATGAGTTGCCTTATTTAGAAGTTCAAAATTAATGTGATCCTCTTATGATTGCAATCATTATTAATTAACATGCTATTAAAATAACCTTGGTTGATAATGAATCCAATCTTAATATTTTTAACATATACTTGTTGCATAAAATCAACATAAATCCCAAGCTTATCCAACCCTCTAATTCTCTCTATTTGTGGCTTTGACAATGTTGCTAGAGAATCCTTGGGTGTAATCACCTTACCTATTATGATAGGTCCAATTACTTTACCTACACCTATACATTTCATATCCAATACCCTTACTTATAATATTATTCTAGGGAGACCTTGATTGCATGTTATGCATGCAAGTGGTCCCTTCAACTCTTTATCATAGTGTAAAGTCATCTAAAATAATAAAATGTATACCATTTTAGCCAATCCTAAATGAGAAAGTTTCTTACAATTGGAACATTATTCTATTCCTTCACCAATACAATTTGATACACCATATACTACCCCTCAAGAGAAACTCCTAGAAAATGATTGGGGGTCATTAGACTTTACACCATCTTTCATGGGAGAATACAAAGTTCTTGAATTTAAACCTAGTGAGTGTGTCACTTATTCAACCATCTCCTCGTAACATTTCAACTCCTAATCTTGAACGTGAGTTAGGATGTGTTTCTCATGAGATTCTTACAACACATTGCCTTTGAAAGGTTTGAGTTTCCAACCTCCTCCTTTTTCACCATCAAATCCTTTATCATATAATACTTCTATGTCTTCTATCCCCCCTTTAACTAAGATAACATTTTGTTTGTCCTTCTTTGTGCCAAGTTAATTAACCAACTCAAGCAAAAGAAGAAATATAGACAAGATCTTGCAAATCTTCCTTTTTTTAATGTATCACTGATATCATGACCACTCTACTAAAGAATGTCAAGCTTTGCATTATAAAATTCAAAAACTCATTGATTATGATATCATTTATGTAGCATGTAACAATGAATTGTATTATAATTATGTTTGTTTTAAATAACAATTAAGTTCCTACTATGTTGCTCCCCATGATATGATATTGTTAGCCTAATCCTTTGTGGGTTCTTTTTCATTCATGGTGGTACATTTTTAGGTGCAATCATACTTTTTGAACAACATAATAGTTCTCATTATCCTTGTTTATGCCTAGGGGGCAAGGGTAATGTTTCAATCTCCTATCCTTTCTAAGGATCTACTTTCCCTTGGTTAATTGGTGTTTTTTTTTTAAATCACGTGACATCCTTTCTTATTTGGAATTGATTGTCTTTATTGGGGATTCTCTCTTATACAAGAGGTGTGTATCCTTAATCACAACCTCTTCTTTTTTTGCAATTGCATGTTCATCATAAACAAATCCCTTACTTGGGAGCTAATAGTGTGTTATCCTTTGTCAAGAATCCCTTTACTTCGCACTAGGGAAAGTAATAATTCTTGTTCTTCTTCCCCTCTTTTGGTCATGTTACCAATTTTTCACTTTGAGGGGAAAAATAGATTCTTTTTGAAGGTCAACTCACTTGATGAGATTTTATAAGGGTTTCAAGTTTTGAATGAGGACAAGATAATTATTTCCAAAGTAATTTTTATTATATCTCATTTTAGTAGTTCGGAGTTGAGAAAATAGATTATTTTCCTTCAAGAAAGCTTTGAATTCAGCCCTTTCTTATGAAAGATTGATCTATTACATACTTAGTTGAGTTGTGAAAGACTAAGGCCTATTCATTGAGATACACTGTGAGTTTGTAAAATAAAGTAGATCTAAGAACATTTGGTGAATCGCCTTGGTGAATTGCCTCCTACTAAGATAGTTTTCATTTCAAGCATTCTTCTACCCTTTTCTCTATCAATAAGAGCTAGTTTTAGGAGGCGTTAAAAGGGAACCAACCCTTTAATATAGAGATTGAACTTGACAATAGACAACCCATAGGCCTGCAAATCATTCCACATTTCATGGGATTGTTGAACTCTTAGTTTAGTATCTGATGCAATCCCTGTGACAACATGTCAATGGTGTTATTTTTGTTCGAGATCTCCCCTTGAAGGTAGATGTATTTGAGAAAGGACCTCCTACTCCTTTCTTGCATCTCTCAAAAGGACCCCTTTATACATGTTGCATGATATCCTTTTATAACTGTCTCTTCCTTGCCTCATAAGAGCTATGACCTCTTTGGCTTGGACTGAGTGTTGCTTTAAGGGTATCTCCTTAGTGTTGAAGGTTTTTATTTTTGTTATTATTTTCCTTAAGATGTCAACATAGTCCTATTTTTCATCTTGGGGGGGGAGGGGGGGGGATATATTCCCTCCTTATTGCAAATATTTTGGTTATTTTTATTTTTAAGGTTGAGACTACTAGCATAACACAATTTTCTGGGACCCCGTGACTCTCCTTTCAACCATTGGTTATCCTTGGGATTGGTTAAACTAGCATAATACAACTTTCTAGCTCATTTGACCTCTCCTTTGTGCAGATTTTCAAGATGAGTTGATTGGAATAATATAACTTGCTTGCCCATCAAATCTCTTTGTACCAAGCTCTCTCTTTTAGGATGAGTTGACAAGCATAATACAACTTGCTTTTTACTCTTCCTTCTCTCTTCACATGGATCACCAAGCATAACATAATTTGCTAGCCTATGTAATTCATGGATTCTTTTCTTTCTCTCTTTCATGATAAATAATAACACACATTTCTAGTTGGTTGGATCAAGGAGTCTTCTCTCATCTTTGATGTGTGCTCTTTCTCTTCGTATGGGACCATTTGTGCTCTTGTAATAGCATTTCAAGAATGATATTTGTGGCTGAGATATTTTGATTAGCAATGTCTCTTCAACTAGTTGTCTTGGAGCCTTAGTAAATATTTTTCTTAGTTTTTCTTTTTTTGTGTGCCCTTGCATGTGGTTGTATGAGTTAAGATCCTTGGTTTGGGGGCTTCTTCCCTCAAGGACTTAGTGATCTGTATTATCTCTTTGAATTCTTGCCATGATCATAACTCACTTTCTTTATATTTCTTTCTTTTACTTTACCATGAGTATGTGCATGGATTCATACTCCCACTAAAGTGGGGACTAGATGTAGCGTCCTAAATTGTACAAGCACCTTGTTAAGGTATACAATGTTAGATTTGATAAATGTCAAATCTTCCCAAGAACACCTGCATGCAAGACTATCACATAAACAAAAGCAAAAGACAGAAGAGAAGATAGAAAGCTATGGCGGCCAAAAGGCCAGAGACTGGAAAATCATGTTGCAAGAATGAAACTTCTATTAACAACAATAATGAAAATATTACAATCTCCTTAAGAAATGAAAGCGGTGAATCCTTATAAAAGGATACCGAAACCCTAAAGGTGAAACCCTAAAGAATTATAAAGCGCTGCCTAAGTGAAACTTGAGCACTAAAGAGTAATAACTTAATTAATTAAATCAACATGATTTAATCAATAAGCAACTAAAGATTAATCTAACACCCCCCCTTAAGTGTAACTTAGGGAGAAGCAAAACAGCTAAACTACTATAGAAAGAAGGAAAGATGGGTCCCGACAACAAGGCCTGATTAGGTACCCAAAACATAAAGGGAAAAGATGTCCCAGAGAGAGGAACAAGAATGAGCAAGAAGCATCTCCGAAGCATGTAGCTAAAAACTCTGTCAGGAGAGACTGCTGGAACCCCCATTGAAGTGCATGACCAGGTAGAGAAGACAATTTCTGAAGAGCTGATCAATCAAACCAGGAAGCAATAAAACCAACAGGTGAACCCCCCCATAATGCTGAACTGGGAGAGGTGACAGGAACACTGAAATGCAATGCCAGAAACATCTGCAGAAGAAGAACCAGGAACACCAACAGTGCAACAGAAGTACAAACACAGGATAAAGGGTGGTGTCACCGACACACAGCATGGGCTAATGTCGTGGAAGGTACGCTCACTTGACAAAGGTGGATGTGCCTAAAACGGTGTAAGCATCAGAACCCCCCATGACACTTTATAACAGAGTGCGAGTACTAAAACCATACAAGGTGTACAAGATCCCAGAAATGTAGAAGTAGGCACTTTATCTCAGTGCATTTACAGAATAAAGATGCATCAGAAGGAGCATACAAGCTCAGAAGTCAAAAAGAAGAGTGAACCAGAAGTATAGTAGAAGAGATCCCAGGACCTGTAAACCCAAGCAATCCACCAGAGTGCATAAACTGCCAAACTCAGAGGAGAGAAAACCTGGAGCAGAATCTAGAAAAAAGACCCCTGCAATTGCATAGTGCACTGAACCAGCTTTTCGACGATATCTCGTTTGCCAAAAATGGAGTCCGGATGAGCCAGATATGACTCCCGGAAGGCAAAAAAAGACATCGGACTTCAACAGCAAAAAATGCTATCGAAATGGCAAAACCCAAAAACCCAACCTCCATCATCGGAAAGAGCTTTCCGACGGTATATGGAAGTCGAAAAAAGACCCCTGGATGCTCAAGATAGAGCGAAAACACTCCAGGGGGGTCAAAAAGCCCTCTAAAGTCAAAAATAAGCCCCTGGGGCTGAAAAAACTCCGGCCCCTGGGCACATGGCGCGCAGGGGGCTAAATCCGGGCTCCTGGGCGCCCATATGACCAATCGCTTGCGCAAAAGGCCCGCGGGGGCTGAAAATGACCCGGGCGGAGCGCGAGCAGTGGGCGGGGCGGAGCGGCGTGCAGGGGCGGCGGTGGGGCCTCTGAACCTGGTTGAGCGGAGAGGAGCCGCTGAGCGTGGCGGTGGCCGGTGGAGCGGTGGCGGGGGCCGCGGAGAGCGGCGCGGGCCGCAAGGGCAGTGGGAGGTGCGCCGCCGGGGGCCAGGCCGCGGTGGAGCGGTGGCGGCCCCGCGGTGGCGCCATTCAAACTGCACTGCACACGTTTAATAAAACGCATTAAAAAATGAGTTTTTTTAATTTTTTTTCTCAGTTTCTGTGCCCGTACGGCACTGGAAACAAATTTTTTTTGCCTCGGGGCCAAGTTGTCCAAAATGGGCAAACTTTATATGGATTCTGGGGTTTTTGGGCCTTCTGGACGCAATGGTAGTGTCCGTTTGGGCCCAAAGTGACCAGAAACAAAGGTCCCCCTAAATCCACACAAAACCTTCTGCAAAACCTCTGAAACCCTCTGTGCTTCAATAAAATAGGAACCGCGAACAGCAGGAGAGCTCTGATACCATGTTAGATTTGATAAATGTCAAATCTTCCCAAGAACACCTGCATGCAAGACTATCACATAAACAAAAGCAAAAGACAGAAGAGAAGACAGAAAGCTATGGCAGCCAAAAGGCCAGAGACTGGAAAATCATGTTGCAAGAATGAAACTTCTATTAACAACAATAATAAAAATATTACAATCTCCTTAAGAAATGAAAGCGGTAAATCCTTATAAAAGGATACCGAAACCCTAAAGAATTATAAAGCGCTGCCTAAGTGAAACTTGAGCACTAAAGAGTAATAACTTAATTAATTAAATCAACATGATTTAATCAATAAGCAACTAAAGATTACTCTAACATACAATTTATGCTTACTTAACACCCATTTTAGTGTGTTCATTCCTTCATGCATCATAGAACTTTGTTATGCATTTAATTTATAAATATTTGAATGTGAGTCCTCTCTTGATTTAATGTATATGAGGGCTCTTAATTTTTAGGTGTGCCACCTTTAATTATTTCATTCATTTATCATTATTTTCATACATAGTCCCTATTATCATATGTAGCTCAATTCATATGTTTTCACTTATCAAACCTCAATTTCGTGCATGTTTTGGGCATCCTCATATCCTAACAAACCTTTGATTTAAATTTGAGCCTTGATTGGATAGAACAGGGTGCCCCATAGGGCATGAGGCAAGATAGGTCGCCTTATACTCTAGGAGGCACCTCATTCCCCACAAATTATATGAGGCCCAAATTTGAATGGTGCAACAATCTTTTGATTTTAGTAGGATGTTCAAATCCATGTCAGCCTTCTTCGAGTTTAGAGCCCCAAAATGGCTTGGTGAGGTATAAAAGCAAAGCTACCTCCCTCATTTTGATATCCATAAGAAATCAAAAGCAAGCATTCAATTGGAGAACAAGCAAGCATTCAAGTCAAGAGATCTCTTTCAAGCATCCAAGAAATTCAAGCATTCAACCATGTCCATCATTGTGGCAAGCTTCAACAACCCTTACACAAACATGTTTTTATGATTTCTTATTAGGTTTTTGGGGAGTCATGCTATTGAATAAACACTTTTGATTTCATTCTAAGAGCATTGCATCATCAAGGTATAAGACATCTTGTTTCTTAGATTTATCCTTTGGTTCCTATAAGTAAGCTTTCCTTTCAAGTATTTTCTATTTTAATTTCATGGTTAATTCTAAATTAGGGGTTTGACTAAGGAAAACCCCTTTCCACAACATATTTCCCTTTTTTTGTGTGCAAGTGACATGTGGCACATATGAGGAAAAGGCTACACATAGATCTGACAAAGAGTTACAAGTGAAACAAGTTTCATTAGAAATTGCTAGGACCAAGGTGCCTCCCAGGGTCTCAAACAATTCTAGTCGCCTTGTACCTTCTAAGTCACCATGTTCCTACCATTTTAGACTAAAATTTGAATCACAAGTTAGTCACTGTTTCAGATTTCCAGATCTGGTATTAGATTTGGGTTCTCAATTTGTTAACTGTCTCCATATGTAGGACACTCATTTCTCTCTCTACCTAGCCCTAAATATTGCATTCTCATTTCCATCTTGCATTTTTCCATTTTAATTGCATAGTCATCTTCAATAATAGTGAAGGGTCATTGCATCTACTTAGCGCTCGAGTCTTCTTGAGCCTAGTAGATCATCTTCCTTCCATTGTAAGAGGAGATAGGCCCAAGTTCCTAGTTTATCTATACATCCTAGCGAACACTATTTTCTACCTTACACTTCCTTGATTGGTGGATGATTATATGGAAATATCCAACTAGATATCATTTGTGTCACATTTATATGCTAGGTCCATTGAATGACAATTTTTTCTAGAATCTTTTGCCAAATCTTCCAAGACTACGAGCATATCAAAAGTCAATTAATTGACTCCTTTTGTTTGCATGCGATACAAGAAGAAGAAATATTGTCTTCAATGCTATTGATTTTGGTTCTTTGTTAGTTCGTAGCTAAGTGCCTCTTTTTGACATTCCAATGTCATTATATTTCTATATATTTTGTCTGTTTGTATTGCTTATAAATTGCTCTTGTAGTGGTGATCATGCACAATTCTTTCATTTGTTAATCTCAATTACACTCTCAAGAAGTTAATTTTGATCTTACTTGCTTTCAATTACTAGCATGAGTAATATTTGTACACTTTTCTCTATTTAAAAGTAGTATTTTAGTCCATTCATAATGACTAAGAGAGAGAAACATGACCCAAATTTAAGAGTTTCAATTTTAAAGGTTTGAAATTTGAATTTGCGAATATGGAAATGATCTTAGATCAATTTTGTTCTTGCATGCCAAAACCAAAGTCATAAATGACTAGAAGTCATAAATGAATACAAGTCATAAATGACTAGATGTTGAAATAAATCTAGAACTTGGATATAATGACAATATGAAAAACTAAGATAAAAGTTATTTGTTTTCCAGTGAAATACACAAAATATATAAAAAATCTAATTATTTAATTATTACATAATCAAAACAGTAAAAAAACACAAATATACAATTTAGACCATTAAAAATGTTCTATAAATCCATTTCATAAAGAATAAATCCATTGTGAGAAGATGGTTCCAATTGCTTGTGTGGCACATTATTATACACTCAAGTCCACTTGGGAATTTGAAGACAAAGTGATGTGCCCTTGAATAAGGAATCCACGTGTAATCCCAATTGAGATCAATAAAAGCATGAATATCAATTGTAGAAGCAATCGCCATTACAAGCAAATCCCTATCATAAATATTCATTTCTAAAAAACCTGAAAGGAAATTGAAAGAAATTGAACAGTTGCGGCCACTTTGCTTACCGCAGTGCATGATCAGCCACTAACCGGACCCCACAGAACATTGTCTATAGATTCGTAGACAAAAAGAAATCGGTAATTATCTCCAACCCAGATAAAGAAACAATATTAATATTAACACAATATAAAAAACGCAAATAGAATTACATATTCGTCTCTTCATTAACTCAAAAACATTGAGATTCCAATCTCCAGACAGCCCTGGAAAGCCTGCCTTCTTTACGTTTCTTGTTAATATTGTGTTGAATCAAATATCCTGTCACTTAAGTTTTGGGTTTTCTCTATCTCTGAAAGGAATTTGTATTTTTTGTCAGAAATTCCACTTCTGTCAGCCCTATATGTATTGGAAACCCCATGAATCAGGCCCTATAAAATTTGGAATTTTATCTTTCTGAAAGCAGAAATCAATGGGAGCGGGATCCAGCAGTAGAAGAAGGCATCAAAATAATCCTCCCCCTGCACCTCCACCTCCTTATCAGAACCAGCAGAGCCCATATGTATTTACGCCCAATCCCCCATACACCGTCCCTTACCCGCATCCAGATCCCTATCCTCCTCCTCACGCCTACCATCCTCAACAGCAGCCCTATTATCATTACAATGGAGGTCACATGGTAGGTGGTCGACAGAGCTACCCGCCGCCACCTCCCCAGAACAATGGGGGAGCCCCCTGGTCATATGGGCTCAGACCCCCTTCTACCCCCTGGCCACCTGCAGTCCAGCAGCATCCCCCTACGACCTCACCTCCTCCTTATGTGGAGCACCATAAGGCTACTACTATTCGGAATGATGTTAATTTGAAGAAGGAGACGCTAAAGCTGGAGAAGGATGCAGAGGACCCTGAAAAGTTTCTGGTGACTTTCACATTTGATTCCATGGTCCCCGGAAGGTTAGAACAAACGCTTTCTTTTTTGGTTTGTTGTTATAATCCAGTTGGCCTCAGATTAGATTTTTAAGAAATATTTTCATTCTGCAATTGTGTTAATTTACGCCTAAATGGTTCTCGTGGGAACTCTTCGAGAGAATTAAATTTGATTCTGCCGTTGGGTAGATTGATGCCCTAATGGGTATTTGTGGGAATTAAGTTTGCAAATTGAATTTTGAATGTCACGTTTTATATCCATTTTATACGCCTGTGTCTAATAATGGTTGATATTGATCCGTTTTATGGTTCTTATTTTTTATTAGGCTGATTTTGATCATGCCTATTTTATTAGGGCTGATTTTGCTAATGTATTTGATACTTGCGTCTGATTAGGGCCAGTTTTCTTCATGCATATGATACTCATGTCTGTTAGGGCCGACCTTGATCATGTTTGTAAAATTTTTGCCTATGTTTCAAATTCCACCGTTTTTGTTGCTCAGACAAATGCATCCTATAGTCTCAAACAGAGTTCGTGTCCTAAACTGTTTTGTCTTTTATCCTCCATCCATTTAAATTGTTTAAATTTTGGTTAATTTTCCCTTTTATTGGATTAATCTTCCTTTTGGCTACCACATCCACGGGTGTCTTTTTGTCAAATTTATCCAGGGCCTGTATGTCATCTGGTCTGTAGATGCATGCTGCACCCAGAGAGTGGTATGTTTTAGTTTATCTAGTGTGAACACTTTATCATGTCATCTGGGATTTAAAAGTGGGGCTAAGCTATCGGAGCCCTGATACTCTCACCTCTTTAAACTCGTCTCATTCAAAGCTCATCATTCCTATTTTTAACTCCTCCACATCACAGACACTAATTTCTAAAACTATAATTCCCAACATAAATAGAACTTTCTTTTAAATTTATTATCCCTGTTATTATTTCTCTAAATATCAGAGATCCTTAAGGCATTACATTCTAATATTAGCAATTTCTCTAATTTTGAAACGCGCTTGGGTATACAATTGGACTTATGGGGATGGGGTATGGTTTTGAGAACAAGTTTTGGGTCTGATTCTTAATTCATTTTTTATTTAATTTTTTTTTAATGTGGTGAATGACTCATCTTATAGGTTCTCGGGAGAAGGTTATAGTTTGAATGCTACCCCCATACATTCAAGTAGTGCCTCTTATTTTGTTGTTGTAATTGTTTTTTCTGTAGGTTCTCAAATAGGTTCTATCACTGTGGAATATCGGTTGACTTAATCCATTTTTTGTTTTATATTCTCCAATATAATATCAATGTGTAATTAGGGTTTATTAATAAAAAAATATTGGGCAATTTATCTGGACAAGTGACTAATTTCTTACAATTTTTTACACACATTTGCCCCAACATTAACACTCAAAAATATCTTACCCCTTTTTTATATAAAATGTAAATAAAGTCATCAGACTTTTGAGAATTTATAAATGCAATTAATTTAATGTTTTCCCTCGATCATTAGCTTTAATGCTTATCTCATATTTTCTGAATAAAAAGGCTATTCAACTATTCTATTCCTGTAAAAATATATCATTCATTTCTTATTTTTTCGTTGATCTTGATACTGGTTATGGATAGGATTGTGTAAAATACTGTATTTGGGCTGCAAACTTATATCTATTTGGAGAATCGTTTTAGGTTTAAATTTATCCACTTTTAAATTTTATTGTACTAAAATAAGGGTAATACAATTATTTGCAAGGATGGAGCATGAATTTGCAGAATAGTTTCTGGGTCCATGCAAGGTTTCTAAAATTTTGCCCTTGTGATACCTTTCAGTTTGCCATATTACCTTGCCCTTTTTTGCTACACTTTGAAAAATGGTTTTTGTTTAATACTTAAGAATTTGTTTTGTGAACTCTTTTAATCTTTTTCTTTTCTTTGAAGATATCAATTGTATCAGGGTTAATGCTGATACTGCTTTTTTGTTTGTTTTTATCCTGTGAATGTATAGCTTCAATGATGCTTTGATAAGGTTGATCTGTGTTTAGAATAAGGGAACAGGGTCTATTGAGTAAATTATTTAAAATTTTGTATGTGATACTTGTGAGAAATTTTGGGGCTAACTTACTGCTTATGGCGTTGAACAATGTAAATTAGCTTGGTTCTATTATGAATAGAACATTTCCTTTAATTTTTAGGTAGAGACTTTTACCTTTCTTGGATCTCCAATCAGTGCTATTATGATTCCGAGTGGACTAGATGACCGTTTTTTTTCACTAAATTATTGTATTCTTATGTTTTTTTTTTTGAAAATTCATGTGGATAGCTTACATTGACTCTCTAGTAGTGCAGCATGACTCATAAAGTGAGTGTATGTGGTTATTCCAAAACTCAAACAATTAGATTGAATCTAGTATTTTCGATGCAAATAGGTAGGGTTTTCTTTTTTCCTTTAGCAAATCCGCGGTGGAGTTTTTTTTTTATGCCTTGAACATCCATAAAGAAATATGGTCGATGCTGCCTTTACAATATATCAAACTTGGCTGATGCTTGTGCTTGTAAGAATTAAATATGGTGTTTTTGAATACAAATTGGTTTCCTTTCAATTTATGTTTTTGTAGGATCATCCAAAAGAGATAGGGTAATCTAGAGCTTTTAACTTTTTATTGTACTCAAATACAGATGATTTAGTGTGTGCTTACAATAGGGTCGCTGCTGCCTTTACAATATTATAAAGGAAATAGGGTCGATGCTGCCTTTACAATATTATAAAGGAAATAGGGTCGCTGCTGCCTTTACAATAGTTTTTAACACCCATAAAGAAATAGGGTCGATGCTGTCTTTACAATATATCAAACATGGCTGATGCTTGTAAGAATTAAATATGGTGTTTTTGAATACAAATTGGTTTCCTTTCAATTTATGTTTTTGTAGGATCATCCTGTAGAGATAGGGTAATCTAGAGTTTTTAACTTTTTATTGTACTCAAATACAGATGATTTAGTGTGTGTTTACAATAGGGTCGATGCCGCCTTTACAATATATCAAAGGAAATAGGGTTGCTGCTGCCTTTACAATAGTTTTTAACATCCATAAAGAAATAGGGTCGATGCTGCCTTTACAATATATCAAACATGGCCGATGCTTGTGCTTGTAAGAATTAAATATGGTGGTTTTTAATACAAATTCGTTTCCTTTCAATTTATGTTTTTGCAGGATCATCCTGTAGAGATAGGGTAATCTAGAGTTTTTAACTTTTTATTGTATTCAAATACAGATGATTTAGTTTGTATTACGTGGAAATATAATAGAGTTTTTATTGTACCTATGTCAAATTGTCTTCTTTCACTGCACAAATATAATAAATCTTCATGGATGACTTAAAGCAATTAGAGAATAAACTATGCACATGAGGATTGAGTTTATGTTTCTGTATTATTACAGCATTCAGTAGAATTATTTTAATTGCCCCCTGCTGCAATTCCAAACTAGCGTAGATTAGAGTGTTTCCAATAACAGATTTTTTAGGTCCAACTTGGAATTACTAAGGAGCAGCTGATCTGCTGTGTATGTGAGCGATATGGTGGAAGCTAAAAACTTATAAATTAGTAAAAAGCAAAATAAATTGTCACCAGCCATGCCTTACTCTTTCCAAATACACTGGAAGTGAGGCATTGGAAATGCTTTTAGAATTACTTTATGAGAGATTGAAATGTTGAGATACATTTGTACTATTGGTCCAAACTTTAACAAGCAACGGGGAGTGAGTGATTCTGAAGTGTGATGGTAAAGGCATTGTCATTAGAAACTAAGGCCTTCATATGAATTTGAAATCAAAACAGGACTTCATAAAGTTGTTAAAATTTAAATAGGTTTTTTATACAGGTTATGCAAGAAAGAGAGGCAATCAGTCATGCCTTCTAGAAATGTACCTGTGTGAGCTCTTTTTGCCTTCTAGAGGTGTACCTGTGTGAGCTCTTTTTGGGCATGGTTGCATGTAAACTTAAGTATATATTTATTGAATATAGAAAGCTTTTTGATAAAACATTGCAGCAATTTTTATATCATTGTTACAGATCCCACTCCAGGGACTGTCATCAAGATGACTTAGGCAGCAAAATGTTGAGAGTGCAGATGCTCTACACTTAATCAAATAAGGTTGAGAAAGCCAATAGATGTTGGATAGCTTGGAATATGCAGGGGAAGTTTAATAAAGTGGGTTGTGCCCAAAAGGTGTCCAAAATGGTTTTCTACATCCATTACCCCTGTTTTAAATCCCTTCTTTGCTGGCGCTTTACTTCTTTTCTTTCAATCTATTCCTCAAATCAATTATCTTTTCTTTTTTTTTATCAGTAAATTTTTGTTTTTGTATTAATTCATAATAGTTGCTTTTAACTGGAGCATGAACCAATGGGATCACATTTGAGGGACCCCATCCCCGTGGTGAGAATATCAAACCATAGCAAGACATTAACACCTGCCACGTCAACCACACCAAGCCACACCAAGCCGCTCGAGATTTTTACGCTATCCAATTACTTTTTCCTGTGAATGATCAACAGCCACCAATAACACACTGGAACACCTTATCTCTCCAATGTAATTAACTGCACACTCCTTATACTTCGTGTCTTGGGAGCGTATGTGGTTCTGCGGCTTTATGTTGACTGAGACGCTGTCCTGCCCTTGCACACCTGTTCGCTTCTGCATCGGACCAATGGATCGGGGGTGTGCATGAGGGGGGTGGGAGGGCCCATGCGGGAGGGGGGGTTCGAACCTGCGCTGCACAGCAGTATCAACACGGCTTGCAATTACAGAATTGCCGTTGCACTGCGGGGTTAACCCCAATCAATCATCTTTTCTTACCTACGTGTACTTCTTTTCTTTCTTTGCTCTCTCTCTAATTCTCTTAAATCATGTTCTCAGGTATGTCTCTCACCTTTGTCTATCGTTTTTCATATTTTTATTTCTTGAGTTCTATTTGTACTACATTTTAATCCCTTTTCCTTGTTTTCTCACTTCTATTCCTTTTTGATCCCTCTATTCATCGTGCCCTTTGTCTTTTTTGATTTCTTAATCTCTTTGTACTCAGTTTCCTTTTACTTAAGTTTGTCATTTCCATTCTCCCTTATCCTCCTAGTGTTATTTTCAAAAATCCCTTTTCTCTTCTAATTATGACTTTAGGAGACGTTTTTCTCATAACCCTCCTTTTTTAGCTTTCTGCTGCATTTACTAAGGTACTGCCCTCTCGGCTTTATAAACTCTATTTAAGAAATGCTAGTATCTGCAAGTTGTCCTAATGAGGATTATGGAATGTGATCCTAACTGTTGATATAAAATTTGTTACACAGTATTCTCCAAAAGCTTAACATACTCTACATCATTGACCACAAAAGCCTATTTCTCTTACCTATTTATTTTTCTTCCTTCTTATTGAGCTCCTCTCTTTGAGGATGCTCAGATGATCAGCAATAGTTGTATAGCTATTTGGTAATAATATTTATTTCTACTATTATTTTCATTTGGAAAATGAGATGGAGGGTTTATTAGTTGAGGTCTTTTCAACAGGGCTTTAGTCATACTGGCTGAAAAAATCATGCTTGCTTGTTTCAGGATGCTTATATTAAAAAAAATTGTAGTTAAAAACTAAAAATTGCAAATTATTTCCTATGTTGATTTGAAATCATTTTCCATGTTAATTGGATGCAAATGCCTTCATAAATGACGATATACAAGTTTCTTGTCTTTAACCAAGCAAATCATATCAAATTGGTTTCACTCAAATTTAAATATCTTTCTAGCACTTTTTTAAAGGTTCTTTTATAGACTAATGTGTTCGATGTTCTATCCTATATAATATTTGCATGTTAGTAACTACAACTAACTACTTACAAACTATAAATCTGATATCTGCTTATACCCAACTGCCATTTTTAAAGTCATATAAAGGTGGTGAATCTCGTTTTACAAGGTCTCAACTATTCTATGTATGCACAATGTGGCATGTTTTTTAATGAAATATGCAATTTTGTTTTCCTCTGCAAACTACCTTATTCGTGCATGGAAATTTGGCTGTCTTGTGATATAAATGAAGACAATAAACTTCACAAGGTGTCTAATGAACTTGTTTTTGCTTGTCGATAATCATCTTTGCCATGGTCAGTGGATCGACTAAATGCTTCCAATAAGGACCCAAAGCAAACATTGAATGAAATATTGTTGGAGTATCAACATTTTGCATGTGCTAACCTTTGCATCCTATTGCTTTTGGTGTAGTACCTTCCAACAAAGGGTGCACATCAGAGGATTTACAAGGAACAAGAAAGTGAGAACTATGGCTGCCCACATTGACTAATTCTGTATTAATAGAGCAGAAAGTTCTCCTAATAACTTGTGGCTGAGTTTTGCTGCAAGTTACTCGTCTGTGATTTCCACTTGTGACTACTTATGAGTTAAGCAAGTAATCAAGGTTATTTTCATCTATGATCCTCACCTTTCTGCAACTATCCCAGAGAGTATGGCCTTGGGTGTGCTTTAGTAGAAAAACCTAGGCATTTGATTGCACCTTGCGAGATGATGTTCTTTTAGCTTTCATTGTTGACGATGACTTTTAGGTGTTTGTTTGTTGAACCAACACTTGGTGTGGAAAAGATCTCATATTCCTTCAAGTTCTCAATAGCCATAGTGCTAGTGTTGAGACTTGAGACATGTTGCGTCTGGAATAGCATCCTCAACTTGTACAAGATCAGACGTGGCTTGTACAATCAAAGATTGTTGTGTGTAGCATTCAACATCATTGTGGAGTTGGTGTGATAATGATGGCACCATTTACCAACTTGCTTGTTTGTCTTGCCTCTATCCTTGCTTGCCGCAAATGATATAGATGCTTTGGTATTTGGCATAGATGATTGTTTACTCCAGGCTATGTTATTTAATACAGAATAAACGAGAATATAATATACAGATAATAGAACATTAAACACAATTATAGACTTAAGAAAGATAGAGTGTGTATTCCATTCCAAATACATGCAAATCGGTGCAATCAACTGAGAGATAGCAATGTTCTGATTACAACCAACAACAAATAAATCATGTACCGGCTTGTTTAAGATTACCAACTGCTGGTAACTGCCAATTACCAACTGTATGTAGTCAGTAACTAATCTCTTCTATTGCAAAATATAGCAAAGTTTATTTAGCCGACTATATCAACACTTTTGCCAACTATAATGATTTAGAACTATGTGGCTACTTCTGCATAGGCATATCTGCTTCTTTGCAAAGGGCTTTGAAGTTGATTTCAATGTGGGCTTTTTCTTGCCCAAGGGAAGCTTCTGTTTAAATTTGACTTTGGCTTCAATCTTGGATGCATTGTAGAAGCTTGTCCCAAGGTGCCCGGAGTTAGGAACTTCATTTTTGCACAAATATAAGGTAATAAATCGCTGATGTATTTGATCATTTCGTGTTGCCATTGGTGTTCTCACGCATACACATTTAGTAGTCTCAAAACTTGTCAGTATATTCTTGAATTGGTTACTTATTATGTTGTTGCAAGTGCTGGAACTTCCTGTACTCACCCTCATAATGTTTTCAGGGAAGTCTTCCTCCTGCAAAGGGCTAACAAATGAATTCAAAGTCTGAATGAATTGTTTGTTGAGTGTTTGACATCATTATAATATTGCTATCAGGATTCAACTGTGTAGTTTTTGAGTCAAACTCATTGACCCATGTCTCATTGGTGACCTCCCGGGAAGTCCCGGTGCTTCACCTTTGTGAGCATCACCTAGATGTAATGAGTGCTAAGTATACCATTCATTCTCTTGAGAGATGGGTTCTTGGGAACCATACTCGTGAAACATGTGTCAATGAGTTTCACTCAAAAACTACACAATTGAATCCTGAAAGAAATATCATAATTTGAATTGTTTGCCATCAATCAGACACTGATTCGATAGCATTATCATAATTCGAATTGTTTGCCGTCAATCGGGCACTACAGTGGACATCTTAAATGCTGTATATGAAATCTTCTTCGCATCTCTGAAGTATGTCTGGAGTTGTTGAATGCAGATTCCAATGCCACGTGTCATTCATACCTTCAAATCCGGGGATAACTAGATTAACTTACACTTTAAAAGGGCTTTAGTGTTTCACAGGAACATGTTGATCTGTAGTTTATTGTGACATTGATCCAAGTTGAAGCGTGAGTTCATAAAACTGCCCAAAGAGCTCTTGAGAAGCATCTTGAGAGCAATTGAGCCAGCAATCTTTCTTCTGCTATTGTGCATGCATATGAACAGGCATGTGCAAAACAGTACTCTGATACTAATTATCCAGATGCCATGTGATTTAGGGGGCAGTCCTATTATAGTGAAGGACATAATTATAAAATATAGAATATGCAAAAAGAAATTGAAAGATAGATACAAGCAGCAGTTGGTCAATTGGGAGATGGAGGAATGCGCCAACTGGATATCCGGGAATTGATGGACATAGCTGGTGATTACACTAAAATGCTCTAAAACATGGAATATCAAGTCAATGCCATTGAGGTTACTCTCCAGAAGATAGATTTTATTGTCCAACTCAAGGAGAATGTAGCCCATACTATGAGGATGACAGTTAACCTAAACATATTTGAATGTGTAGGAGACTTCTAGCAAAGATTTGCTACTGGTTTTTGATGAAAAAATGAATAGGTTATAATGGATGTTTACAAAAAGTAAGGTTGAGAATTAAGATTCTCACAACCAAAAAGGGGTAGGCAAATTTGACTGGTTTGTCAAGATTGTTTTTTTATTTGATTTCCAGCATGAAGGATTGGATATATCTATGTACAATATAGTTACAAGAAATGCTGTTACAAAGCTCTTTAATTTCCATAAGCAGCTGGACCTTCCAATTATTGATGATTGCATTCTTAGTATTTGTTGTTCCTCATCCGCGGGCTGGATGTGAAACAATGCCCAAATGCTATTGTGCTAAGCTGTTCATTACATGGCTGACTGCCAGATGTTGTGTCTTCTGATGTTTGCATGGTAATGCAAAGACTCACAAAACTTGGAGTTGCTTGATTTGTACTATGAGATGCCACATTGCTCAAAGTATCCAATTACAGCTGCACAATCTCAAGAGAACCTTGTATACATACATCTATTGTACTTTGAGCAGCTGTAGCATTGGCAAGCCAGGGTACCTGAACCCTGACACTATTGGATTTACATTTTTTGTGACTGAGAAAAAGTATGGAAGATTAATACAAACTAAAACTTAGTAATAAAAATTTAGCTAGATCAGTTTTCTATTGCTGTTGATGCATATCTGTGAGTGTTTGGCTTGTTAGTATATCTCATACTCTCATATATTGAGTTTGGAATGACAGTTTTGCTTGTTAATATATCTCATTTCTCTCTAATAACTTCAAAGGACATGATTTCATATAGCCAGATAATATCAATAGTAGTACCATCTGATGCTAAAGACAGATTAGTTGGATGGTTATTATTTTCTAAGATCACATTGTTCACTTTAATAAACAAAACTTGTAAAAGTAGCCGCTAACAGCCAAAGGCTTCCTGATTTAATGTTAGAATTGTGAGGTTTTTATTGCCCTTGTCATTATGTATATTTTTTTTTCTGAATTTTATGGTCCGCTGATGTTTAGAACAGCCCCATAATGGTTGTGATTCAAAGTGTGGCTTTTGGCTATTTTTTGTTGTTTTGAGTCTCCTGCAAGCTGAAATATCCCAGAAATGGCCGTTCGAAATGCAGGTTTTCTGGGGCTACTCAGGGAACCTGTTTTTGGTTGATGCATCTTTGCCAGCCTGCCAGGAACCAATGTAGGCATTCCCTATGGAATTGAATTTAAAAGATATGCTTCCAGTCAAAGATAATATGTATTTGGATGCTATACTCCTCTATCAAATTTGGTGTTTGTTATTCCACAATGCGGAACATTTGTTCTTTCATCATTTTTCAGCCTTTCATGACCAAATATGGAAATGCAGAAGACTCGACATAGGGGGTTTATTAGTATTCTGCCAGTCTAATTTGTAAATATCAAAGATTCTAAGATGCCTTCCTAAGAACAGAGCATATTATCAGTGGTGCTTTTTCATAAATCAAACCGATATTTCTAATCAATTAAACTTTTGCCGAAGTTGAATGCCATGGAGGAATCTAATGACTGCCAATCTTGTTATAACTTTTGAAAAGTAGCTCTTCATCATTTTAGCTAGGAATTGTTGTCTAATGTTTAGAAGTTCGTAGATATAAATTCACTTTAGCGCATTATGTGTTAAGGTGCAGGAACTAGCCTGTATATATTTTATTTCTTACATTTTAGTTGCATAGCTATCTCGTGTGTTTTATTTCTTAGAATTTTATGCAGGTGTATTTATCCTTACTGATATTGTTCTAGATGTGCTGTAAAACACATATTAATGTGTAGTAGCTGAATACTTTCAAGTATTAATTTGACTATTAGTTGGCTGTAATTTACTTTTGTTTATTTGCGAGTTAACTTCACTAGTATAAAGCTACAGTCTACCAAAGTATTACTTGGAAGAGTTAATTTCACTAGAATTTGTAGTATGTACTAGAGAAAATTTTTACTCTGAATTACTGTTTTACATCCTATTACAAAGGGAAGGAGAGAGTTGTACTGAATGAAATAAACAGGTGAAGTTAAAGGAGTTTTTGAAATGAGGGTCTAAAGCGGGAACTGTATTCTACAATGGAAAAGTACAGACCATGACAAAATATCCATCAGAATTTTTACTACTAGTAAATTAAGAACATGAGGTTTTCACAGTCCATAACAGTGAATAGAAAATGTAATTTGAGCTTCTGGTTTAACTTTGTGTTCTTTGAAAGAACACACAGTTAAACCAGAAGCTCAAATTACATTATTATGGATTGTGGAAATCTTATGTCTTTAAGCAAATGGAAAAGTTTGTGTTAGTTTTAACTTTGTTTTCATTTCTTAACATTCTTATTGCAAATAAAAATTTCTATTGATTTTATCTTATTTATATTATAAATTTATAATATCATACTGATTATTTGTATTCTCATATTGTTGCAGTATAAGCATTTTCTTCTTTGCAAAAGAGGGATCGAATTGTAGCTTGACAGCACTGAAGCCAGAGCTCTTTACCCCAGTAAAGATACCTTTTGAAAAAGGACTCGGGCAGAAATTTCAGCAACCATCAGGAACAGGAATTGATCTTTCCTTTGTGGAGGACGGTGATCTATCAAAAGAGGGCCCAGATGAAGTGTTTCCTGTGGTGATCAGGGCAGAAGCATGCCCAATAAGCCAGACAGCTGATGATTCCAATGTGTCTGATCAACAAATTGGCAACCCATTACCCAAAACAGTCAATTCTCAAATTACACAAGCTGTACTCGAAAAGAAGGATGGTGGAGAGTATCGGGTCAAAGTTATTAAACAGATATTGTGGGTTGATGGTGTACGATATGAGTTACAGGAAATTTATGGTATTGGAAACTCTGCAGGGACGGACTTTGATGCGAATGATCCTGGAAAAGAATGTGTTATCTGCATGTCAGAACCCAGGGACACAACTGTTTTGCCCTGTCGACATATGGTATGATCAATTCTCTTAAGTAGATTTCATCTGGAGGGTGACTTCTTGGTTTCCATTTATATTATGTTGTTTTAATATTTGTGAGTGCTAACCCGCTACATTTTCTTTCAGTGCATGTGCAGTGAATGTGCAAAAGTTCTTAGGTTCCAGACCAATCGCTGCCCTATTTGTCGACGACCAGTAGAGCGACTGATGGAAATAAAGGTTAATAAGACTGAAGAATGAACAAATGATTGTGAGGATGTATCCTGGAACAAAAAAATAAAATTATCATTTTTTCAGACTGTTTCCTTGTTTGCCGGGGGCGAAAACTGTAAAATGTTTTGCGCTTGAAGCCTCTGGGATATATGTAGTTATAAGTTTTCTAATTTTATTCTTTGTACATATTACTCAAGCGGCTTGCAATTATCTGATTTTGAATGCTATTGCCTGAATTATGAGCAAAACTACTCTTGTGGTCAAGCATAACAGTTACTGGAGAGCATTCTTTCAACATATATTTACACGGTGACTATCTAGTATGATTCTGATATTCACTCAAACCGTTAGTTCAAAGATGTTATTTTTAATTTACAATATTGCTGTGACAGGTTTGCAAATGCCTGTTCTTAATGACCACTCGAGCTTTAGCTGGGTAACATTTTCAAGGAAATTTGAATGTGAGGAATTAATTAGAAAGATTGCCTCGTTTTTCTGTTCTCATATGATATGGAAGTGACTTTTTTGTATTTATTAATTATGAGCCCGTTTTGAGTGAGAAAGATGGGGTTACTTGCTAGAAGTTGCAATGCAAGAGCCACTGATTTTAATGATAATCGCTAAAGCTTTTGTTATGTAAACTCAAAACTGTAACATTTTATATCAAATTTGAAGACGTAGAATTACTTAGAAAGGCTGCCTCATTTATTATGTTTACGTATAATATGGAGTTAGTCTTTCTGAGTCTATGTTGAGTGAGAAGGATGTGGTTGCAAATGTTGCAATGTAGGAGCAACTGTAAGACTAGTCATAAGGTGGTTCGACCATTGTGAATATATGTCCTGTATAGAACTGATTTTGAAGATTTTGTCTCATTGTCTTGCGTTATTGTACTAATTTCTAATGTTTTATATATGTCAAAAACCTCCAGAAAGAAAGAAACATACTAGGTGAAGAAGAAAAATAAGAACGTAAGACTGAAATTTGTTCTGTTATTTTATTGGGACAATTTTAATCTGTAAGAAGATGGAGTCCATGAGATCACTTATTTATGATGTGTGATTTTTGTGTAGAATCTGTAAGGTAAAAGAAATTGTGTTTTCTGTGTACAAGGGGAGATCCAATTAAATAAACTATCTAATTACTTGAAGATGCATTGGCATCTGCTTTTCGATGCAGAATAGATGGTAGGTTACGGAAAGTTATAGGTTTTGTTTCTGACATTAGGTCTGTTTCAAAAGAAAATATCAGATGATGCTTATATACTGATTACACAGTTTACTTGCCAACATTTATAATCTTACAAGATTGGCCATGCAATACAGGGCACTTTTTATGATTAATTTTCACCATCAACTTTTTGGATTATACTACATGATCCATCATCATGATGAATGAAATAGTTAGAGAGCAGAAATAGTTAATCCAGAAGTGTAAAACAGACTTGAACCATTCTATGTCATTAAATGGATGGCAACCAAATCAGGAATGAGGCCAATGAGATGTGGAGGATGTAAACGATTGAAAACTGTGCATATTAGAGATTTGAAACTTACGCCCATTATAGCTTGGGATTAAATGGGGAAATTTCTGCAAGAAGTCTGCAAACTAACCTTTTTCCTCTTTTCAAGTCGCCGCCTTTTATGCTAACTAGATATCTCTGTCATATAGAGGTGAGTTTTCTCTTTCATGTTTTGAAGCTGATTCCCTTGCCATCTTCATGTGGGAGGAACTTGTTTCTAATGAAGTTAAAATTATTGCACTGATTGATCCAAGCATTTTTTGGTGCTTTACTGAATTGCGTTCAGATAGGTCCAAATAGAAATAATGGCCGCATGAATGATTCTTGTGAAACATTAGTGAGTATGAAAAGTATGAAAAGTTACTGCACATGGTAAACATGAGTGAGTATGAAAAGTTATCTTTGGGCATGAAAGCCTTCTGTTTCTAATTAAGGGACTCTTTCCTTAAAAAAAGGGATTTCCCATTCACTTAATTACCCCCCTGCATTGTAAATTTGATGAATTTAAATTAATTACTAAATAAGTGGTATTGCAACTAAATATAATAATGGAACATATTCTGGTATTGTGACGCCTTAACTAGAACGGGTAAATAGCATAATTTGGTATTTTGACGCTTTAACTAGAATGGGTAAAGTTTGACTAAAGTCTAAGGACTTGTTTAACTTCAGAGTTTAGAATAAAGTTAATTAAAAGATATTTTGTAGCTTATATTTATTGTTTTGATTATAGTGATTGCAGGTGTCCTCTCGTAATATTATTAGTTGAGATTTATATTTTGCTATGTTGTGAGGAATACCTTCCAAAACTCATTTGCAATAAGAACAAATAATTGGAATATTGACAAATTCGTTTTCCCCCTGGTTTTGAACTCATTTTGATTTGGATGTTTTGTATGGAATGATAAATGGTACATTTTTTTTTGTTGAAAGTCTAACTTTAAGTATATATATATTTTTTTACACTGATTTTAAAACACTGGTCTAGATTTTTAGTTTATTTATTCATGGGTCGAATTGAGATATCTAATTGCAGGAGTGACTGTAATATTAGTGGGAGTGAATTTCAAAATTTAGAATTAAAATAGAAATTTGGGGCCGGCCAAACCTTTCCAACTAGTTATTATCTGCCATCTCAAAGCATGAAACATTTTCTTTGTCACATTTGGAGTTTTGCACATTTACTAATGCATTTCTACACATTAGAACACATTAGAACACACAATTTGAACATCTTCAATCTTAAACATTTAGCTTTCAAAGAGTGAAATTAGAGTATAAATATTGTAAACTCGAACAAGTACTATTGTAGACAAAAGTTTTACAAATCTAGTTGAGCTAGACCCAAGTCAATTCATACACCATGTACCAAATTCATATCACATTTGAGAAGTTAATTCCACATTTTTATAAATGACATCTAATTTCTAAGCATTAAAATATTCATCTCATTATAATAATAAACATCTAATTTGTAAATGTTAAAATATTTATCTATTTATTCTTGATTTTCCTTGTCATTATTATTAAAGCAACAACATTTTAGAAGTTGGCTTTTTCCTAATAGTTATAGTCCATTATTAGTCTATATAATTTATGTCAAATTAATAAATTAGCTTTCATAACAAAGTCTATTATTTTTGGTTAGGTGAAGATGTATAACACTTGAAATACTTTTCATGCTTTTACAATTTTATCCACATCTTCATTTGAAATACTTTTCATGCTTTTACAAGTTTATTTATATGGATAAAATTAAATAGTTTAATTTGTTTACTTAATTATATGATCTTTTAAAGTATAATTTAAAGTTGTAAAGTTATTTTAATCTATTTTGATTTAATTATCTCTAATGAAATGAATGGTATACAAGTAGTGTGTTTCAATGCAAAATTTGACAAATAATTAAATTTAACTTGATTTTATTTTCACAATTTTAAGATTGGCTAGATTCTTCATGTTGAAAATTATAGACAAAACTAGTGTAAAATAATCACCTATAATGTATGCAACAAAAATATGTAAAATATTTTAACCATTTAGGAATTACAAAGTATTGTGCTTTTGTTTATATACAAGCATTGCACTCTTGTACAAACTTCCCAAACTACCCTAGGAAAGAAATTGAGAAGTAAATCCTTAAAAACTTACTAACTCAAGCCATCATAGTGACTATTTTAAAATGTTAACCTTAATTTTCTCAACACTTCAATGTATACTTTCCTTTTGTTATCTCAAGACAATTACAGTGTTGAATTGATCTTGGTAGTTCCATAGAGTGAAAATGATCCCATTTGTCTAAAATCAAATATAAATTTTGGTTCCTAATCCAACTTACTCCAACGTGTGTTTTCTTTTTGTCATCTCAAGACAATTACATAGTGTTGAATTGATCTTGGTAGTTCCATAGTGTGCAGATGATCCCATTTTTCCAAAATCAAATGTAAATATTGGTTCCTAATCCAACTTACTCCAACGTATACTTTCTTTTTGTTATCTCAAGACAATTACATAGTGTTGAATTGATCTTGGTAGTTTCATAGTGTGAAAATGATCCCATTTTTCTAAACTCAAATGTAAATATTGGTTCCTAATCCAACTTACTCCAACTAGTCATTATTTGTTAATTTGAGTGAGAAATTTGTTAACTTATGTATTATGTAAAAAGAGAAACCTTAATTTTGTCATATCCACCACATGCATCATTATAGTTTATATTATCACTAAAGGATCATCATTCTATTGACACCACCCCTTTTACAATCTAGGTTTGAGACATTAAGGCGAATAGATCCATGACATCAAATTCAATAAAGTTCAAATCTATATGTAGGGTTAAAAATTTAATCATAAAAATTGGAACTTTGGATAAGAAATTCAATGACACAATGACATTCATCAATTAAATTTTAAACCATTGAATCATTGACAAATCAAGCAACAATAGTTGCCACAAGAAATCTTTGTCAAGTTTAGACCTTAGTATCTTTTATTTATGTATTTAAATTAAAACATTTGTATGAGTAGCATTATCAACCCTAGGTTATTATTTCTATAGTTAATTGATTATCTTAGTTGTTCATTTATTTCCTTAGATTCTTTAGAAAATAATAATTTTTATTTTTTGAATATTGGTGAACCTATTTTATGCTATACCCAACCATAGAGTTTTGTTTTGTTTTGATTTTATAATTTATTTTTTAGATCCAAAACTTCCTATCTTTTTGAGATTTATATGAGTAATCATTCTCTTGTTATATCCTCTTTTATATTGAGTTTCTACCAAAATCTCACCATTATCATCATTTTTCTTTAAGAAGCAATCCTCATCTCAATCATATAATAGATCGAAATTAGATCACTTTAGAGATTTTTATTGACCTATGATGTGTAAAATTCATTACGAAAAATGATTTTGATGATGGTATAAATAGACATGATTTGATAAGTAGGATATTTTCCACAAGTCAAATTGTGATATAGCTATCATAATTCAACTATGTAGTTTTTTTTAGTCAAACTCATTGACCCATGTATCATGAGTAGTGGTTCACACGAACCCATCTCTGATGAAAATGAATGGAACATTTAGCACTCATTACTTCCAGGTGGTGCTCACAAAGGTGAAGCACCAGGACTTCCTGGGAGGTCACCCATCCCAGTACTACTCCAGCTCAAGCACGCTTAACTATGGAGTTTCCTCCATGGTTAAACCCACTTTGCTTACAACCCCATTGGCAAAACCTTCAGCAAGTGTTGTGCCTTATGAACCATTCATTAGAAATCCCCTTAAGCTCATTAATTGATAAGTAGGAGATATTTTCCGTAGCAAGTCAAATTGTGATATTGCTATCAGGATTCAACTGTATAGTTTTTTTTAGTCAAACTCATTGACGCATGTATTATGAGTAGTGGTTCACATGAACCCATCTCTCATGAGAATGAATGGAACATTTAGCACTCATTGCATCTAGGTGATGCTCACAGAGGTGAAGCATCGAGACTTCCTGGGAGGTCACCCATCCTAATACTACTCCAACTCGAGTGCGCTTAACTATGGAGTTTCCTCCATGGTTCAACCCACTTTTCTTGCAACCCCATTTGCAAAACCTTCAGCACGTGTTGTGCCTTATGAACCATTCATTATAAAGCCCCTTAAGCTCATCACTTGATAAGTAGGAGATATTTTCCACAACAAGTCAAATTGTGATGTTGCTATTAGGATTCAACCGTATAGTTTTTTTTTAGTCAAACTCTGACCCATGTATCATGAGTAGTGGTTCACATGAATCCATCTCTCATGAAAATGAATGGATCATTTAGCACTCATTTCATCTAGGTGATGCTCACAGAGGTGAAGCACCGAGACTTTTCGAGAGGTCACCCATCCCAATACTACTCTAGCTCGAGCACGCTTAACTATGGAGTTTCCTCCATAGTTAAACCCACTTTGCTTTCAACCTCATTTGCAAAACCTTCAACAAGTGTTGTTCCTTATGAACCATTCATTAGAAAGCCCATGTCATCAATTGATAAGTAGGATATATTTTCAACAACAAGTCAAATTGTGATATTGCTATCAGGATTCAACTATGTAATTTTTTTTATCAAACTCATTGATCCATGTACCATGAGTAGTAGTTCACATGAACCCATCTCTCATGAGAATGAATGGAACATATAGCACCCATTGCATTTAGGTGATGCTCATAGAGGTGAAGCATTGGGACTTCCCGAGAGATCACCCATCCCAGTACTACTCCAGCTCGAGTGCACTTAACTATGGAGTTTCCTCCATGGTTAAACCCACTTTGCTTGCATAGTTATTTTTTCTGAAGATTAGTAATTTAGCTAGTGTTGCTTCTTTTACACAATTAGTTGGTGCTTTTCGCAAAGTATTGATCGATATTCCCTTTACTTTAGACATTCTTCAGTTCATTGGTAATAAAGTTAACTCTTCAACTTCTTCACACATTGCATCTGCCAAATCGTTAACTTACTGATTGTATTAGGATAAATAATCACCATATTAAACTAACCAATTTTTTATTGAGTCATTTATTATTCCTAAGTATAGGTGTTGTAAGTCTAGGATTAGAGTATTAATATTACCTAATGACGCCTATTAATAGGAGGTAGTGAGTAGTTATTAAGCATTGTATTGTAAGTTCTCATCCGATGATGAAGTTTGGAGGTTGCTCCTTTTTAATAGCTTATTTTTTATTAAGGGTAAGAAGAAGTTTTTAAAGTACCTTGTTGATAGCTTAATTTTTTTTATCAAGGGTAACAAGAACCTTTTAAAGTAATCCTATCCCTCTTATGACCAAACAATAAAAGCTAAATTAAACATCAATTTTATAAAGCCCACAAAGAAATATATACAATAGGAACTTCCAAATAAACTCAACACTACAAAAAATGATAAACATGGAGGACTTGAACAACAAGATTACAATAAGTACAATTGCTACCACTCACTCATCTTTACCAACCTCTAGGTATTTTCCCACAAAATTCACATCTTGAAACACAAACGACCTCTTCTCCCTCATTTGTTGACTATGTAATCTAGAACTAAGCCCCACCTGCTCCAAAGGAGCCTCATATTTAAGACCATCATATAAAATTTTAATATTAGAAATTGCATAATTTTATATAATAAACTATTAACATCCACCACTCTTTTTTAAATTTTGGAGCCTCGTATTTAAGATCATCATATAACATTTTAATATTAGAAATTGCATAATTTTATATAGTAAACTATTAACATCCACCACTCTTTTCAAGTTAAGCTTAATAGCCATATCCTTTTACCAATCTACATCTCCTTAAGAGCATCCTAATTCATTTGATTCAATTTAGTATCCTTATCATGTCTCAAGGTGTCACCATTTCTATTTTGGTTGAAGCATTTACATCGTTTTTTCTATTATATTATTTGATTGCACAAATAATTTCATTACAAATAGTATTAGTGCATGATCTTAGCAAGGTAAGAAAAGGGAGTTCTTTTTGGTTAAGGAGGTTCTATTGTCAAGTAGATATATCTCTCATTATTGTAAATTTTTCCTAAAATTTTTAGGTGTCATATGGGCCATATGGGCCATGTTAAGGAAGCCATACTCCATTGATGGAGGAAGACAAACTCATCCTCTCTGCCTACCAATACAAAAACTCAAAACACGTAACACAGTAGAGACTTTCTTTTCTAAATTTCCACACAGAGATTGTAACGAAGCAATAAAATTTATTAATTAAATATGCTGACATTCAATTAGAGACAATAGCCTTCCCTTATGAACAACCTTCTCTTCTTGGGTCGTTTATCTCCACTCACTACACACCTCCAATCTTACCTTTCTAAGCAAACGGGAGTTTCTTATTGTTCTCACACATACTCCCTATTGTTCTCAGAAACTCTCCCTATTGTTCTCAGAAACTCTCTTTCTTACAGGAATTTTCAATTCCTCCTTGAATCTTCTTCTACGCAGCTGGAAATCTTCTCTCCTCCCCACATTTCACTCCCTCTTCTTCCGCAACTTCCCACCTTCCTCTTCCCTACTGTTTTCTTCACAATTTTTCCTTAACTGTTGAACAGTTTCAACCACCTGACAAATATGTTTTTTCTTTGATAGTTTCTAAAGCCTTTTCAACAATTTCATTTTGTGCATATCCTGCGAGCAATGCATTTCATGGAACGACATCTCTTTGTAAAAGAATCAAGGTGTGTTGTCTATATTTGTTTTTTAATAGTAATGGCTTCCAAGTTAGATTTTGTGACATCTTCAATCTTCTCTTAAGGGTTTTTTGGAATCCCTATTTGTTGTATTCAAATTAAAAGGCTAAAGAAGTTAATGCATTTTCTAGGAGAACTAAACATTTGTTTGAATACAATTCTTAAAAGTTTCTCAAAGTAAAGTTTTGATCAATATTATAAACATATAAATTAAAATTTGATAATTTTTATTCATAAGCATTGATAATAATTTAAAATTGAACACTAGACTTAGATTTATGTTTTCTAGATAAAACTTTATCGACTTCACACAACAATCTCCAATAGTAACAACTTGTCACTTACTTGTTCAAGTAAATTTATGATGCATATGTGAAGCTGCATACTTTGATGTGTAAAATTACAAACTAGATGAATAAATTCCCCTATGATGTAGTGACACATGTAGTTTGTAGCAAACATATGTTGATATCATTTTTTATTGATATAATCAAATAAAAAACAATTCCCCCTTTAACAATTCTTTTGAATCTTTTCAAACTCTAAGTTATAAAAGATTTTTTTTTTCATTTTGATAACTTGGAGAAATTATGACAACTCTAGGTAATTTAGGAATCATGACTTTTCTTATTATAAGATAGACCAAGTATAATGTCATGTAAAATTTCTTAGCATCTTGGAATTTCTAAATTTATTAATGCAAAGTTTCACTAATTATAGTTCTAGACACCTTTTTTCAACCATATCCTAGCATTACCTAGTACCTTGTCACATCCTAGTCATAACCCATTCTCATTTCCTAGTCCCTTTCCAAATTTCCCTTTCATTATCGATCCTTAAAAAATAAACTTGACACATACTCCATTTTCCATTAAATAAATCAAAAGATCATTTTATTATTCATTATCCATTCCAAATAATTAAGTAATATCCATTGTCCATTTCTAAAGGGGAATATAAAATGTACACTCAAAATTCCTTTGTAACCCGTCTTATTATGTCATCTATATTTTCACATTGTACATACCTATTTATTTGATTACCTAAAAGCATGTTGAGTGATATCAATAAATAGTTCTTGAGTTTATTTTAGCAAGAGATTTTTCATTTGGAAGGGACCAAACTCACACCCAACACTAGCTACTATCCCCAAATGGACATATAAATTGAGACAGTGAATAAGTTAATGGAAGGTGCACAGTGAAAGGAAATGTGGCATGCAGGGATTTCACTAGGATCAAAGGAAAAATTAGGAAGTTCATGCCACAAATACTTTCATACATTGGAAGAAATATGATCCAGTAGGCTCAAGGAGGCTCAAGCACTTGATGGATGCAATGTGTTTCCTTTGTTAATGAGTTGAAAGTTGACTATGTAAAATGGAAAGTGAAAAATGTATGTAGGGAAAAAGTGAAATAAGTTGTGCATATAGATAGATTGCAGACTATGAACTCAATTCCAACACCTAATTCAGAAATCTGAAGAAAAAATTAACGTGACTCAAATTTCATCCTAAAATGGTAACAACCGGGCAACCTGGCTCGCCAGAGGCCCTTGGAGGCGCTGAGACCTAACAAATTCTGATGAAACTTCTGTCAACTGTAATTTCTTGTTAGATCCGCCTATAATTCTTTTCGTATATTTTCTACCTGTCACCTGCACACACAAAATGGGAAAAATGTTAGGAAAAATGGGTTTGCTTTCTGTTTATCCCGAAGAGGCTCACACCTAAATAAGGGTAGTTAGGAAGCTTTGCAGAAGTCGGCTAGGTGCACCTTGCAAAGAAACCTTTGGGGTTTTAGAAGTCAACCCTTTGTTCCTTAATTGAGAAAAGGGAGAAGGAATATTTTGAAAGTAAAATCTACTCTACAAAGGCGATACACCAAAGCTTTTACAACATTTCATAGGTTCATAGTTAAGTCTCAACACAACCTTAGAAGCTTTCATTCTAGAGGCACTACTTTTAGGGAGGGACACAATGAGGGAACAAGGGTCTGTTTAAAAGTAGAGGGTCCTCTGGAGGTGTGAAAATCACACATAATATGACCATAATACAAGAACACTTCCTGAATGAAACCCAAATTAGACACTCTGCAATTGTTGGTGTAATTAAATATTCCTAATTACACTTTACTTAAGCTTACTTAGGATAATGCATTTAATAGTAGTTTGTCATTAAGACACCTAGGATTTTACACCTATATTAGCACATGGTGTAGGAAAAATTCCACTTTAGGTGGTGATCGTTGTTATCTCATTCCACTTTAAGTGTGAGATCCACCTTTAGTGCATATATCACATTATCATCCTCATCATATTGCACATACTTCATTGCATAATGGAGGATGATCCATCTTTGGTAGACATGTGATTCCACCTTGTGTAGGTGATTGCTTATCAACTCCTTATCATGGTCTCTTATTGTCTTTCCTATATAAGAAGGTGTAACACCCCAAAATTGGCACCTAACAACCTAAACAATTTTGGTGCATTTTCTCATCTTCAAAGTCCTATTGTACTAGGCAAATTCTTCTCCTAATTGACTTTAATTGACTAAGTTTCAAATGCAGAAAACCCAAATTTGCATAAATCTGACATTACATTTAAATTCCTAA
>MU223539.1:2232406-2250889 GCA_018584345.1 Thuja plicata
AGTCCATCAGGTGTCTCTCTTATGAATAGGTTACAATCTGTTGCTCCTTTCTTAAATCCAATCTTGGTAAGATAACCATCTAGTCTCTCATACCAAGCTCTTGGGGCATGTTTAAGTCCATAGAGTGCTTTCTTCAATCTGCATACTATGTCTATTTTATCTGATAGATTAAATCCTTTAGGTTGTTCTATGTAGACTTCTTCCTTCAAGTCACCATTCAAAAAGGTGGATTTGACATCCATTTGATATACTTTGAAGTCTTTAAATGTTGCATAGGCCAAGAATAACTTGATGGCTTCTAATCTGCTCACAGGGGAAAAAGTGTTAGTGTAATCTATCCCTTCCCTCTACACATATCCTTTACACACTGGTCTTGCTTTGTTTCTGACCACTGTACCATCTTCATTCATCTTGTTCCTGAATACCCACTTTGTTCCAATCACATTTTTGTCACTAGGTCTAGGAACCAATTCCCATGTATCATTTTTTTTTTATTTGATCTAATTCTTCTTCCATTTCTTTCTGCCAATCAGAATCCTTGCAAGCATCTTCAACATTTAAAGGTTCAATCTGTGAAAGTAAACATACCTCTTCATCCATTGTTAACCTTTTTGATTTTGATCTAGTCAAAATACTGCTGCTCTAATCTCCAATGATATCATATTTTGAATGATACCTAGATGTGAACTTTGAAACTTTTGGTGTAACATCCTCATCTGTAATCTGTGATACTTCTTTGCTTGATTCAGGTTCATTACATGAAACATCAATGTAATAAAAAATTTCTTCAATAACAGTGTCTTTACTGCTAGGCCTGGGTTCATCCTCAATCATAGGTGCATATTCATAGTACCTTTCTTGAACCATGAACTTCTCATAAATATTTACATGAGTACTTTCAATTATCTTCTTTAATCTTAAATTAAAATGTCAGTATGCTTTGCTTTTAGTAAAGTAACCAAGGAAAATACCTTCATCTCTTCTAGCATCAAACTTACCAACACCATCATCTCTCTTGATGTAGCACTTGCGGCCAAACATTTTGAATTATTTTACTGTAGGTACATTACCAAACCAAAGTTCATAAGGTGTCTTATCCACGCCTAGCCTTAGTTGTGTTCTATTGATAGTATATACTGTTGTATTGACTGCATCTCTCCAATAGATGTGCACAACTTTTCCTTCAATCATCATAGTGCGTGTTGTATCAAGTATGATCCCGTTCCTTCTTTCTGCTATCCCATTCTACTATGGGGTTCTAGGTGCACTCAACTATCTTTTAATTCCATTTTCTTCACAGTAGTCATAAAATTGATCAAAGGTGAATTCTCCTCCTCTATCTGATTTTAGACACCTTAGTTTTAATCCAGATTTATTCTCCACTTTGGCTTTGAATATTTTGAACTTCTCAAAGGCTTCAGACTTCTCCTTTAAGAACACAACCCATATCATCCTTGAAAAATCATCAACAAACAAAATGAAATACCTTTCTCTGTAATATGATCTGGTTTGAGTGGGACCACATAAATCTGTATGAACTAGGTCTAACTTGTTTTTTAGCTGAGTTTTGCTTGCTTCTGAAAGATCTCCTTACATGCTTTCCCATAACACATTCCCTGCACATTGTGTCAACTGGTCTTGCGATACTTGGAAGGTCTCTAACTGCCTTGACATTACTTATCTTTACTATATTATGAAAATTGATATGACAGAGTCTCTTGTGCCATAACCAACTGTCATCTACTTTTGCAACAAAACAACTTACATCTGAATTAAGCTGAAAAACATTACCTTTTATTTTTGAGCCTGATGCAATCATGTCTCCTTCTTTTTTGCTAATAATGCATTTGTTGTCTTTAAATTCCAAATGATAACCTTTGTCAAGTAGTTGTCCAACACTTAATAAATTGTGATGTAATCTATCAACATACAGAACATCATCTATCTTGTTCTTTCCATCCAGGATGATGGATCCTCTGCCTATGATAGGTTTAGGAGTGTTATCTCCAAATCTAACCATACCACCTTTGTACTTGTCTAGATGAAAAAATCTATCTTTATCACCTATCATGTGATGAGAGCATCCACTGTCAATGATCCAATTAGTTTTGATGTCTGCTTTAGAAATTAGGGCTAACTCCTGTGTTTCCTTTTTATCTTCAATGCCCATATGCTCAAGCAATTTTTCCATGTCTTTAAGGGTAATGAATCCAATTTCATCTTCTCCTGAATCTTCATCAGTTACACCTTCTTCAGCATGATAGCATTCCTTCCTGTATTTAGGTTTAGAATCAGATCTGAATTTCTTTACTCTTGTGGGACACTTGGATGCAAAATGACCGATCCTGTTGCATGAAAAACATTTGAATGGAAGTTGTCCTTCATATTTCCCTTTGCCTTTCTTTTCTCTTTTAGCAATCATGGCAATGATTTCTTCTAGTTCTTCATCAACTTCTTCTTTCTCATTATTGCTAGATATGTGAGATTTCTTACCATGGACTGAAGCTTTGAAGGTTGTTTCACTTTTGGGTTCAATCTTCAATCTTGATATCTCAAATGCAGAGATTTTACTGATCAAAGTCTCTCTTGAAGTCTTGTGAAAATTGCATGATTTCCTCTAGAATACTTATCTTTTTCTCATAGTCTGATGTTAAAGTAGTCAACAACTTGTCCATTATATCTTCTTCTGATATTTCTCCACCATTATTTCTGATTCTAGAAACTGCTTCAGTTATCCTCTGATTATAGGCTCTGATGTTTTCTTCAGGTAATATCTCAAGATTGTTGTATTTCTTTTTCCATGTTTTCCTGCGTGCATTCTTTGCTTGAACATCTCCTTCAAACATGTCTTTTAAATACTTCCATATTGTGTATGCCTTGTCTACCTTCTTAATTTCAGAGAATTCACTGTCAGATAGTGCACTTATAAGGGCTTCTTTGGCAATTGCATTAGCTGCGAATGTATCCTTCTATTTACTAGTAGCACCATCTCTTGATAGGTCCTTTAGAGAGGGAATAACAACTTCTTGTGTAGCTATCTCAAAGATGTCAAAACCAACACATTGTAGATGTGTTATCATTTTGTTCTTCCAATCCAGATAATTTTCTCCATCGAACTTAGGACTCTCTTTTCTAAAGTATGCCATCTGATCTACCTTAAGTTATTAGGCTTTCTCTCCAAGGCACTTGGATCCGATACCAATTGTTAGAATAGTCCCAAAGGATAACTAAGAGGGGGGGAGTGAATCAGTTATCAACTAATTTAATTATTTTCTTTTATTAACTCCAGAATACAATAAAGTAAATGCACATTCAGATAACACAATAGAATACACCACAATTTGGTTACGGGGAAACCAAATGGTAAAAACCCCGGTGGGAATTAACACCCATAATGAACTATACTTGTTTATAATAATCCCTGTTAGAAGATCTTGCAACCCTATTAGAAGTTGTTCTTTACAATGCAATAAGTATAGTGACCTGGTTAAGGGTCTGACCCTATTAGGAGTCTTTTACAAATAACCCGGTTAAGGGTGAGGACTCACTGTCCAAAAGCTCACTGCTTCAATGGTGAAGGCTACAACCTTCTGTAGAATGGATATGCACTATATCTGATGATGAACTATATAGTAGACCTACTATCTTGATCAGTTCCAGTGTATTGTAATCTTTCACTGCGTCTTCACATAGATCCTTGATGAATGAAATACATCTGATATTCTGCTCTTCTCTTTTCCTGTATCTTTTCTTATCATTCACACTTAGCATTTCACAAATGACTTTCTATAAGTATCTTCCTTAAAGTATGAGATCATGGGACCTGTTAGACAACTCTTCATAACATCCTTGTCAGCTTTACTAATCACGCAAGCATAATTACAACCACGCAATATAAACTGAATAGACGCAACGCTTCACTAAGTTGGCCTTACCAAATTAACTCTATCTTTGCAATCTTGTTGAAACACATTTGGCGCTTTTGGATAACTAACTTTAACTCATAACTAATCTTGAATATACACATGCATATCCCGAAGATAGGTGCAACTCAAGAACCAATGCAATACGTCAGCTCTGTACAAATGATCATCATAAACTGTAACTGCCACAAAACAGAATTGCACAACATAACTGAAACTTCATATCTGAGTCTGCGTGTATGAAAAAAACATCAAAAACATGTCTATAACATGAATATAACCACACAAGGCTTGATATCATCATTCTGATAAGTACATACAGATCACTGATGTATATTATATGTTGTCATCAATGACAAACATACAATCAACTAGCTGCCAGAAGTAAATCTCCAACACACACGACCATCAAATTTAATTGTGGGAGTTTCTACCATCAGTTCCTGGTTGCAATTTCTTACCCCTCCATTGAAATTTTTGGTTTTGTAGCCTAACTTCATAGGGCCATAACTGGCTAATTTTTTGTCCTTTTTATGAGCAATGTTTTTTTTTAAATTTGGGGTAGAGTTTCTTAAATTTTATAGTGGTGGCATTAGTTTTTTATTTTGGTGGCCATATTAATCAAAATTTTCAGATTTTCATGATTGTACCTATCTAGTCCTACATTTTGCAACTTTAGAGGCTTTGTTTGGGTACATACGATAACATTTTCAAGTGCCATTTTTTTGAAAGTGCATGATTTTTCATCTACTTTCCATATCTATAATCATTTTTTAGTGATTTGGAGTGGAAATATCACTTTCAAAAAATAGGTCATTTTGGGGGCTATATAAGCACTTGGTTAATCCTTAGATTTCATTTTTCTAATTTGCATCAGTGATTTGGAGGAGTCATCAGTTGTTTTGTATCATTCTTTGGTTGTATTGTGGACTTTTCAAAAGTAAAAATCTTCACTCCATATAATTACCATGAATGGAAAGAATCTATATCTAATCAGTTGTTAACTATTGGATTGCATAGAATCTCTTTTAGGCAGGATCCAGAAATAAATACAGGTGTTGCAGAAAGGATAAAATGGTTTGATCAAAGGGATAAAGCACTTGGCTCTCTTAGATTGTCCATCTCTCCTGATTTTCTATGTCATATAGTATCTTGCACACATCCTCATGATGCTTGGATAATCATGGATGGATTCTTTGGTAAACCTGATAAAATGAGAAAATTTAGATTGGAGAATGAGCTCATAGGTCTAAATCCTAGTGATTTTTACAATATTCAAGAATTATTCTCTAAGTTCAATTCTATTACATTGGAGCTTTGTAATTGTGGGGTTCCTAAAGAGGATGAACAATTGATATTATCTATTCTTTCCAAGATAGGTCCTGAATATTCAATCTTTATTTTTACATTCTATGCTACTATGGATGCTCTTGGTGGTGCATACAAAATTCATTCTCTTGATAAATTTGTAGCTCAACTCACAAGGGAACAAGAAAATTTGGCACACATGGGTCAATTGAAGTCTTCAAAGAATCATGCACTTCTTGAAAATGACTCCACTCCAAAGGCTTCCAATGGCACAAAAAGAAGCAACATAATCATGAGAAAGGTGATAATTCTCCTTCACAACATACTTTTGAATCCAAGTCCTCTTAAAGAGAGGAATCATCTAGAAGAAAGAGGGAAAAATGTGTATATTATAAAAAGCTAAGACATAACGAGCATAAATATTTCCATAAGAATATTGATGAGCTCACTCACATTCTTCAAAAGCACAACATCAAGTTGCCCTCACCAGTCTCTCCACCCCCTCCTTCTTCTTTGAATTTTGAGACTTCTTCATCTACATCATCAACCAAGGATAAAGGTAAATGTCAAGCATTCCTAGCTTCCACACATCTTGAGCAAGGTAAATGGATTCTTGATTTAGGTGCTTCACATCATATGGCATCTTCTATGGATATTTTCTATTCTATTGAGCCTTGTAATTCTCCACATATTTTGATGCGTAACAACACATACATGAAGGTTTGTGGGAAAGGTTCTATTCCTATGGGAGAGGGGACATTTAATGATGTTCTTTGTGTACCATATTTTACCACTAATCTCCTTTATATTTATCAAATTACTCATGGGGCACAAGGTAAAATTGTTGAGTTTACTCCTGATTATGTCTACATTAGGGACATAGAGATTAGAGATATCATAGCTATGGGAATTGTTGATCATGCATCATGGTTGTATTCCTTTTCACATTTTGTTGATGATGACGATGTTCATGAAGTATCCACCCTTCTACCAAGGGTGAATTATGTATGTGAGGAAAACTTTGGGACACTTGAATCATTGTGTTCTTGAGACTGTTAGTGTTGAGCTTCCTACTCCTCCACCTCCTGCTTCATTGGAAATGAGTTATACTCTTCAGCAAGATTATCACAGTGCTTCAAATATTGTAGTGTGCGATGACTTCTTGGATGACATTTCAACATTGTTTGTTAAGTCTCATATTGCAGATTTGGGTGACATACTTGAGGGGGTTTCTCATCTCTTTGATGATAGTTTCATCACAGTTGGAGTTGGTGATACTTCTTCACCTTTGTTTGGAGATTGGAATTCTTGATTCTTCTCCTTCACTTGGTTTTTCACATTTCATGGTTCATTTTGATTATGTGATGGAATCCTTGAGCTTGGAGATACCTATTCAGTATTTAGAGGTGAAATCTTGGAGACTTCCTTCCTCATTCTTCCATTTTGACATGGTTTGGCTTCATCATTATTTGATGTATTTGTTTCTTCCTAAGGGTAGACATGTTTCTTGTAGGCATTGGATTCTCCTTTTTTTTTAGATACACTACATCAACATTGAAGCTTCTTCTTTATGGGGGGATATCATGTCTCCTTATTTCCTTCCTATGGGGGGATAATTGATTGTATATACATGATGTATGTAGTCATTGGGGGTTCTTGATTCATCCATCCATTCATGCATCTTGTGTGTTTTCATCTCTCTTTTTGGAGGGGATTTTTGTCCCATGAGGCTCTCCCTTTCTCCGCTTAATGAGATATTGCATGTATTTATTTGCATATTATACTTGGGTACCTAACATTACCTAGTAACCATGACCCATCTTGCATTGTGAGTTTAAGTGCATTACCCTAAGTTGCACTTAAGGGGGGTGTTGGTGTAATTAAATATTCCTAATTATACTCTACTTAAGCTTACTTAAGATAATGCATTGCATAGTAGTTTTTCATTGAGACACCTAGGAGTTTGCACCTATATTAGCACATGGTGTAGGAGAAATTACACTCTAGGTGGTGATAGTTGTTATCTCATTCCAGTTTATGTGTGAGATCCACCTTTAGAGAACATATCACATTATCATCCTCATCATATTGCACATACTCCATTGCATAATGGAGGATGATCCACCTTTTTTGGACATGTGATTCCACCTTGTGTAGGTGATAACTTATCAACTCCTTATCATGGTGTCTTATTTCCTTTCCTATATAAGAAGGAACTTCTACATTGTAATTCATCTCCAATATCTCCAACATCTTCTTATTTTCATATTGCATCATTAATGAGAATAAAAATTATTCTTGTTCATATCATCTCTCTTGTCTTTGTGCTATTCTTTGACCTCTAGATCCTTGGTTCATTGTGTTGGCAAGTGATCAATTTTGTATGATGTGATTAAATTTTTGGTTTTCATTTATGGAAACACATCTAGTTTACTGATCAGTTCCTTTAAAGTTAAGATTTGGTGACTCTGAAATAGGCTAAGTACAGAAGCAGAAATACAGAGGTATTTTGAGTATCGAAGATCGAGATCAATGAGTTACAACAAGTGAGCTTAGAAGAAGATAGTATGGGGTATGTGTGACCTCCACCTAAGATTGATTTTGTTTTGCTGATGTTTACAGTAAGTTAGAGAGATTTGAAGACATACAACAACAACATAGTGATACAGAGCAGTTAAACAGAAGCGATGATTCAGGGAGTATGACGTGGAATCCTGAAAATTGGAGTTGGATTATGATTGTTGATAACCTATATTTTAATTATTTAAGAGTGATGACTATGAATTTGATATTTTCTTTATTAAATGTATTTTGTAGTGAGAGCCGACTATGTAATATTTGTATTTGAGAGCCGACTTGGTAAAGAAGAAAGATATATATGTAAGATCTTTATGTTGAGCGAAGAAATAGTTGTGAATAGAGTTTTGGATGTGATATACGAATGGAAGAGCAGATTATGATAGAGATCATTGAAGAACTATGTCTGGAACTATCTAAGTATTAGAGATGCTTATTTTTTTCATTACTGAGAATATTTTGTAACAGAGCTATATTGTAAGAGTTGTATGCTCAGTTAGCCCCTAATAGGGTGTTGTATAGCTTTAACATGGTTTTTATTACTTTAACAAAGAAATTTAATATGTAATATTCAGCTCCAAACAGGGATAGGTCTCCTAACAGGGACACTATACTTTAGTACACGTTTGTGGGTACCATCCCCACCGGGTTTTTTCATTGGCCAGGGTTTCCTCGACAACAAATAATGGTGTTATGAGTACTGTGTTATTTTCTTATGTTATTTTCATTTATGTAAGCTTATGGATTATTTGGAATTCATTTAAAAGTTTTATTAAGTGTTGTAATACTGATTCACCCCCCTCTTAGTATTACCTAATCCTAACAATTAGTATCAGAGCTTTTGGCCCTTGGAGAGAAAGTATAAAATCTTAAGGGAGATCATAATGGATTTAGATAGTTTGCAAGAAAACTTTGATGCTGCACTTGAAAACCTTGATAAAGAAAAAATAGAGAATGGAGAATTAAAATTAAACATGTGAAGAGCTGAGAAATTTATAAAGAAACTTAGAGACCAACTTGAACTTTCCAGAAGTCAGAGACAGGATCTTATGGTTCAGATAAAAGAAGATTCAGACAAAGACAATTCAGATCAGATGAATCAACTTGAAGAAGAAAATGAAACCTTAAAGCTTGAGAATGAAGCCATGAATAAAGAGATTCAATTACAAAAAGATGCTAAGAAGAAGATTGAAGAAGCTTTGAATAGTGAAAATACTTTGATAGAACAAATGAAGAATGAGGCTGACAACTACAAGAACAAGAATCTAGAATTGGAGAAATACAATCAAATCATAAAAGGTGAACTTGTTGAGGAAAAGAAAGACATTGAGAAACATCAAACTCGAAGTGATTTCATCGATGAACAAAGAGAAAGACATAAACCTAAAGGTGATATGGCTGGTGTTGGATTCAATGAAGCTGAATATTTCAAAAACAAGAAGAAAATTTTGATGCAAAGATTGATACTGAAAAACCTACTATTGAGGAACCTAGAGAGAAGATCAAACCCTTCAATGGTATATGATTTGGTTGTAACAAGTTTGGACACATGAAAAGATATTTCAGAGGTAATGTCCCTCTTAAGACCTTTTCTAGTTATTATAATTGTAATGGATATGGGCACAAGAAAGCAAAATGCAAAAAACGTAATCAATCTGGATATAGACAAGGCAATGGAAGAGAAGCTATAGCGAAACCTACATGCTATAAATGTAATAATCTTGGACACATTGCAAAGTATTTTAAGTTGCAAGTAAGTCAAGAAATACCTCCTATATGTTACAAATGCAATAATCTAGGTCATATAGCGAAGTTTTGCAGGTATAATGGAGAAAACAACAGAAGAGTACCACATCCTATGAATACATAGAAGAATGGTAATGATATTGGTAAGAGTGTTTCAAATTTAAAGAATTATTTTGACAGTTTTTTTAAGAAAGCAGGGGATAACAACAGTGATAAGATATGGAAGATCAAAGAGACAAGTGAGACATTGGTTCAGGGAGAGACAATAGATGCTACTGGATCTTCGTCTGATGGTAACAAAGTAGAATCGACCTAATTGGTCGATCATGGCCTTAGGGGGAGCATTGGATAAAGATATCAGAATATATTCGGCCATTGATTTTTTGGATTGAGCTCTAGCGAGCTTAGGTACAGTTGTGGCCTACATCACGAAGTATATATTTAAGAGTGCAGCATTGAATGATGCTTATTGTGTGATCACGAGATTTATAGCTGACTGGACAACATTGGGTAATGTGAACTTTTAATGACTTAACATTGTATAAATCACCATATGATTATCTATTTCCTTACCATTTGACAAGAAACGACCTAAGGAAATCAAAGAGTGGGGAAATTCAGATTATCTTTCAATTTCCTTGCGTGATCGATTGAAGTGAAAACTAGGAATTCAACGTGTAAGAGGTATTTACATCATCTAGCTATGGATGTACCTGTTATTTATGATGTTGTAGATCGACCTAGATATAAATTCAAGAAATGTCCTTTCAAGTCTTGTGAAAAAGACCCCAAAGGAGAATTTTCTCAGACACCACACAAAGTTTTACATGTAGAAGACATTAGGGCATAGATTCATTGTAAGTATGATATATTGGGTGTTGATAAAATTTATACTGAAATGGAGTATATGAATGACAAAGGAATTATGAGAGATGAATACAAACATGTTGATCAATTGAGCATTGTGAAAATTTTGGACTTATATGAATTCGACGAAGAAGAATGGTTTAAGATATTGTTGAGCAGAGTACATGATCAGTTTATTTGGATAGGCGAGCAACCTATGAAGATTTGTAGTGAATTGATTCATGAGATTACTGGATTGGATAATACTGGAATCATTCCTATAGTAGACAAACATGTTAAGAAGCAAGTTGAAACCCTAACGCACTCAAAATGGGACAGGCGAGCTATGTCAGTAAGAAACATTGTGCAACAAGATATAAAATTGATTGCTATGATACTTGGTTACAAATTCTACTATAGTAGTAGACCTAATTCAGTATCTGCAGGAGTTATAATGATGGTATATAGAACGGTGAAGATTTCAGATGGAAAGGCATAAAAGAACTACTCGGAGAAGAAGCTATTTGAAGTTTTCCAGTCTATCTCATGGGACTTGGGAATTATGAGAACTAGTACAACAAATGATAAGATTTGTGTTGCACATGGTAGGAAACTATTCAGCTATTGCATGAATCCTATTAGGCATGTTCAAAACATTGAAGACATCATTGCCAAGGATAGGGAAACCTTGAACAGTATGATGGATAGTTGTGAGACCTCTTCACAATCTGTAATGGAGTTGGACAAAGAAGTAACAAGAATTTTGGCTAAACTAAATGTATTGGATATTGAGAAAGGGAGAGTTATGACAAGGTTTGGTTTACTGAAGAGTTTAATCACTCCTAAGCTATCAATTATTGAAGACTACTTATCAGACATGGAGAAAACTGCAAAATCATTGGCTAACTCTATGCCAATAGAGTTGAAAGAAGAAGAGACAACATCATTTTCATTAAATGGACTAATTCATATTAGTCAAATATTGCTTAAGTCATGGAGTACATAAGTGAAGATCTTCGAAGATTCCCTTCAAGATATTCTAAAATTGGTAAGCAAGCACTAGTTTTACTACTTTTTATGCACCTTTTTCATTGTTTTCAAAGGGGGAGAAGAGAGAAGATAAAAATGAATAGGGGAGAAGAGGAGAAGATAATGTATAAGGGAGAACAGAAAAAAAAAAAAATAGAGAAAGAAGAAGGAGAGATAGTTTTTGTTTTTTATTTTGTTGCCATCAAGCGAAAGGGAGATATTGTTGGAAAGTGATCAATTTTTTCTGATGTGATTCAATTTTTGGTTGTCATTTATGGAAAAATATTTGGTTTACTGATCAATTCCTTTAAAGTTAAGTTTTGGTGACTCTGAAATCGGCTAAGTACAGAAGTAGAAATGTAGAGGTATTTTGAGTATCAAATATCGAGATTGATGAGGTACAACAAGCGAGCTTAGAAGAAGATAGTATGGGGTATGTGTTAACTCCACCTAAGATCTATTTTTTTTGGTGATGTTTATAGTAAGTTAGAGAGATTTGAAGACAGACAGACAATAGTAGAACAGTGATACAAAGCAGTTGGACAGAAGCAATGATTCAGGGAGTATGACGTGGACTCCTGGCAATCAGAGTTGGATTATGATTGTTGATAACCTATATTTTAATTATGTAAGAGTGTAGACTATGCATTTGATATTTTATTTATTAAATGTATTTTGTATTGAGAGCTGACTATGTAATATTTGTATTTGAGAGCCGACTTGGTAAAGAATGTAAGATCTTTTTGTTGAGCGAAGAAATAGTTGTGAATAAAGTTTTGGATGTGATATACGAACGACAGAGTAGAGGATGACATGGATCATTGAAGAACTATGACTAGAAATACCTAAGCATTAGAGATTCTTGTTTTTTCATTATTGAGAACATTTTGTAACAGAACTATATTGTAAGAGTTGTATGCTCAGTTGGTCCCTAATGGGGTGTTGTATACCTTTAATAGGGTTGTTATTCCTTTAACAAGGAAATGTACTATGTAATATTCAGTTCCTAATAGGGCTAGGTCTCCTAATAGGAACACTATACTTTAGTGCATGCTTGTGGGTACCATCCCCACCAGGGTTTTCCCTTGGCCAGGGTTTCCTTGACAACAAATAATGGTGTTATGAGTACTGTGTTATTTTCTTATGTTCTTTTCATTTCTTCAAGTGTATGGATTGTTTGGAATTGGTTTAAAATTTTGATTAAGCGCTATAATACTGATTCACCCCCCTCTCAGTATTACCTAATCCTAACACATTGCTATTTGCCAATTATTACAGGAATGTCTCTTCGTCTTAGACAAATAGTTTGTATGGAAGACAAATATGAGTACCCATACACGACTAATTCAATGCCCATGGATGCAAGCCATAGATGGTATAGTTCAAGACCCACTTTGGAAACTAATGAAAGAGAAAAAAAATTTGCATGGTTCATTAAGTTTCATGGATAATGAAAAATGAAAAATCCAACATAAATAAATTGGGATTGATATAAAGGAAATCGACACAATACAATCCTATTAACAAAATAAGAAAGGAAACATAGGCACATCCACTATACTTTATTAAGAGTAAACATGCAAAGGCTGGAAATCAAGCTGCAGATTAGATATGCCATAATATACATATTAGAACAATAAAAAATGAAAGACTTCTTAATTATACAAAATTTACAACTGATCAAATTTCTCAATGTATACACATGTGTAGATCTATATATTTTTAGGTAAACCGTTGGGGTTTATATGGACTTCTACCTAAGAGGTCAGACAGAAAGTGTGCTATCCAAGATTCAGCTCAATTTGATGTCGACGGCTTACACAAAGACTTTTATTGGATGGTGGTGATGGTGCCTAGGTGAAATTTTTTTTTATTTTGGCCTTTTATTAATTTGGAGTGGTAGTGGGATTTATTTTCTCTTTTTCAATTGCATGGTCAATTTTTCCCTTAATGGGAAATATTTCCTCACATTATTTTATTAAAATAGGCAAGTGGCACTGAGCGTGTTTGGATGGAGGGACCACTCCTCTTACCTTTGAAACATCATTATTGATTGGGATATGTGTCATGCTAGTGGGTGTTCTTAGATTTCACTCAACAAAGTTAGGTCAGAGGTGCGTATTGATGACACATGTCAATGGAGAGACCACTTAATTATAGCATGTGGTTGTTGTTTAGGAAGGCACATGGAAATCATGGCCGAGGAATATTTCAAGGGTTAGACAACCGACCATTGTAGACACAACCTCTAGCTTGATGAAGTTCAGGGGAACCGTGCTTGTAGGGTTGAACCTTCATTAACTCATGTAGAATGCCTTAGATTAGATATCATCGTGAGTTCTATGGGAGAGAGTGTTCATCCATCATTATGGCTTTATCTTTCCTATAAAAAAGGGGCTAACATAATTAATCTTATAATGAAAATCTTGGTGAAAGGCTAAAACCTTTCAACATACAAACACAACATTCATGGAAAGGCAGAGCACAGGAATACAGGAAGAAAAGATGTAGGTCAAGGCTGACTATAGATAACACTTGTAACCAAAACCATAAAGACTGCACCCTCAACCAAAATGATCAACAATCACAAATTACATAGAAACAACAAAAGGGACATATCCCTGATTGTGAAAAGGAAATACACCAAATTCACCATCCTAATGAATAATATTAAGATGAGGTATCGATATCTCAAGGATTTTTTCCAAGATACTGGTTAAACCAAGTTTATCAAGTAATTTTGGCCATAAATTCATTCTGGTGTGTTCAAGTGCCTGAATCTTTCCTTTAGCAAAGATGATATGGGGAGGACTTCATCCCCACATTTAGATACATAGATTAACACCCTCCCATAGTCAACCAAATAGAGCCTTGCTTCTTATCAAGCATCCATAGCTCTGGTAAGGTTATCACCTTGGTTTCCATTAGCATAGTTCTATTGTCAATTAGGCATCCATAGCCCCGATAGAGATACTAACATCGCTTGATTTTGGATTTTAAATTTTTTTCTTTATTTTAACTTTTATTTTCCTTCTCCTTTGTGGAACGTCTATGATTGACGTGGGTGCTAGGTTGGAAACCAATGTGGTAGCAAGAGGTTCCTCTATATTCTTCACTTAACACGACTCTGAATTTCCACCAAATACCAACTCATGGAAGTAGTTAATGAGGTATTTAATGAATAATGATGCCACCTGTCCCTAATAAGACACATAATTTACTGTACTATCTCTGGTTACAAATTAGTGTCACATCAAAATCTTATATAATATAAGATGAAATGAATGCATTAAATTCTTTTCGTAAAATAAAGTGTACAAAACATTTGTTGTTCATGTGGATGATATGTCAAAGCATGCAAATTGATTGTTTGCACAGGGAATGCCAACTTTGGAAAAGGTGCTTAGGTAAAAAAACAATTTCTTCTCAAGAAAACCTACCAACCCTATTAAATGCAATCTCGTATAGACAACCCTTGTTTGGCTATAAATGGGACTACCACACTTAGAAAATCGTTCTAATTTTGGGTAATCAATATCAGGTATTGGTCATACTATACTTCTATAGTGTAGGTTTTTAGCTTATTCATGGATACTCCCATAAGGCTCACTACAAAAAAAAGCCCAAAATTTCTTTATGGATTGGGTAACAGTTACTAGGCTTACTAGGTTGATGAATTGAGATGATGAATTCATCCCAGTGGCTATAAAATGGGTCCTAGGGGAAGATGTTTTGAATGTGAGGATAGATACCAGGTGAATTATCAACATTGTATCACTTTTCATAGGTTCCTTGTTGGATTTGGGTGAGGCCAATTCTATGATTGAGCATTTGACTAAGGACTTGTTTGAGGAGAGATACACAAAGGGCATGGATGAGGATTTGAGGGAAACACGACCATGGATTGGGCTTCCACAAAATTTGGACCTGAGGGCCTACTTAGAAGAAGATGTGATAGTGCCTTGGTGGGCCTTTGTGGCCAATTTATGAACAATTACTCTCTTGGAGCACCAAGAGTGGGCTAGTAGTGGCTCAACATTCCTAAATTGGTTGGTCAAGGATGGTTCAATAGAACAAGGCTGGATGGATGAGTTTTGTGCATTGGTGATCTTTGAGCGGGGTTGGGACACTTATGAGAGAGACGAGCTAGAGGAAGGGGAACTCCAAGCATTTCCCCATCCCTTGAAAAAAAATAGCCCTGAAAGAGGAAAGAATAGAATACCAACTCTAAATTTTCAATGATGTTACTCCTTTTCACGCTCTTTTTAAAAAAATGTTGACAGTATATATACACAAGCACACACACACCACATTCAAATTCATTGTATACATAAACTAGTGTTGTTTAGAAAATACATGTTCCCAAGACGGCTTGACGAACTAACATGCTTGATTTGAGCTCTTGCACATTTGCTCTTGACAGAGCATTTTGGTCATTATCTACACACAAATAATTCATAAATGATGTAACCTTTTATAATGTTTTTAAATTAATAGGACGATGATGTTGATGTTTGGAAACCTTCATGTTTGTCATCTTTCCTCTAATAAAAGTACATGCAAAATGAGCTATACAAAAGGATGTTCCTAGAAAGGGTACCCTACGCAGTAGCAATTTGTGGAAATTAAAAAGATCCTACCTACTCTACTCTAATATATTGTTGAGCTCATTAGAGTGACCCAGTAACTATATTTCCAAAGAATATTTCCCATCTACCCAATTTATTTTGCGTGGTATGAGCTTTTGTATTTTGAGATTCGAGTAGGGGAAGTGGGTGGTCGTACTTCTTTATTTTTGAATCACTAGGAAAAATAACATAGATGTACATGGTGGGGATACTATATAGTGATGAGGAAACCAAAAGACTCATTGAAGTACTAACCTCATGTCCTGATGTGGATACAACTGGGGTGGGTTAGTGATTGAGGGGCTTTGTTTCATATCTGATGGGACATCCATGTGTTGGGAGCAGGAAACCTTTAACGAGACTCCAACATGGCATCTTGTTTTATTTTTTGTTGGAGGTGGAGTTTGGGACCTTTGTGATAACCTCCTTGTTGGTTGTATTATTCTTTAGAAGAAATTTTTTTTAAAGATGAGAAAAAATCACCAGTTCATCCTAGAACCGATGGTCGTCTTCTTTTCTCATGCCTTTTTCTATGCCAAATGCTTTGTGTTCTAGGCCTTGGCATTATACCAACTCAGTATAATCCTTAGATCCTTATATAATGACAGATGTTGAGCTTTCTAATCTTCATGTGGATGGTCTCTTCTATGGATAATTGGGCCTCCTTTGTATAATGATACGGTTTCAAGGAGAAGGGACTGAGGTGGCAATGAATCCTCTAAGAAAGGAATACATATTATCTCTTTGAAAATAGGGGACACTAACTCTAGAAAAAAACCTAACCAACCAATGTATTCAAGCTAGCATACAACCTAGACATCATCATGGCCTAGGTATGATTGATTGTACTAGTCGCGTTCTACCTCAATATCCTCCATTTCTTGTTGGAATTCACACAAGATATCCTGAGTGTGATCTCCTTGTGATCCCTCTATAAAAAGAACATGGGAAATTGGAGATACCATGGGCCATGAGGGGTCTTCATATCTCTAGCCAAAATGTTGGGTAATGGAATGATGTTAGTCATTCTCATCCACGAGGTTTAGATAATAACATCATCTTAATACATAATCTTCATTATACAACAACACATGGTGCTTTATAGAGAACTCCTTGATAGATATTTTTCCAAAGAGAGCACAAACTTTTGGTGGTGAGTGAAGAACAAGGTCCCACCAGGCATTGCTAGAAAAATATTATTGATCCCTATGAGCCTCACGCCTAAATAAGGGTAGTCAAGAATATTTGTAGGAGTGGGACCTGGTGATCCTTGCAAAGAAACCTTCAGTGTTTTAGATTTCAACTCCTCATTTCTTAAATGGTAAAAGAGAGAAGGAAAATTTTTAAAGTAAAATCTACTCTACAAAGATGATGCGCCAAATATTTTACAACACTTCATAGGCTCATAGAAAAACCTCAGCACAACCTTGGAATATTTCATTCCAGAGACACTACTTTTGTAGATGGACATGATGAGGGAACAAGGGTCCAATTAAAAGTAGAGGGTCCCATGCAAATCTAAAAATTGTACGTAATATGACTATACTATGTATGAACATTATTCCTAAATGGAACCCACACAAGAGATACTCTGGAATGTCTCTTTTTCCTAGATAGAAATAGTTACTACAAAAGGCAAATACAAGTACCCACACTCAACTAATTCACTTCCCATGGATGAATGTCACGGATGGTATAGTTTTAAACTCACTTTAAAACTACTGAAAGAGAAAGAAAGTTGCAAATTTTCAAGGACAATAGAAAGAAAAAAGAAAAACATAAATAAAATTGACTTGGTAGACAGGAAATCAACACAGTACAATCCTATTAAAATAAGATAAAGGGAAACAAAGGCATAGTCTCCATGTTTTATTGAGAGTAAACATGCAAAGGATAGAAATCAAGATGTGGATAACATATGCCACAATATACTTCTTCAAACAATAATCAATGAAAGACTCCTTCATTATGCAAAATTAATAACTAATGAACTTTCTCAGTGTCTCTAGATGTGTATATCTATATATTTTTAGGTAAATTGTTGGGGTTTATATAGACTTCTCCCTGAGAGGTCAGGAGGAAAGTGCATTGTCCAATATTTGACTAAATTTGATGATGATAGATTTCACAAAGAATTTTCCTAGATGATGGTGATGGCAACTAGCTGACAACTATACATCTATGATATTGCTATCAGGATTCAACTGTGTAGTTTTTGAGTCAAACTCATTGACCCATAATTCATGAGTAGTGGTTCACATGAACCCATCTCTCATGAGAATGAATCTCACATGAACCCATCCAATGAGTGCTATGTGTTCCATTCATTCTCATGAGAGATGGGTTCATGTGAACCACTACTCATGAATTATGGGTCAATGAGTTTGACTCAAAAACTACACAGTTGAATCCTGATAGCAATATCA
>MU223539.1:2262622-2277295 GCA_018584345.1 Thuja plicata
TAGAATAGTATTTAAACTATTAGCAAATGAAACTATTTAATTGATTGAATTAAATAGTTAGAGGAATAAGAGGGAAAATAATATTAATAATAATATTAATATTTTTGGACGTCTACATTTTGCCCCTTTTTGACGTGGCGTTGCAAGTGACATTTCGTCAAAGAGAAGAAAATGAGTTGCCCCAAAGGAAGAGGGTTTCTAGGAGTCGTGCTCAAGAAGCAACGGTATGGGGTTGTGGGTTGTGCCCCCTCGAGAAAAGAAAACAACGAGGACAAGGTTGTAGGATTTTATCAAAAAATGACGCAATGGGAGAGAGGAAAGGAAGGAGGGAATAAATAGAAGCCTTTTGAAATGTAATTAAGAATGCAGCTAAGAATGCAAATGCAAATGAATGTAAATGTAGCTAAATGAGAATTGGGATCCATTTGTGTGAAAAATATGGAGAGCACATCTGATTTTGATATTGCAAAAGGAGGTATGCATCAGGTGTTAGAAAACACAGATGATAAGATTCCTTTGCGTGGACTAGACACTCAAACAAAAGCACACTGCAAAAGATGCATGTATCAGTAGCGACCAGTCACAACGCACCAAGATATAGCAGATCGAGGTAGTAGTGAGTAGGTTTTAACTGACACAAAAAAGATAAAATCAATAAAGAAGGCCTCATGACCAAGCAGTCATTTGGTCCAAAGTTCTTGCCATGAATAGGATTGATGTGATGAAGGTTTTGAGAAGCCGACGTTGGAAGGATGCATCCTGACGGGCAGAGATTGGATTTGATAAAAGAGATATTCACTGGAAAAAGCTGTGAACTAGATGGGGAGCAAGGACAATCGGTCACAGAATTGATTTGGTGAAAAACTGGGTCGCAGTTGCATGAGTCAAAACATCATTGAAAATGAAGATCTAGAACGAATCGGAAAGAACAAAGTGGTTATTGCATGATTTTTGAGAATATTTGATGTTTTTGGAATTTTTAGAATTTTTTTGAATTTTTCGTGATTTTTAAATGTTTTTGAGATTTTATGTGTATTCAAGCTTTACAACAAGAAGATATATACAAAAATATACACGGGGGGGAAAACGGTGGTGGAAATTTTTTTGGGGAAAATGGGGGCTATAAGAGGGGCTAGGGTGGTTAAAGAAGGTCATTTTGTGAATAGTGAATAGTGAAATCAGAGCTCTGGAGTGAAAAGATGGCTGATGAGAGGATGAAGAGGCAGCTTGGAGAGCGCGTGCACACACATGGGAGGCCCTTCGAGCGACCGTTACAGGTGAGTGAGCTATCTGAGACCTCACATTTATTACTGGTGAAGTTATTTATTGCTTTGGGGTGAGCTAGGGGTTATTAATGAGGGGAAAAATGATTTTAGGCTGGAGATGCTAGTTCTCAAATTGACGTCTGCGAGGACGTCGATCCCCGAATCGGCGTCTCTAGAGATGATGGTGCCAGACTAGCGTCTTTGAAGATGCCAGACCCAGACCCACGTCTTCAAAGATGGCGGTCTGTAGAAAAGGATGTCGGAGACGCCGGTGTATGAACTGATGTTTCTGGCTGAACCGGTGTCTGCGCTAAAAAGGGAAAATGCCGAGAGGGAGGAAAATGGAGGGACCTAGCGGGGGTCGGGGATGGGTCAGCATAAGACCTAGGGACAAGATGCCCCACTTTGGGAAGGTTTAGACTAGGACTAGAATAAAAGGTGACTGACATGGTGGATTTCTAAAATTCTTGCAGAAGTAGATCCCACCGTTGGGATTGTGAGAGCATTGGCCTCCTACCATGGAGTTGGAGTCACAGCTTACAGAGGATGACTGGGGGTTATTAGCTATATCTGGGTTGGACTATGTGCCCCATTGGCCTAGGCTATGGTCACACAATGGAATGATGGCCGCGTTGATCGAGTGGTGGCACAGTGACACCACCACCTTTCACTTGCCTACTAGAGAGGCGACCATCACTTTGTAGGACGTCTGGTGGATCCTTCGGATACCCATCTGAGGGGTGATTCCTTGATACTGGTTGGAGGATAGTGACCATTATATGGAGATTTATTTTAGGCGGCCGATGAGGCAGATTCTGACATACCGGACTTGGATGCCCTGGCAGCCAGCAGTTGACAGGAGATTACGTCGGATAGCTCTTTATCTGGCAGGATTAATCGAGGGATGCATGTTAGCTGATCTGGTGGGACATGGTTTTGGCATGGGATTTTCATGGGCACTAGCATAGATGCTAGAGGAGGGGACCTCTTATTGCTGGGGGTATGTTGTCCTAGGACAGTTATACCACGATCTACACATGGCTATGTACCGCAAGGCATGCAACATGGGTACCAAAGTGACCTTGATGTTAGTGTGGGCTTGGGAGAAAATTGAATTGTTCTAGCCTATGAGAGTTCAGGAGTCATGACAGCCTAGGGAGCCCTATGCCTGTAGATACAGGCTTCCCTTGAGATACACCTCTGTCGGCCAGACTGGATATTGGCAGCGACTTTTAGATGAGGTATAGGTTTTCTGCTGGACCCCATATAGACTATACGAGCCATGGGGGGCTATGGAATAGGTGGCAGGAGTGGAGGATAGGTTTGAGGACTTTCTATATCTATCATACATTCAGACTAATTTCTTTCTACTAGGGAGGACCATCCACCAGATAGAGAGGTATAGACCATCCAGGGTCATGCGATAGTTTGGGCTACAGCAGGGAGTGGTGGCAAAGGATGCCTTACATCCTCATGTCACCAGGGAGGTAGGGACATGGGGGATGCACATGGATGCTCTCATAGTGAGGGCATCCTAGAGCGACATAGTACAGATCAACTCTATTGCACGACCAGACATTATAGATCCAGGGATGACCATTGAGATTAACAGACCCAGCTCAGGCGGCTACTCATGAGCAGCCGACAGGGGACATGGATGTGGACAATGGGAAAGATATTGAGGACGCTCTAGAGACCTTAGCAGCAGGTCAAAGGAGGAGGCCATAGAGATGGGTGAGACCTCGGACAGAGGCACAGGCAAGGGCAGGGCAGGATCAGGGGCCACAAGGGCCCCCACCAACACAGGTACATGTGCAGCCATAGGTACAGGTACAAGAACCACTAGTGCCACCACAGGTACAGGTACCACAGGGGCCTCCTACAGTATATGTAGCATAGGAAAATCACAATACTATCATTGTAGAGTGAGACGGTCTTCAGACAGAGTGCACAAGATTGTGAGGTTTACTAGACATGGCGGTGGTATCTGACACAAGCTTGCACATAGAGAATGCCTGGATACAGGGGTTACTGACTGCAAAGACAACACGGGCTGACATGGCTAAGGGTGCATTAGATACCCTACAGGGCAGGGTTGATGCAGGGGAGTTTTCCGTGGTTGATCTGACACAGGATGTTGGAGAGCTACGTATCGAGATAGGTACTCTTACGGGCCAGTTGGATACTCTGACCCTACAGATGGAGCAGGCTACTGAGCAGATTTTGGCATTGACCTCATAGAGGGATGTAACACTATGACAGGCGGAGGTGTACAAGGCTGAGTGTGACATTTCCAGATAGGTAGCTATTGCAGATGGGGTTGGGCAAGTGGTGGTTGAGGTGTTCGCAACTCAGAGATGCAAACAGGGCATGTAGGGAGGCATCCCATTACATAGCACTATACCATTAGCTAGTTCCCGAGGGACAGAGACAAGATTACTCAGAGAGATCTTGTTCTCAGAGCACAGTGCAGACTTCAACATTGCAGGGATCAGTGGGGATGCCACCACGTCCACCACCAGGGTAGGGAGGTGGATCATCATAGCCACCAATATGATTCGTCAGAGGATCAAATGACACATAGTTTTGTATTTTTGAGATATACATATATATTGGCACCGAGGTGCACGTGATGTATTTTATTGACAGACATTGTATTTTATGGATATTTGATTTATACATGATCGATGAGGACTCTTATGATGCTTGTGGTGTATGATCTATATGTTGTGATCTATATGATGTTTTGATGCATGTGCCTATATGATTATTGACATTTGATGCTTGCAGGATGTGATGCATATGTATGTCACATTATGTATGTAGGATGGTTTCATGATCATGTATATATGATGGATGAATTATGCAGGATGGATGATGCTTATATATATATATGATGTACTGACGTGCAGGATGGATGATGCTTATATATATATGATGTTCTGACGTGCAGGATGGATGATTCTTATATATATATATATGATATACTGACGTGCGGGATGGATGATGCTTATATATATATATATATGATGTTCTGACGTGCAGGATGGATGATGCGCGTGTGTGTGTGTGTGTGTGTATATATATATATATATATATGATGTACTGATGTGTGTGGATGCAGGATGTGATGTTCTTTTATGACGTATGCAATATATATGTTGATGTTTTATGAATATGTATAGGAATGCTAGATGAATCTAAAAGGTGTTTTTAACAATGCAAGGCTAAAATGAATCTAAATGTTGTGACAATGGGGGATGATAAAATGAATGAATGCAAGATGAACCTAAAATGGATGAACTATGCGAGATGAATTAACAATGCAAAATAATGAACCTAAAATGGATTAACAATGCAAGATGAATTAACAATACAAAATAATGAACCTAAAATGGATTAACAATGCAAGATGAGAAAATGAATCTAAAATGGATTAATGGTGCAAGATGACTTAACAATGCAAGATAATGAACCTAAAATGGATTAACAATGCAAGATGAGAAAATGAATCTAAAATGGATTTAATAATGCAAGACGAATTAACAATGCAAGATAATGAACCTAAAATGGATTAGCAATGCAAAGTTCTAAAATGGTACTAACTATGCAAGTAAATGATTGACTTGATGATTAATGCAATTTAATAATGGATTTAACATGATGAACAATGTGACCTGAATGATGGATCTAATGCAATCTAATGATGAATCTAATGAATCTAAGGAATCTAAAATGATGAATAATGTAACTGGATCTTAATGAATAATGATAGATGCAATAATGATACTAGAGGCAACGGAAAAAATGGATGCAATGGGTGCAATGGGACTCACATATTTTTTTGTGTGTGTCACAATCAACTGATGAACCAGACATGTGGACTATGGAGGATCAGGCAGGGAATGTTAGCAGGATGACGACTCAGGATGTTAGCATGATGGCGGGAATATGGAATGTGCAACGAATATACAAGGATCAAACTGAGTGATTAATTACAAGTGATTGACTACAACAATTATGTACAAAGGTTGATGCCGAGATTTGATTGGATCATGTTACCGGTCTTGATGCGCGTGATAGTGTAGTATGCTGATTGATTAGTTCAAGAGGAAAGATACATCCTACAAGAACCCAAAGATGATGATGATCTAGATTTAAGTTGACAAGAGGAAGGATAGATCCTCAAGACTCATTTCCAGAAAGATGTGACTTGCCAAGTTGATTGATCAAATGTACACTACAAGCAAACTATAGAACCAACGTAGGATTTTAATAGTGCAATTGTATTGTACAAGGAGCAACTCAGGACATGAGAAAAATATAGGATTGAAGCTCAGGGTTTGGGATAGTACAACATATGGACAATAATATACAAGATTATGTGTACAAAATCTCAGGATACAAGATAGGAAGATTACTGCAGACTAGTGCGTATGATATGCAAACACCCAGGGAATATGGGAAATGCTGAGGTTAGCGTAGATGTGACACTGGTGATGGTAGGAAATGAGATTTTGATAGATAATGGAACAGTCCATTATGTGTGACACCTATTTCAAGGTTTTCATCATGCATACTTGTCCAAGGCACCTGATTGCCAAGTTTTCACCATTGGACGAAATTTTTCTCTTTATTTTTCTTTTTGATTTCTTTGGATCTTTTTGATTTTTTTGATATTGCCCAAGTGCCTGTTTACCAGGTTTTCACTAGGACAACCATTTTTTTTAGCTTCATTTTTCACTTTTTAGAGATTTTTTTTCAGGACTATTTTACATTGTTTTTGTGCTTTCTTCAGGACTTTTTTTATACTTTTTATGGACTTTCTTAGATAACTGGAATGAACAACCAGCCGTCAGGAATAGAAGTGCCTGAGATGAATGATGTTGATAGGATCATTCAATGGTTCTCCTTCAGGAGTGGAGAGTTGATATGCCCCAGAATCGAAGGATGCAGTGACAACATATGGGCCTTTCTAGGTAACTTCAAACTTGCCTTTCTTTTCCCGATCAATACCCACTTTCTGATTTTCCTTTAGCACAAGGTCTCCTACCTAGAACTGGCATGGGTGGACCTTATTTTTATAGTTCTTCTTGAGTCTATTATGGTAAACAATCAATTGATCATAAGCTTACTGGTGCTTCTCATCTAATAGATCAAGCTATGTGAGTTGTGCCACTCGGTAATCTTCATCATCAATCAGGCCTCTTAGTGATGATCAGAGGGAGGGTAGTTCAACCTCAATTGGTAAGACTGCTTCAGCACCATAGACTAGGGAGTATGGAGTAGTTCCAGTAGGAGTACAGTAGGAAGTGTGATATGCCCATAGGGCAGGGTTGATCTGGAGATGCCAGTCATGGCCAATATCATTGACAACTTTCTTGAGGATTTTGAGGATGGTTTTATTAGTTACCTCAGCTTGGTCATTACCTTGCGGGAAATATGGACTACAGAAATGGTGATGGATATGAAGGCAAGCACAGAGATCACTGACGTGTTGATTTTCAAATGGTGTACCATGATTTGTGAAGATGGTGGAGGGTATACCAAAGCAGCAAATGATGTGATAGAGGATGAATTTGGATATCTGGACACCGATAGTGAGTGTGAGCAGAATTGCTTCAACCCACTTTGTAAAATACTCTATTGTTGTGATTATGTATTTGTGGCCTTTAGAAGAGAGGGGAGTAATCTTACCAATGAGGTCAAAACCCCAACAAGAGAAGGGCCAAGGAGGCGCAATAGGTCTAAGGTCCTAAGCAGGAGCATGAATCAGATTGGCATGTTGTTGGCAGGGTAAGCACTTCTTGATGAACTCACAAGCATCATGTTCCATTGTAGGCCAATAGTACCATGTGTGTAGAAGTTGCTTGGCTAGGACCATGCCACTCATTTGGGCACTGCAGATTCCAACATGTACCTCTTGTAAAGCCTGGGCATCTTTGTTTTCATCTAAACATCTAGAGAGCACGTTGTGATAGCCTCGATGATAAAGAGTATTGGCTACGAGGGTGTAATGGGATGCTCTGTGAATAAAGTTTTGGCATTGGGTTGCAGTGAGATGAGGGGATATGATACCATTTTGTAGGTAAGCTTGGATATTGTGGTACCATGGAGACTGGGGACCAACCAAGACACATACACGATTTGATTCATCATTCTCATAAGCGGGAGCATGAAGTTTCTCAACTAAGAATTTGTATTGCATAGATTCATAAGGAATCTCCAAAAGGGAACCAATTGTGGCCATTGCATCAGCAGCTTTGTTCTGCAAGTGTGGTACCTGTGTTATCTGTAAGTGGAGGAAGTGTTCTTTCAATTTATCAACCATCTGCTTATATGGCGTCAATTTGTCATCTTTGGTTTGATACTCATCTAGGACTTGTTTGATGATGAGTTGGGAGTTGCCAAAGACCTGTATATCTGTGATGTTCCATTCTATGGCCATGCGGAGTCCTACAATTAGTGCTTCATATTATGCAATGTTGTTTGTGCAGGGAAATCCCAATTTGAATGACATGGGGATGTAGTCACCTTGAGGTGTGACAAAAAGTATTCTTTCCCCTACACCATGAGCTGTGTAGGACCCATCAAAGTAGAGTTGCCAATTTGGTTGTTCTTCTATCATGTACAAATGCTCATCTAGAAATTCTGTGACCAAAGGATATGCATCTACCAATGGTGCTTCGGCTAGCTGATCGGCAATGAATTGCCCTTTAATGGATTTTCTGTCGACATATTGAATATCAAATTCACTTAGCAACATAACCCATTTTGCCATTCACCCTGTAAGTGTAGTCCTAGAGAGTAGGTACTTGAGAGGATCGACCTTTGAAATGAGCTTGGTTGTGTGGCTAAGCATGTAGTGGAAAAATTTTTGAGTGGCGAAGACTACTGCCAGACATGCTTTTTCTATAGGAGAATAATTGAGCTCATAACCCAGTAAGGTTCTACTGATATAATAACTAGCTCTTTCTTTTCCTTTGTCATTCAATTGAGCAAGGAGTTCCCCCAATGCTATTGTAGTAGCAGAAATGTATTGGATGAGTCGTTGACCAGGTACAAGTGGTACCAAGATGGGTGGATTAGCCAAGTATTCTTTGATTTTGTCAAAACTCTTCTGACATTGAGGATCCCACTTAAATGTGTTGTCTTTTCACAAGAGATGAGTGAATGGTTGGCACTTTTCTGCTAGTTGAGAAATGAAACGGCGCACAAATTGTAGCTTTCCTTGGAGGCTGTGTAGTTGTCAGAGTGTTTTTGGTGGAAGCATCTATATGATAGCTTGTACTTTATTTGGATCAATTTCAATGCCTCATCTGGATACAATAAACCCCAATAGTTTACCTGATGTGACTCGAAAGACACATTTCTTAGGGTTGAGAATTAAGCAGTAGTGTCCAATTTTATCAAAGATGCATTCCAGAAAATCTAGGTGATCTTCCCTTTTTACTAATTTTTGCAAGATATCGTCCACATAGTCCTCAAGGATCTTGTGAATCATGTCATGAAAAGTGACAGTCATGGCTCTTTGATAGGTTGCCCCAGTGTTCTTTAATCCAAAAGGCATCATGTTATAGTAGAAGGTGCCCCAAGGGGTTGAGAATGCTATCTTATGCTAATCTTATTTTGCAATGCAGATCTGATTATATCTGGAAAATCCATCCATGAGTGACAACATCTCATGTCCTACTGTGAGATCCACAATCATGTCTATGTTTGGCAAGGGGAAATCATCCTTTGGACATGCCTTATTGAGATCTATGAAATCTGTACATATTCTGATTGATTTATTAGGCTTAGAGATGGGCACCATATTAGAGATCCAGTCAGAATAGTCAATGGGGCAGATGATCTTGGCTTGGAGTAACTTTTCTAGCTCCACTTTGAAAAGTAGTGCCACTTTAGGGTGCATCTTTCTGAGCTTTTGCTTGACAGGTTTGATGTTCGGGTCCACTGCTAGATGGTGAACCACCAAGTTGGGATCTAACCCTGGCATGTGGGAGTAAGACCATGCGAACTTGTTGATGGATTCCTTTAATAAGGTGACAAGATCACTTTCTTCTACTTCAGTCAGAGATGCTGCTATGTATGTGATGACAAGATTTTCTTTGGTACCCAGATTGACAGGTTTCGCTTCTTCAATGGGAATTGGTGACTGTTCAGGCCTGTAATCATGGATCAGAGGAAGAGGAGAATCTTCATCCTTTGGCACCTCATAGAGGTTTTCACCAAGGGATATTCCCTTTGTTTTTACTATTTTATGATCAAATAGTGCCCCAGAGGGGTTTTCGCTAGGGGATCGATTTTTCTCTTTTTTATTTTTGTTTTCTACTTCATTTTTGTGGCTAAAGTTCTCCTCTTCCCCAAAGTATGCCTTTGGGTCCAGTTTGTAGACATATGCTGAGTCTTACCCCCAATCACTGCTTTGCTCAATTGCTCCCATAAAGCTTAGGAGTGCGTCCTCACTTTGGAACTCGTCAATGTGTACGACACTTGGTTGGTCCCAGTCTATGAGTTCAAGATGATGAAGGGGAAGGCCAATGAAGGGGATGGAAAGTTGTTGTAGGACAGCATTGCCTAGGAAGGTTTCATCATCGAAAACATCGTCATAAGCTCTCACAAATTTCTCTTCCGGGATATCTTCGATGTCAGCGATTTTGCCTAGGGATGGACAAAAGGCAAAGATGTTTTCATTGGTGCCCCCATTCATGTTAGAGCCCATGTCAAGGCCCAGGTGCTTTTGTAGTTGGGTAGGTATAATAGGATCTTTCATTCCTTGCTCTTCATAACCAAGGCCACCTCCTTGATAGTTCCATTTTTCTGTCACCAATTTGTGTGTTGCAAGGTACTTATCTTTGAATTAATTGAGGCGACTTATGTCCTTGGGTGGTGGATATTTATATAGCCATTGCTTGATATTTGGTGCCATCTCCTGGCCAGTCAAAGTACCTTTTGATAAAAAAGTGGTAGACCCAAATTGTAGTGCCTTGGTTGTCTCTAATTCTATTTTTCTTAGATTAGGTTGGTGGCCTTGAGTGTGAGGATCAATTGGCAGTGCTCCAATTGCGAAGGCATCAGATAAAGTGTACTCACTACAACCTTTGTTGTTGATCTTGACCGTGGTCAAGGTGGAGGAGAGGATTGTTTCAAGATCTAAATGGGTTCAAGATGAGCTAGCGACAGAGGTGCCAATATCAATCCTGGGAAAGTGATTGGAATGTGGAAAGGATGTTTCCAACACATTGCAGTATGTGAAGGGCTTGGGATCTGCGCAGATGGTGATCTCAGTGCCTTTATATGGGAATTTGATGCACTGATGGTAGGTGGATGGGATGGCTTGCATAGAATGAATCCATGGGCGTCCAAGGAGGATATTGAAGGGAAGATCAAGATCAACAACATGACATAATGTATCCTGGATAACTGGGCCCACTTGAATGGGAAATGATATCGTGCCTTTAGAAGTACGCTCTATATTGTCATATGATTTTATTGTGATGACATCATTGGTTATATCATCCTCAAAGCAACCCAACTATTTTATGAATTTTAGAGTGCACAGCTTTAGGGTCGATCCATTATCTATCATGACCCATTTGATGGAAAAATCTTTAACCATGATAGCGATATAGAGTGGGAGATTATGATCAGTTTCTTCTGAGGGTACATTTATTGGTCTAAAGGAGACCCCACAAGATGTAGATAGGTGTCTGACAAGGTTTTGGAATTCAGTGAGGTTGATGTCGCTGGGAACATAGGATTCTTGCAAGGCTTTATTGAGGATCTCTTGATAATTGGGTGATGTGCGGAGAAGATCTAGGATGGAAATTTGGGTTGGGGTATTCCCTAGGTGTTCCAAAATTTTGTATTGGATCCCAGCATATGGGGTGGGACCAGCACCTATGACTTTTATCCTACCTGTATGAGTGGTGATGGTACATTGGTTATCGGCACCCTTGACATGGATGACATTGACGGAGGACTGGAATTGGGATATGCAACCGATGAGATTATCGTAGTTGATATATGCATTTATATAATCTTTTCTGTCAGCATTTTCTACTTGTTTACCCTTCCCTTGATCAGAGGACTGGGTAGGATTGCCTGGGCCTGTACCTGAAGTGTGTTTAGGGAATGGATTTTGATAAATTTTAAGGCCCATGTTTGGCGATGATTGGGTAGGAGAATCCACTTCGATCTCCTTGCAGTCAATGAGATCCTGGATATAGTGTTTCATCTTCATGCATTTGAGAGTGGTGTGTCCCTTAACATGATGATATTCATAGTACTTGTTGTATTTATACCAAGTTGGCTTAGGAGTTGAGTCATCAAATGGCTGTATTTTAGGATACACGACTTGGTTAGCTTGGACCAACTTGCGGAAGATGATGTCTATAGGTTCACCCAAAGGGGTAAACATGCATTGTGGCATATTTGAAGCACAAGGTCTTTTCTTTCCCTGCAGGACTGATATAGCATTTGTCTGATTCATAAGACCCTAATAGTTGTGTTGATATGGTGTCCTTGGAGGGGGATAGATAGTTGCACCTTGAGGGTGCATGTTTTGCTGGTAAGTTGGCTGGGAATACACAGGATTGGGCTATTGATACATGGGAGGAGGTTGAGGGTACATTGGTGGTGCTTGCTGATAAGTCTAGGTAGTTGCATTGGGACTAACTACCACAACTTGAATGTGTTTGGTGTTAGTGGCTCCATTTGTTACCACATTTTTGTTCTTGTTCCAGTATCATGATCGATCATTGTTATGTTTGTCAAGCTAGGATTATTTATAGTGCTTGATGGTACCCTCTTCTACAAGACCTCGTTCAAGATCCATACCTTTGATTCTGATGTCGTGATAAGTTTGTATATAGTTCATGCGCATGTGATAGGCAAGCTTAGGATGAAGGTTGTTAATGAAGATTTTGATAAGATGTTGCTCTGGGGGTTGGTAAGACAACCTTGTAGTCAGCCCTTACCAGTGTTGAAGATAATCAGCCAGGCTCTCTCCTCCCTTTTGTTTGGAATTGCATAAATCAAGGAGTGAGAGTTCATTTTTGACATTATGTGCGCATTGGGCCACAAACTTTAGAGATAATTCAGCGAAAGTAGGGACTGCGTCGTAAGGAATTTTGTAGAACCACTCAAGAGCGGTTCCTCCTAAGATTTTAGGAAATAGTCTCATGAGGAATTTATCGCTATAGGCCACTTCTTGGCAGGCCATGTAGAATTCTTTCACATGACTCATAGGATCTCCCTTCCCCTGATATTTATCAAATTTGGGTGTTTCAAAATGCTTGGGGAAGGGTATGGCGGTGATAGATTGATCAAATGGATAAGGACATACCTCTTCAAACTTGAATGTTTTATCCTCTGTCCCAGCCTTCATCTCCTTGAGATCATTCTTCATTTCCTCCTGTTCATGATTGATTTGCGAGGGAGGATTGTTAATCATGATTGCATGGTTTCCTTGAACCTGATATGGATCGAATGGCAAGTATGGAGGATTCTATGGGGGATATTGTGGTGTTTGGTATGATGGTTGTTGGTCAACATATATGAGCTATTGTGGTGTAAGTTGTGGTTGAGGGGAATATTGTAGTGGATGAGGTGTCGGCGCTTGATAAGATTGTTGCAACTGTTAGAAATATGCTTGTATTTGTTGTGGCATTGGATAGGCGGGATGAGCTTGTTGCACACATGTATGAGATGGAGGATAGGTGTTTTGTGGTGGAATGCCCCCGGTGAGAACTTGTTGTGGAGGTAGAACTGTTTGTGATGCAGTAGAAGATGGCATGGCTATGTAATTGGCAGAATGAGTTTGTTGTTGTTGCATGGGTTGGATGAAAGGATTAGAAAACTATTGCAGTGGTTGTGCCATGAGGGGATTTTCCCCTTGTGTTTGTGGTTGTGGCTGCTATGTAGTTTGGATAGTGGATTGTGCAACTGCGAAGGGGTTGATTGGTTGGTGTTGCGCCTGGGATGTGAATGGGTTTTGTTGTGGCTAGGATTGTTGTTGAATGGATTATTTCTGCTGAATAGGTTGTTGTTGTTGTTGGATAGGTTGTTGTTGCTGCTATGGGATAGGTGGGATGGGAATTTGGGGTACAATGAAGGGGTTCATGGATGGTTGTAGTATGGGGGATTTGGGTTGAACAACATTTGAGGTAAAAATGATGGCATTCATTGTGATTGCATTGCTGGTGGAGTGGGAAAAGTGGACCCTTGTGGAAATAAGGTTTGGTTATATGCGTTGGTAGGTGGCATGCCTGTGGTGAAGAAAGGTGAAATAGGCATGGATACTTGGGTGATTTGATGTTGTGAACTGGTTGTTGCACTTTGAATGGGTTGAGTAGGAATGGGTGGAGTGGTGGTTTGATGTGTGCTGACTAGTGGTGGTGGAAAGTTTGCAATGAATGTTGGGATTTCTTGTGAAAGAGGAGTGATTGTGGCTTGCGAAGGTGCCTATGTAGTGATGGGGGGTATTGTTTGTGCTGCTGATGTGATGTCAAGAGGCAGGGTTCTCGAGGTAGATGAAGGTGTTGTGTGCATGATGGAAGGTGGAATGGACGGATGAACTACTTGTGCGATAAGAGTTCCCACTTGTAAGTCTCATTGTAGTGGATCAAAAACTTCATTTCTAGTGGGATAAGGACATTCCCCTAGAAGTGCCATAGGTCATGTAACAAGTGTAGGTATAATCCAAGGTGGGAGTTGAAGTCCTTGTTGTTGGATGTCTAAGAGTACTTGGTTACTATTGCGTCCACTCAAGGCGTTTACCATGTGAACATGCGCTGGATGTTTGATAAATGTTTCCACGGTACTCAGAGTGGGAGTCTCATTGGTGTCTACCCAGATATGTTCAATTTGATCATTGGGTTGAGGCGCATAAGTAACCATGGCATTGGTGTTGTCAGTCGTAGGATTAGATGAGCTAGTAGCAAGATTAGGATCCATGTTCTTCCTCTTCTTAGTGGCTTGTGTGATAGGTGGCATGAAATGACTATCCTAAAGGAATATGATATGCAAGATGTATGCAAGGATGCACCTAGGAAACTAAGGCTGATGATACTAGGATTAGGATGTGTTCAAGATGACGGATACGCTTCTACAGATTAAGGATGACTTGATGTATGCAAGGATCAAGGGTTGCTTTCCCTAGTGTAGGATCAAGTGGATATGATTGTCTACCTAAGACAGACTTGTGGTCTTTAGCGGACGAGATTCTTTGCTAATGCGAACCAACCTTTTGATCAAGGTGACGAGGTTGCAAAAGATAAAGGGGATTATCCTAAAACAATACTTAGTTTAAGGACATTCAAAGATGGGATTTGATTAAGATGTAGGTTTTTTAGCAACTCAAAAGGGTATGCAATACCAAGTGAGGGGTGTGATCAAGGATGCT
>MU223539.1:2280741-2297130 GCA_018584345.1 Thuja plicata
AAATACATTAGAATAGTATTTAAACTATTAGCAAATGAAACTATTTAATTGATTGAATTAAATAGTTAGAGGAATAAGAGGGAAAATAATATTAATAATAATATTAATATTTTTGGACGTCTACAAGATGAGATAAATGTTATTCAGTTATATTTAGAGATTTCATTCATTGAGATACAATCTACAATTAAATATTTGGCTAATTATAAATCCCTAGGGTTAGATGGTCTCCCTACTGAGTTTTATAAAGCCAACATAAAATGGGTTGCCATGGGGATGTATGAACTTTATAATGAGGCTTTTCTGCATGGATTATTGGGTGAGCACATAAACAAAGGAGTGATCAAACTACTTCCTATGGATGGAGATAAGAAACAAGTAAAAATTTGGAGATCCATAACATTGCTCAACATGTCTTACAAGATCATTGCCAAATTCCTGGCTAATAGGATCACTGACCTCCTTGGGAAAATTATTAAGTGACTCAAATTGGTTTCATTGAAGGAAGATGCATACTTGAGAACCTCATCACAAGGTGGGAAGCTATGCACTGGGCCAAAGAATATGGTCAACACACAACTAGGTTCTTTTGGACTTCGAAAAGGTATATGATAGGGTTGAGTGGCCATTTATTATGGGAATATTAAAATCTTTTGGTTTTCCCCCATGTTTTTTTTCCAATGGGTAAATATTCTAATCAAAGATTCATCTACAATAATTGACATCAATGGCATGTTCTCTAAGCCTATTGTGTTGCAGAGGTCAATTTACCAAGGTTACCCCATTTCCCCATCACTATTTGTTCTTGCAGCAGATGCTTTCTATTATATTCTTAGATCTTATGGCCTTGGACCCCCTTTTAAGGGTATTGGACCCCCTTTCAAGGGTATTAAGCTCCCCAATAATGATGAGTTAATAAATGCCCCCTTTTTTTATGATATTGCTTTATTTATAGAACTTAGTAAAGGGAATTTGTATTGTGTTATTAATAGACTCCTATTTTTTGCAAAGCCTCTGGTGCCAAGATTTCCCCTCACAAGTAATTGGCCTCTAAAGGGTGGCAATGGGCTAGACCTAACTATATAAAAAGATATATTGGGATTCATTTTTCTCTTAGTCCCTCTACTAAGGATATGTGGTAGTGGTAATATGCAAAAATTGAGGAGGAACACCAAAAATGGAAAACTCATTTACTCTCCTTGGCTGGGAGGATACAGGTGGTTCAAAAGGTTCTTTCTTCACATGTTATTTACTTCAACTCTACTTGGCTCTTCTATAATACCAGGTCAATAAGTTGGAAAGGATTCTTAACGATTTTCTGTGGTCAGATGGCTAAGGGAACACAAGAGACATAATGTATCTTGGGATTGGTGTTGTCTTATGAAGCATATGGGAGGTCTTGGACTGAGAGATTTGAAAGCTCATGGCATGTCTCATGCTTCTAATTGGATTTACAAAGCTTTGAATGATAATAAACCATGGAAAATCCTAATTAGGAATAACATTTCTCTATCAAGACCCAATAAAGGTAAATTTTGGAAAGACATTGGCCTGCAGGATATGGTATTGGGAAGTTTTGATATAAGAACATTTGGCTCTCCAATTTTTGTTTCCTTATGGAAGGCATGGATTAGAGAAGACATATTTTGATTCACAAAGAAGCCATTGGGCACTCTCCTACTTATTCAGTGGTGGATAAGTCAATTTGGTGGGGAGTTGAGCTGAATTATAAGCCCCTTGCACTTACTCAATGTTGCTCTGCAAAAGCTTGGTGTCCTTTCGGCATTAAATCCATTAGAGATATCATGGTAAACAATCAGCTATGTTCTTTGGAGGAATTGTGTTGTAAGTATAGCATCCCACCATCTCACAAGAAGACCTTTTCTTTGATAAGAAAGGTTGTTAGTTCCTTTTTCCAAGGAAAAATCTTACTTGTAAACCATTTATGGAACAATTGAAATGGTAGGATGGAACTCCTTTTAATAAGATTAAGGTGAAACAAATTTATCAGATGATAAGAGATGAAGCAAAAATCATTGCATAGATTAATGCATCTTGGGGGTGTCAGTGGTATGATTCTAAGTGGTATTTTGTTTTGAATAGGATGTGGAAGAGTCTGTGAAAGCCAAAGAAGAATTGCCTTAGGTGGAAGATCCTTCAAAAAGGGGTTGTTGTTGAGGATGTTCTTACTACCTTGGGTTGTAAGTATATATTTTGTTCTGTGTTTAATGTTCTTGAGACTATGAGTCATCTTTTTTTTAATGTTCTTATGCATCTCGGGTGTGGTCCCTCTTCCTTGGTTAGCAAGTAGTTTAGAACACTTCTCCTAGGTTGTCATGGCTTGAATTTTTGGTTGGGATTGTACACATTTTTATGCAAATCTTAATTTATTTTGGTCTATTTTATTCTGTGAAATACTTTGGTTTTTATGGTCCAACGGGATTGTGGATATCTTTTGGCATAAGAGGAGAAGGCTTACTGATTTTAGTGATAAACCTACCCATATTTTTATCATGTCATAGGTATTTGTAATCATTGAAATACCAAAGAGAACGTTTATGATCATTTCCCAACAAGGAGTGATGTTGTTATATAAGTCATGTCAGATCGGATTAATTATTCCATGCATATAAAGGCATGTTGGACCAAGAGGAATTAAAACCATTGGAACAAGTTCTAAAGGACAAAAAAATATCCAAAGTCGAGATTGAGGTAAAGAACAAAGTACCAAGGCAAAAGGGTGCATTGAGTTGGGATCAAGTTGTAGCACCAGATATTGTTCCATCTCTGGGAACTTTCAAAACTGATCAAGCTGAAAGGAAGCAATAATATAGTGGGTTCATGGGACTGATCATGGCCAGAGCTCTTTTATTTTAATTTTCTTAGAACTTTCTTGATTATTCAGTTTTTGATGTAATGTAATATAATGCTGCTAGTATAGTATAATATAGACTAGACAGATGATACAATTCATTGATATCATACTTTGACAACATTTTGTGGTGATAGTCATATGGAATCCATGATGTAATTCATAAATTATTTCTAATAGAAAACAATCATCTTAAAAAGGTTAAAATTTGCATAACATTGATTCACCCCCCCTCTGTGTTCCTTAATATCAACAATTGGTATTAGATCCTAGTTCCTCGGAGGAAGTCTAGTAGCTTGAGGAAGATCCTGATAGGTGACTCAATGGATTTAGACAATATTCAACAAGAACTCCTTGTCACACTTGAAGATCTTGATCAGTCAAAATATAAAGTCCTAAAATTGAAGAAGAGACTTAAGAAAGCTAAAAATTCCATTCAAAAATTGAAAGGGTAGTTGAACAAATCCATGGATAAAATAAAGGGACTTCCAATACCCCACCAAGGAACCCTTGGAACCAAAAGGTAAAACATGCACTTAATGAAAAAAAATTGAAATATAAGTAAGTATAACATAAACATTATGTATCCTAGTGCATAACATACGCATAACATATGTGATCAACAACATGCAAAAGATAAACTAACAAACATAACATTCTTCTACACAAGCAAAAGTCTTACAAATACTTCCAAAGGTTTCCAAGGAACCAAACATATACTCAGAACATGGAACACACATTAACGAGACTTCCCTACAAGGATCTTGAAAGAAATCATGGATCTTGAGAGGCTAAGCCATAAAGCATTCATGGATATAGAAGGAGAGAGGAAATTCTAATCCAATTCCCATAACATGAATGTTCTTTTTAAGCCTAAATAGAGGTTCCTACTGTGATTATCCATGTAATTTCATTTACCTTTCTAACCATGATGATAAGTAATAAGTAAATAAACCTACACAAATGATCATAAACAAGGTGCAAACAAGAACCATCATAAATCCAACCCATAAGAACACACAACAAACCTATTTCATGAAACTACTTGAAAATCCAAATAGGGATGAGACACTGAACGCAGGCAGAGACGACAATCTAGGTTGCAGAGATGCTAATTGATAGAGACATCGATCTTCCATTGGTAGACCTCTGAGATTAAAAAAAAAAGTCTTAGTCTAGTGAGGGCGAAGATGCCAATAAAAATGTAAAGATGTTATCCTGTGCATACATCAATGGGAAGACACTGATGTTGATCTGTGAATTTCATGCAAAACATAAGAACTATATAATGAAACCTATGTCAAATCCAACGTACAACTTGAAAATTTCTAGCTCCACTCTAGGGAATACCAGAAAAAAACATGTAGATGCCATAGTCACTCGATTACATAAATAGTACATAAATGAAAGCATAATGAGATTTAGGCTAGAATCAAGAACATCAAGTAAATATACATGAGCATCATGATATGAATCCAATGAGAAGCTCCACGTACGAATCTGACAACCGGTGTTTACCCAAAAAGAAAAAGATCTATTTCTCCAATACAAATTTAGAGCAAATCACAATTTTATCACAACATGCAAAAGTGAGAAGTGAGTGAAAATAAATCACTTACAAATTATATAGAACCTTTTCAAAAGTGATTTTAAAAATAGAATATTTAAATAATTTATTTGACCTTTTCCCAAACTAAATAAATTGATCCCAGATATTTGGAATCCAACTACGGTAAATTAGCTGACAATTAAAAATATCAAAAATCTCCAAAATACATTAAAATCAACATTTTAATTAAATCCTTCCACGACAACTACAGAGCACTAAATGTACAGACAGTCATTGGTCAATCAAAAATGCAGTATGAATTTGGATTTACCAATCATGTATTGGAGGGAAATGATATAATAATATGGATATGTCGGTCATATAGGGATGACATTGGCTCAGTATGCAAGGCCAAAGATACCATCGCTTGTGCCACTATCGAGGATATAGACACAATCAAATCCTACAACTCAGGAGGAATGTGTCTCGTACCTATTCATGAAAATAAGTGAGCATCAAGTGAAGATGATCATAATATAAATAGCCAAAGCACATAGAATACATGATAACAACAATTAAGGAGAATGATACATTGTGTAGATCTCTCAAATGAGTGACTATGACTCTATCTTGCTTCATACTGGCACAAAGGGAAAGATGCATATCAATTGTGCGGTAAGGTAGTAAACATCATATCATTAAATTAACTTGCATTAAAATTAAAAGCATTTAAATAAACTATATTACAACTATTCTAAGCATAAATCATTGAAGTAAATAACTGATAAATCCACAACATATATGGCATAATTTATAAATAAGTGCAATAAAATCATCCTGATAATCATAATCAATAGTCTCAAATACAAAATACACTAGATATCATTATAAAGCATCATGTCACATCACTAGCATAATCAGGCAAATATGATCAAACTGAAACAATAACATAATCTATCCATTTATCGCAAACAAGATACTGACAATCAAAATAATAAATCTCATCAAAGCATCTCATCATACAAATAATCATAATACCACAATAAGAGTACATCTCAGATCAAGATAATCATGGAACAAAATGAAAACATGCGAGACACTACATCCTCCCCCTCTAGGCATAGGCTTACTCCTGAAAGCCTACAAAACAATAAGGGTACCAAACTCTCAAACACAAAGCATCTGATGACATGTAACTGATTGAATGTTTGAAGATGTTAAGTTGATCACCGAAATGAAAAAATATAATGCAAGACATTAAATCAGTTAATGGATTGTATTGTCATTGATGTCAACTTGATATAATCTAATCGATTATAATCAAAGTGTCAAACACTTCATAGAATCAAAAAGATAAATATTATGATTTTAGTAATGCATAAAAGACAAGCATTCACAATGTGACTTCAAACACTGACGGCTAGTGGAACATGACAAACAGAGATCACTGAAAGTCAAGTCACAGTGATGCCCAAACAAGAACACTGACGAGCATTACCGATGAGCAGAATCACAAGCATAACTGACGACCAGAATCATAGTGTAAATCGACGAAGAAGCCCGAGGAGAACTGGAGTGTTGACCAAAGCTATCAAAGAGTTCAAACACCAAAATTAACTTGAGTTCAGAAATGACAAAATATCTAGCTGGCAGAGCTAAATATGGACTTAACTGGTAGTTATCTTTGTTTTCATTGACAAGATAAAGTTGGAGATAAGTAAAGGATTTAAATTTATTTTGTCCAGTTGGCAAGAAGATCTCTGTCAGATAAAATAGGAGTTTAGCTTTGAATCTAATTGGCTAAGATTGTAGATCATGCCAAGATCAAGAAAATCAAGAACCTAACAACGGTGATATCATGTCTATAAAAGAGACAACTTAATTCATTACGAATTGAGAGGGTGAATGAATGAAAAGAGGATATTAAAGAGAAAATTAATACATTCCTGATCAATCAAGCTGAGGAAAGAGCAAAATTTTTCTATGGACACCAAGCAATAGAGCACAACATCACCGAGCAGAAAAAAATTGGAGCAAAGGTATTAAAAGAGATATATTGATCAGATTAGCTTTATGAGATTACAATAGATCTGAAAATCTGCAAGTATAAGTTGTATATGTGAACAGATCATACTGTTTCATTTTAACCATTGATTTAGAAAGTCTCTTAATCGAGCGGGATTTAAAGATCCTTTCCATATTGAGATACATCCCAAGGAGTATCAAAAAGTTTGATCATGAAGATAGCATGAGATGCCAGATACCTATTGATAGGCCAAGTGAGTGTTTGATCAAGAAAGGTAGCATAGAGATGTCTGATATCAAGTAACATACTAAACTTGTAAATCCTCTAACAAGGTCACACCTAACAGTGTGTTTTTAACCTTTAACACGGTTGGCTCTTCACCGAGCTCACTTCAGAAGAGTGAAAATTTTGGGTTACCATTCCCAAGTGGTTTTTCCCTTAACATGGTTTCCACGTTAAAAATCCATCTGTCAATGTGTTTATGAGTCATTACTTTAGTGTTTTTCATTACACATAGCTTAACTGGATTGATCGGTATACTCTAGATAATTTACTATCTTTTGGTAAATTAACAGACTATTTTTCCATAAACATACAATATAAGGTTTAACAAAGCATTCCAAGCAGTAGTAATTTGATAATTGTGTTTGAATGCATTCATCTTATAGGACTGAAGATAACTAGAGGCTTAATATTGTGGTACTAAGTTTTTAGGTTGATTATTGGAATATTTTTGAGGCCACTGATTCACCCCCCCCTCTCAGTTATTACTAAAAATTGGTATCAGAGCTTGTGTGCTTAGAAAGGGAGTTTAATAGCTCAAGCAAAAGATCACAAGATGAACAGATGAGATGTGCCCAAGTTGAATAAAGAAAACTTTTCATCATGGAAAAGCAGAATAAGACTCCACCTATCAGGTATTGGAAATGATGTTACTCAACACCTTGATACTAAATATGTGTTTCTTATAGGACCTCACACTCTTGAGAAATTAAGAGTAAAGCATGAGCATAATTGCAGGATGAAAGAACGTGTATCATCACTCTCTGATGCTAAGTTTGAAGATGTCAAAACCTGCACCTCTGCAAAGAAAATGTGGGATAAGTTGAAGCTGGTACATAGAGGAGATGCCAATGTACTAAGAGAAAAGGAAAAAAGCCTAAGAGGGAGGTTTGATGACCTAAGGATGAAAGAAGGATAAAATATCACTTAGTATAGTTACAGAATCAAAGAGGTAGTCAATGCTATCCGGGGACTTCAAGATGTACTTGAAGAGGATACAATGGTAAGTAAAGTCTTAAGAACCTTACTGCCTGTATATGCTATTAGAGTTTCTGCTATTCAAGAGATGAGAGTAGTTGTAAAAAATACAGTTACTCTAGATAGTCTGATTGGTAGACTGATTTCATTTGAGATAAATAACTTTTATAATAGTTTCTTACCATCTATAGAATTTGCATTCAAATCTTCTTTAAAGATAAGTAACTCAAGTCATAGACAAGCTATTAGAAATTATAGTGATAGTGATAATGAGGATCAAGGACTTGATGAGATTGAAGCACTTATGGCCAAAAGATTGCAGAGAGGCAAAGGTAGATACAAAGGTAAATTACCAGTTGTATGCTTCAATTGTAAAGAGGTTGGACACTTTGTTGCAAGATTTCCAAATAGAAGAAAAGATGACAGAGAAAATGATAGATCATATGAGAAGAAGTTTGATATAGGTGATAATAGAGATTACCGAAGCAACTGACAATCTAAAAAAAGAGATACCTGAGACTACAAGGATAAATGGAAGAAATCTTGTTACCTAGCTAAGAACAGAGTTGATGACACTGACACCAAATCAGAAGAAGACATTGAGATGGTATTTGTAGCCATGAAGGATGATTCAGATGAAGAAGAAGAAGAAAGGTATGCAGAAACTACACTCATATCTAAAGTTAGTAAGAATGATGTCTAGATCATAAAGAGTGGCTGCACTCACCATATGACCGGTGATAAATAAAATTTTGAGACTTTTGAATACTATAATGGTGGTTCAATGAGAATGGGAAATGATACACCTTGTCTAGTTGAAGGTAAAGGAACTATAATGTTGAATAACCTGATAAAATGTGAAAATGCTTACTGGGTTAAAGGACTGAATTATAATCTGTTAAGTGTTTCACAACTGAATAATATAGGTCACTGAGTGGCATTTGGAAATAATAAGGCAAAGATCTTCAATGAATCAGAAAGATTGATTGGTACCGATGAGAAGACAAAAGGTAACATTTTCTATCTTGATGACACTAACACCACTTGTTTAATGGCTAGAAACAAAGACATGTGGTTGTGGCACAAAATATTGTGTCATATGAACTTTGACAACATGATAAAGATAAGCACCAAAAGGAATTTCAGAGGCTTACCGATCATAACTAAGCCCGAGCATATCATGGGCAAGAACTGTGAAAAAGGTAAGATGGCAAAGTCTAGTTTCAAGATTAAAACCCATACATCTAATGCAATTCTAGAATTAGTCCATACAGATCTATTTGGACCCATGAGAACAAAGAGCTACTATGGAGATAGATATTTTATTCTCGTTGATGATGATTTTTCTAGAATGATGACAATCATGTTCTTAAAAGATAAATAAGAAGAATTTAAGATGTTTAAATGGTACAAGGCTATGGTAGAAAAACAAAGTGAAAATAAATTGAAATGCTTAAGGTCAGATAGAGGAGGGGAATTTACATCAGATGAATTCACTAACTATTGCAATGAGCATGGAATTAAAAGACAGGTTTCTACACCAAGAACACAACAACAAAATGGAATTGCTGAAAGGAGAAACATATCAATTGTTGAATGTGCAAGAACATTGATGATTGAGAAAAGCATCACTCAAAATTTCTAGAGGGAAGTTGTCAGTACTATTGTCTACACATTAAATAAAGTACAATTGAAGAAAGACACAAAGAAGACACCCTATGAGATTTGCTATGGTCATACACCCAACGTAAGTTACTTCAGAATATTTGGTAGTCAATGTTATATTTTGAAGGATGATAGAAATGGAAAACTTGACTCCAAAAGTGATGAAGGTATCTTTCTAGGGTACTCAACCAAAAGCAAGGCTTATAAATGTCTTAACAAGTCATCTAAACAAATCATTGAGAGTGCAAATGTGAAAATAGATGAATTTGCAGAAAAGAATGATAAGGAAAGCAGAAAAGAGCCAGAGGACTACAACAGGTTTGTTTATACATAACCTGACACTCTACCTGAGAAACAGTGTATCACTCCTAAGCAACAAAACATTGCACCTGAGAATTAGGTTACAATTACCAAAAATCAGGAAAATCCTCAAGATGATGTTCCAAACAATGGAGATCAGAATGAAGGTCAAGAAGATGATCAGAATGATGAACATAGAGTTGAACCAAAACTTACCAAGTATGTCAGAAGAGATCATCCATAGAATCAAATCATAGGAGACAAGAAGGTTGGAACAATAACAAGAAGTAAGTCACTAAACACTAGATGTTTACTTTGTGATTTTGAGCCTAAATATGTTAACAATGCACTTGAGTATGAAGAATGGGTTAGTGCTATGAATGAAGAAATAGAAAAAATTGAGAAGAACAATACATGGACACTAGTACTGAGACCAGATGACAAGAATGTCATCGGTACCAAATGGATATTTAGAAACAAGATGAATGACGATGGATAAATCACAAGAAACAAAGCAAGGTTAGTATGCAAGGGATATGCACAAGAAGAAGGTATTGATTATGGATAAATCTTTGCACCTGTTGCTAGACTAGAAGGAGTTAGAATCTTACTTTCTTATGTTGCATTTAAAGGATTCAAGGTATACTAGATGGATGTCGAATCTGCATTCCTAAATGAAATACTGGAAGAAGAGGTATACATTGAACAACCAGAAGGGTTCGTTGATTCAGACAAGAGAAACATGGTATGTAGACTACATAAAGCCTTGTATGGATTAAAACAAGCACCTAGAGCCTAGTATGAAAGACTTCACTCCTATCTCATTAGCATAAAATTTTCTAGAACAAGTGAAAATAGCAATCTGTACTTAAAACAAGATACCGATGGTAATATTTTGATTGCTGGAATTTTTGTTGATGATATCATTTTTTGGGGAAATGAATTGCTATGCAAATCCTTTGCTAATGAAATGAGCAAAGAATTTGAAATGTCTATGTTTGGGGAGATCAAATTATTTCTTGGTCTACAGATTATTCAGCAAGATGCAGGCATATATATCAATCAGTCCAAATACATCAAGGAAGTGCTAAAGATATTCAAGATGGAAGATTCCAAACTAGTTGGAACACCTATGGCTACCAGATGTAAGCTGACAAAAGAAGACAAATCCAATGAGGTAAATCAAACATTGTATAGATCAATGATTGGAAAACTAATGTATGTTGTTCATACCAGACCAGATATAGCACATGTAGTTGGAATAGTTGCAAGATTCTCTACTAATCCCAAAGAATCACATATGACTGTTGTCAAGAGAATTCTGAGATATCTGAAGAACATTGAGGACTATGGCTTATGGTACAAAAGAGAAGGAAAATTTGAGCTACAAGTCTATACATATGTTGATTGGGCTGGAAACATTGATGCCCGAAAGAGCACAACTAGAGGAACATTCTTCATGGGTGAAAAACTTTTCACATGGATCAGTAAGAAGCAAGGATGCATCTCTCAGTATACTACAGAAGTAGAATATGTGGTTGTTGTTGCAAATTGCTCCAATATTGTATGGATTAAACAATTGCTGGAAGGTATGAATATGAAGATTCTTGAACCAGTAATTATCTACTGTGATAACACCAATGCAATTAACATTTCTAAGAATCCAGTCATGCATGCTAAGACTAAGCATATTGCTATCAAGTATCACTATCTAAGAGAACAAGTGCAAGAAAAGGAGGTGACACTGGAATATCTTCAATCAAAGGAACAATTAGCTGATATATTCACCAAGCCATTACCGAAAGATACATTTGAGTACCTAAGACAGAGACTAGGGGTCCAAGCCGTCTCTATCTGTCAGTAAGGTGACTAGGAGGTTGCATCAGACTATACAAAATTTGAAGATCACTCGTGTTGATTCAAACACCGAGATAAACAACAAAAGATACATTTGTACACAATAAGGTACAAGTATGCACCGAACACTAGAGACATTGTATTGCTGATGGATAGGGAAATTCAAGGAAAATATTATATTTAAAGGGATGGAACATGATATATATGATTTTTATTTGGCATTGTTGTCAAAGGGAGAGATTATTCTCATTATCAAAAGGATCAAAAGGGAGAGATTATCTCATTATCATAAGGGAGAGATATGATAAAGGAAGAGATTATCTCATTGAGAGATATGATAAAGGGAGAGATTATCCGATTGATCAGAAGAGATTATATCATTATCCATGAAGTGAAGTTCCTGAAAATCAGAAAGAAAGAGTTAATCAATATTCAAAGGGAGAGAAATTGATTACATATGAAATATCCATCTCAGGGAGAGAAGAAACAAAGGGAGAGAGTTCAGACAAAGAGAGGAAGATTTATGTCAAAGGAAAAAGATATTATCAAGAAGAGGAACAGTTAAGGTAGAGCACATATCAGAACAGAGACATAAGATGCTACATCTATCCAGTGAAGGGATTGAAGATTGAAGAGAATCATTTTGCAAGAAACAAATGTAAGCTATTGTGAGCTTACCAAAATCTAGACATTTGTAATAGTTACAATAGGAAAGCTTGGTGAAACTGTTATATTTCATATTGTATTAGTGATAGCATACTATGATAATGTAAGTATGTTGCCATCAATTCAAAATGTAGAGATTGATGACATGTAACTGATTAAATGTTTGAAGATGTTACATTTATCACCAAAATGCAGAAAGATAATGCAAGACATTAAATCAGTTAATGGATTGTATTGTCATTGATGTCAACTTGATATAATCTAATCGGTTATAATCAAAGTGTCAAAGACTTCAAAGAATCAAAAAGATAAAGATTATACTTTCAGTAATGCATAAAAGACAAGCATTCACAATGTGACTTCAAACATTGACGGCTAGTGGAACCCGACGGATAGAGATCACCGAAAGTCAATTCATAGTGATGCCTGAGCAATAAAATCGACAAGCAGAATCACAAGCATAATCGATGGCCAAAATCATAGTGTAAACTAACGGAGAAGCTCGAGGAGAACTGGAGTGTTAACCAAAGCTATCAAAGAGTTCAAACACCAAAATTAACTTGAGTTCAAAAATGACAAAATATCTAGCTGGCAGAGCTAAATATGGACTTAACTGGTAGTTATCTTTGTTTTCATCGACAAGATAAAAGGATTTAAAGATGTTTTGTTCAGTTGGAAAGAAGATCTCTGTGAGATAAAACATGAGTTTTTCTTTGAATCTAATTGGCTAAGATTGTCGATCATGCCAAGATTAAGAAAATCAAGAACCTAACAACGGTGATATCATGTCTATAAAAGAGACAACTTAATTCATTATGAATTGAGAGGGTGAATGAATGAAAAGAGGATGCTGAAGAGAAACAAATGAAGAGAAACTTCATACAGTCCTTATCAATCAAGCTAAGGAAAGAGCTAAAGTTTTTTGCGGACACCAAGCAATAGAGCACAACATCACCGAGTAGAAAAAAATTGGAGCAAAGGTATTAAAAGAGATATATTGATCAAATTAGTTTTATGAGATTACAATAGATCTAAAAATTTGCAAGTATAAGTTGTATATGTGAACAAATCATACTATTTCAGTTTAACCATTTATTCAAAAAGTCTCTTAACGAAGCGGGATTTAAAGATCCTTTCTATATTGAGATACATCCCATGAAGTATCAAAAATTTTGATCATGAAGATAGCATGAGATGCTAGATACCTATTGATAGGCCAAGTGAGTGTTTGATCAAGAAAGGTAGCATAGAGATGCCCGATATCAAGTGATAGACTAAACTTGTAAATCCTCTAACAAGATCACACCTAACAGTGTGTTTGTAACCTTTAATAGGGTTGGCTCTTCACCGAGCTCACTTTAGAAGAGTGAAAATTTTGGGTTACCAGTCCCAAGTGGTTTTTCCCTTAATAGGGTTTCCACATTAAAAATCCACATGTCAATGTGTTTATGAGTCATAACTTTAGTTTTTTGCATTACACGTAGCTTAACTAGATTGATCGGTATACTCTAGATAATTTACTGTCTTTCGGTAAATTAACAGACTGTTATTCGGTAAACATACGGTATAAGGTTTAACATGACATTCTGAGCAGTAGTAATTTGATAATTATATTTGAAGGCATTCATCTTATAGGATTGAAGATAATTAGAGGCTTAATATTATGGTACTAAGTTTTTAGGTTGATTATTGGAATATTTTTGAGGCCACTGATTCACCCCCCCGCGCCCCTCTCAGTTATTACTAACAACATCTTCCATATACGAGAAGTCTCATCACTCGGGTCCCATTGGACCCTTACCTGCTCTATATGTCTTCTCCTGGGGGTCAACCTTCATTGTAGAAGAATTTAGATGGGATCTAAAGAAATTTTCTCATCCTCTACCTGTAAAGAACCCCAATCAAGAACATGGGTCACATCTGTAATATATTGTCTCAAAAAAGAAACATGAAAAAGAGCATGGATACACGATAGGCTAGGTGGAAATTCCAAGCAATAGGAAATAGAACCAATCCTCTCAAGGATGTCAAAAGGTTCAATAAAATGTGGTGTTATATTTGATCCTTTTCGATAATGGAGGTGGATATTTAATGGTTGAACTTGAAAAAACACACGATCACCAACTGAGAAGTGATGGTGAAGCCTATGGGCATAAACATACTTCTTGTGCCAATCTTTAGTGGTAACCAAATGCTCTCTAATATGAACAACCTGTTGCTCCATATCTGAAGCTTCTCTAGACCCAAAACTAGTCAATCCTCTAACCGATCCCAACTTAAAGGTGTACAACATGGTCGACCATACAAGGCCTGGAAAGGTAATATTCCAAGATATCTATGGTACCCATTATTATATGAAAACCAACCAAGTACAAATAGCCCTCTCACCTCATTTATTGATCCATCACATACATGTGAAGCATATCCTCAAGAATATGATTCACCCGCTCTGTCTAACCATTGGTCTCAAGGTGATAAGATGAACTAAAATTGGGTTGTGTGCCAAAATCATGTTGGAGAGATGTCCACAGTGCAAAAGTAAACATTGGATCTCTACTCAAAATAATCTTGCAAGTTATCCCATGCAATCAAACTATATCCTCCATGAACACACATACCACTAAAGTAGCAGTATAAGAAGCTCTCATGGGTGAAAAGTGAGCCACCGCAGACAACTTGTCCACTATAAACATAATAGAACATGACTACATGATGACATAGGCAACCTAGTAATAAAATCAATAGATATTGTGTCCCACTTCCATTCAAGAATCGAATGTGGCCACAAAATACCTATCATGTGTTGATGTTCTTCCTTCATTCTCTGACACTCGAGAAATATAGCTACAAAATCAGAAACACCATGCCTCATCCCTACCTAAAAGTACAACTCTCTAAGGTCGGCATGCATCTTCTTGATGCAAGGATGTGCAGAATATAGTTCACAATGTGCCTTTGACAACACTAACGAATGAAGATCACCTAAAACTGGCACATAAATGTGTCCAAGGTGCCGCAAAATTCCATCTGACTCCAACTAGTAACTTGAAACATTTCCTGTAAGGGTGAGTCCAGACTCAGTCTCCGCTCTAAAATCTTGATACCATGTATCACTAGGAAAAACCTCAAGGAAACAACCAAACAAATCCATGCCAGGTGACAAAACAAGGATCTCATGCCTTCTTGTACTCAATGAATCCATAACACAATTCTCTTTCCCCTTGATGTAATGAACATCAAAACCATACTCACACAAGAACTCCATCCAATGACATTGTTGTGCATTCAGTTTCAGCTGAGAAAGGATAAACTGCAAGCTACGATGATCGCTATTCAACTCAAACCCGTGACCCAAAATAAAATGTCTCTAGTAGACTAGTACATGCACAACTTCTACTAACTCCAAGTCCTGGGTGGGGTAGTGTAACATAAAAAATTGATGTCACCAAAATGTAAAGGAGAAAATGGGTTTTAGGATATGTAAAGATGAAAAAGTTTGATAAAGGGGGAGATTTGAATTGTTAATTGTTATTTGTGTTGATTTCCTTAACCCTACTTTACACTTACTTGAATTTGATTGATTGTATATTGCAATTGTGATTGTGATTAAGGGAAGATAAGATGATCCTTTCTTTCACCCTCAAATACACAAATAGGAGATCCAATTTTGATCAAACCCAAAGGGTTAATACACAAATGAATCCACTATTTGGAAAGAGACCAATAAAGGGGATCTTAAATTCTATAAATTGATTGATTAATATGAATAATGACAGTAATTGAAAAGAATAGGAGAAAGTGCAAACCTTCCAAAATGGCAGATCAAAGATTGTTGTTTTCTGAGATCTATAGACTATTTCTGGAGATGCTGATAGTTGATACCGAACTGGAACATAGAGACAGACAAAACCCAGAAATCTTTTTCCGTTCTGATGTCATCTTATGAAAAAGGTTTTGCCAACTCAATCTGCTCAACTCCGAAAGTGTCCCTGTTCGCACAGTCTGAAAGAAACCTGAAAAGGGTATCCAGATTTGGCCTTGAATTTACGGTCCCAAACCTATACCTACAAGAAAAATGTTTATTTATTGGGGGAAAGGGGTTTGCCTTGGTCAAACCCCAGTTTTGGAATTAACCTTAATATATGTAATTGAAGATTGCATAAAGAATAACAAAGCAAAACTCAAATTCACCTT
>MU223539.1:2302770-2320892 GCA_018584345.1 Thuja plicata
ACACAAATAGGAGATCCAATTTTGATCAAACCCAAAGGGTTAATACACAAATGAATCCACTATTTGGAAAGAGACCAAGAAAGGGGATCTTAAATTCTGTAAATTGATTGATTGATATGATTAATGATAGTAATTGAAAAGAATAGGAGAAAGTACCAACCTTCCAAAATGGCAGATCAAAGATTGATGTTTTCTGAGATCTATAGACTATTTTTGGAGATGCTGACAGTTGATACCGAACCAGAACACAGAGATGGACAAAACCCATAAATATTTTTCCATTCTGATCTCATCTTATGAAAAAGGTTGACCCTGTACCACTTTTGCCAACTCGATCTTCTCAACTCTGAAAGTGTCCCTGTTCGCACAGTCTGAAAGAAATCTGAAAAGGGTATCCAGATCTGGCCTCAGATTTACGGTCTCAAACCTGTACCTACAAGAAAAATGTTTTTTTTTTGGGGGAAAGGGGTTTACCTTAGTCAAACCCTAGTTTTGGAATTAACCTTAATATATGTAATTGAAGATTGCATAAAGAATAACAAAGCAAAACTCAAATTCACCTTGCTTGTAATGTCCTTGTGGCGGATTTGAATCAGTGGATCCACAAGTATGCTTCAAAACATGGAATGTAGAATGGAAGGATGTCTTCAATCTCTTGCTTGTAGATCTCCAACACTAAGTCTTGAATGGATTCTTGAACTTGATAAGGGCTTTAGAAGAAGATGGATGGAGAGATCACCAAAAGGGCACTTTTTTGGCTTGAATCCTTCAATGGCCTCCAATGGATCTCCTTCATGCAAATGGATACTTGAGAATGATGGATTCTTGCTTCAAATGTTTCTTAATTTCTTTCTTGGACTTCACTTCATAAGAATGCTTGATGCTTGATTAGAAGACTTCAATTGCTTGATCATGGTTAGAGAAAATGAGAGGAGAAGGCTCCCTTTTATATGAAATTAGGGCACAATCTTCTAAGGAGGCCTACATAGGATAATTAAATCATCATTTAAGCCTTTACCCCTAGGAGAGGACCTATATTAAATATAATTTAGGAATCAACCAATTCAGAACCCGAAACAGCTGACCCGAAAGTGGGAATAAACTTTTTGTGAAGACTGACATCCCGGAAACCAAAAGTTCTCGGGATTTGGACCCTGGGATAGGGTCAAGGTCAGCTTTGTCCTAGGATAGGGCTAAGGTTGACCCTATCCTAGGGTAGGGCTGAGGTTGACCCTATCCTAGGAGGTCAACCCTATCCCCAGATCCCAGGATCACAGGTCAGAGACCCAGAATGCAGAATTTAGGTCAGGAAATGGAGGTTAGAAAGGCAGGTCAGGGGGAAGCCATGTCAAGATCAAGAACCCATTCAGAGGTGCTTTTCATGACCCCAAACCACTCACTCAGAAGGCTAAACTAGTCTCCTATGGAAGTGCTTCCATTTTCCAACTATACAGGTAGTTCAACCCATGATCCTTGAGATTATGAACTCATATGCAATCAATCATCCCTCATGCATAAGAACTTCTCCCACACCCTCCAATGATGCATCAGTGCACACTATGAACTCACTTCCAAGATCTGGCACTAAAAAGATAGGTGCATTGGTTAAACATTCCTTAAGATCTTGAAAAGCTGACTCACACTACATGTACTAAAAAACATTCTTCCCTTTCTTCTGAAGAGAAGTGATAGGATGACCCAACTGAGAGAACTCTTTCACAAATTGGAGCTAGTAACTCATCAAACCCATGAAACTATGAACCTTAGGAACACCATTCAATGCTGGCCAATCCATAATAGCCTAGATCTTTGAAGGAATCATAGAAATGCCATCTCTAGAGATGATATGACCTAGATACTTAACCTCAATCTGGATGAGCTCACATTTGGATAGGTTTCCAAATAAATGATGGTCATGTAGACACTATATTACCTCAATAAAATTACCCTCATGCTCCTTGATAGTCCACAAATACACTAGAATATCATCCAAAAATACAAGGAGAAAATAGTCAAGATAGGTGTGAAACACACCGTTCATCAGACTCATGAACATCAAGGGAACATTGGTCAACCTAAAGGGTACAACCGTAAACTCATAATGTCCATAAAAAGTGTGAAAAGTTGTCTAATGAATGCCAACCTCATGGATACAAAGTTGATGGTATCCTAACTTAAGATCTAGCTTCAAGAACACTCTTTCTCCCTTCATCTGATCAAACAAAGCATCTATCCTCGAAAAGGGATATCATTTCTTCACCATCACCTTATTTAACTTTTGGTAATCAATGCACAAATGCAAAAATCCATCCTTTTTCTTCACGAAGATGATTGGTGCACCCCATGGGGATACATTAGGATGAATATAGCCCTTGGCCAAAAAATCCTCTAACTATAAATGAAGCTCACTCAAATTCAAAGTGGTCATGTGGTAAGGTGCCCGAGAAATAGGCTCTTCTCTAGGAATGAGATCAATATGGAAATCTATGTCATGTTGAGGCGACATGTCTAGAATCTCATTTGGAAAAAATGTCTACAAACTCATAAAGAAGTGGGTGATCATCAAGAGACACCTCTTGACTCTGAAACCCATCAAGGTTACTAATAAAGAATATGAACAACTAGGATCCCTATAACATACTTTAGTTCAAATTCTAAGCTAAGATCATCCAAAGTGAAATAGGTCTCTAGATGCCCACAAGCTCAACACACCCATTTGTATCATTGACACACTATATCAACTTATGTTGGAAATTAATAGTTTCCTGGTTGGAAACTAACCAATCCATACCCAACACAGTTTAATAAGATCCCAAGGTTAGGACATGAAGATCTAAAGTTGTGGTGAAGGTTCCAAAATCCAACACACAACCATGAAAAAGGGAGTCAACGGTCACTCTGGAACCTATGTCTAACTCAACCTGCCAATTATCAACTTGTCGTGCTGCCACTAACCTACATCGTTGAACAAGATAGGGGAAATAAAATAATTTGAAGCATCAAAATCAAATAATATTGGGGTACTAATACCATGAAACACACTTGTAGTCTCAACAATGATGCCCTGGTGCTCAGCTTGATGATTATCAACCACCACAAAAACTTTGTGAGATCTACCTGCATCCCCAACTGTAGGCTTGGAAGTAGCTTGGCTCTAGTTATCCCCTAGAACAAATTTATAATGGCACATTACTTCCTTGTGACCATGTTGACCACAAGTAAAACAAACTCCTAGACTATAACCAGATCCTATAGAAGGAGTATTGTACTGATCAAAACCATCCCTACTAGCACTTTGTTGCACATTTAGAGATGAATGACTAGACTGCGATCACCTATCATAGTGCTAATTATGGCCTCTTGGTGCTGGGGTACCTAAACCACGACCACTCTAATGACCCTACAAATGATGTTTCCTATGGTGTTGTTGGAGACTTTCCCTCGAAGGTGTCAAATGTACCTAGGATGATCCTGTGGGATGTACCTATGTACCTTGTGCAGGTAACCTAGAAGGTTGTGCACTATGAATGTGCACCTATCATGCTACTGAAACCACTAGAAATATTGCTCTCATCCAATCTTTCCTTCTCGGTGGCAACTACAAGTCTCTTTTGTTGGTGCAAATAAACATCCCCAATGATGTGGCCATTAAGGCCCCGAATAAAGTGTTGCACTAACAAGGGCTCATCATGATTATAGATGGAATATTGCCTCAACTCAAATAACCTCTAATGATACTGATCCACTAACATAGTCCCCTTTCGAAGTTCATGAAATTCATCAATATGTGTTATATACACCTAAAATTGGTCAAAGAAAGTCAAAGCAAAAATTAATCAAATACAATCTATTTTGAATTAATTAAAATGAATAAATAAAATAACTAGGTAATTGAATTAATCATTTAATTACCTAGTTCATCAATTCAATAAATCAATCATGGCTAAAGTAACTAATTTTTTTTAATTAATTAAATCCTAATATCCCTCACCCGCCACTACAAGACAAAAAATCAATCAACCTGCAATGGGATAAGAGGAAAGCAAGCACGTGGATTGCAAAAAGCCTTTGTTATCTTGACCATTCAATCTTGAGGAAGAATCTTGTCCACTCAAAGGGGACATGTCATTAAACCTTAACCTCAACCATCCTTTGACTATGTTTATCTTAACTTACCCCCTACACCTTGGGAAATCCTATAAATATGAGGTATAATTAAGTGCAAATTACCAATTTACTATACCACAACCACTTCACATCTACTTTCATATAGAGAATTTATATCTTAGTCAATTTGCATCCACTATCTTTAGAAGAAAGGTTGATTTCATGCATAGAATCGTCATAAAGGAAAATTCATCCATGTTTTGGAGTATATTTGAGCATTTAGAATAGGGAAATTTAGCTTTATTGGAATACATTTTCATTTTATATCCATCTTTTCATTATTCTTAGCATAATTCTTGCTCTGGGGGTTGTCACTTTAGGATTGCTTTGTAGCTGAGAGCATATTTTTAGTCCTTATAGATAGAGATACATGAGACATGCTTAATTACTTTAATTTGAATTCAAATTTATAATTGTGATTGAATTAATGTTTCATGCAGGTTTGTGAATTGCAAGTTTACACACACACAAATGGCGCCCTAGAGCACTACACTACAGAGGGCATTTTTCCTTTTCCCTTTGATAAGAGTTTAGTCATGATATATTTCTCACCTAATGTTGTGTTTTTGAAATACGATAAATATATGGGTACAACTGACCCTCAAGATCACATTAGAGAATTTTGTGCTTTGAGCATGGATTTCCTACATGAACCAGCATATCTCATGAGATTATTCCCTAGGAGCTTAGGAGGTCAAGAAATGGAGTGGTTTTCTAAACTACCCCGAAGATTTAAAATGTTCAAAGAATTAGGCTCTAAGTTCATGATGCAATACTCTTATAACATTGAGCATGAAGTAACCATGCTAGATTTATGCAACACTAAATAGAAAAATGGGAAAGCATTCTTGACTTTCCTACAACGTTGGCGAAAAATCTTTGCAAAATACCCACTAAGTGTACCCAAAAAGGAGAAAATAGAAATATTTATTAATAATTTTAATAGCCAAATAAATTATTAGATACAACTCCAATGTCCTCCATCCATTGAAAATGTGATTGAAAACAACATCAAGATAGAAGATGGTTTGGTGAACAAGGGTGAAATTAAGTTATACACAGATAAAAAGGTTTTCTCAAGAAATAACACCAATTAAAACAAGAATATTGTTAGGATTAATTAAACAAAAATAATAAGTTACATGAAAATATAACCAATATCAGAAAATAATGAATCAAGCAGAAGAGAACACAAGACACGAAGATTTAACGTGGTTCATCCAATCCTTGGGCTATGTCCACCAAAAATGATTCCAACCTTATTATTATCCAGTGATAAAAATCTCCCACTTGGGGACTGATCAAGCTCCACGAAAAACAACAATCTCCCACTTGGAGACTGATCTTGTAGCTAAACTGCTACCCCATGAAGCTTCCACTGGATCCGACCACCTGGACTCTACTATTCCTTTATTTTGTTCAGTCTAGCAGACCAACTGAAGATGAACAAGAATTCAACTTCTCCCTTGTCACTACCTTTGTAAACATATATATGGGATTATCATCTCTATGGATCTTTTCCATCTTTAACTGCCCATCATCCAAAACTGACCGAATGAAGTGGTACCGCAACTATATTTATTTTTCCTTGGAGTGCAAGGCAAAATTCTTCACAAGATTAACAACACTCTGACTATTGGTATATAGATAATTATCTATCTATGGATATCCCAATTCTTCCATAAATAATTGAAGCCATATAATTTCCTTGGCCACCTTTTGTAGCAAAAACATACTCTTCTTCTATAGTGGATAAAGCATTCACCTTTTGTAACTGAGAAATCTAACTCATTGTTGTCTCACCAATAGTAAATAGATAACTTGTAGTACTCTGCCTGCTATCTAGATCTCCTACCAAATCTGAGTCAACATAGCCTTGTACAGTAGTAGTAGAGCCCCCAAAGTGTAAACACTTACTGGTTGTACCTCTCAAATATTTGAGAATCCATTTGACTACATTCCAATGCTCAATCCTAGGGTGACTCATATACCTGCTAACAACTCCCACTACATGTGCAATATGTGGCCTAGTACATACCATAACATACATTAAGCTCCCTACAGATGAAGCATAAGGTACCTTGGACATTTTAGCCTCCTCTTCTGGTGTCTTTGGACACATATCCTTAGTCAATTTCAAATGACCAGGCAAAGGTGTACTAAAAACTTTGGCATTCTCCATAGAGAAGTGTTGCAACACCTTCTCAATATAATCAACCTAAGATAAAGTCAATTTCTTGTTTGTCCTATCTCTGAAAATTTTCATAACAAGGATTTTTTTTGTTGCCCCCAAATCCTTCATAGAAAATGATTGTGCTAACTGTTGTTTCAACCTCTTAATGTGATCCATGTTAGACCCATCTACAAGAATATCATCAACATATAAACACAAAATAATGTAGCTATCATCATCCAACCTCTTGAAATAAATTCAATGGTCAGAATGACACCTAGTGTATCTATGCTCATTCATAAAAGTGTCAAATTTAATATACCATCATTGAGGTGCTTGCTACAAGCCATACAAACTTTTTTGCAATCTGCACACTAATTTCTCCTTACTTGTGACCTCAAAACCCTATAGTTTTACCATACATATTTCTTCAACCAAATAACCATGAATAAAATTTGTTTTAATGTCAAACTGTTCTAAATGCAAATCTTTAGTAGCCACAATACTTAAAATAGTACGAATAGAATTCATTTTAATAATAGGAGAAAATATATCATCAAAATCAATGCCCTTTTTCTATGCAAATCCTTTTACAACTAATCTAGCTTTAAATCTTTTCTTACCTCCATCATCTTCTTTTAGCTGGTAAGCCCATTTATTCTGTAAAGCCCGTTTACCTGCAGGTAACTCACATAAATCCCAAGTCTATTTTTTCAGCAAGGATTCCATTTCTTCGGTCATTGCATACTCCCATTGAAGCTTTGTATCCACCTGTATAGCTTCATTATAACATCCAAGTTCACTAGCATCTATTAATAAAATAGAATACAAAGAGGGAGAAAATCTATCTAGAGGTCTACTTAGCCTTGTTGACCGTCTAACATTCACAGGGGTCTATGGTATTTGTTTTTGTTTTTGTTGTGGAGCATAAGGAACTACTAGAGCATCATCTTTTGGAGTATCATCCAGTTCTACATAATCATTGTCTTTCTTCTCATGCTGCTACAACAGATCTTTGTACAACACTTTATCATTGAATATGACATCCCTGCTTCTTAAAATTTTATGATTCTCAAAATCCCAAATTCTATAGCCTAACTCATCAATGCCATATCCAAAAAATATACATTTCTTTGATTTATTTTCTATCTTGGTTCTATTTTCAAAATCTATATGTGCAAATGCTTCACAACCGAATGTTCTGAGAAAAGAATAACTCACCTTCTTACCAGCCCATGCGTCCTATGGAATACCACAACCCAAAGGAGTAGAGGGACCTCTGTTAATTAAATAAATAGCATTATTTACAGCCTCTTCCCACATGTTTAAGGGGATTCCAACATGCAACCTCATAGTCCTTTCACGCTCCTTGCACGCTCCATTATTGTCCTATTCATGCGTTCAGCCACTCCATTTTCTTGTGGAGTCTTTGGAACTATTTTTTTCCTACAAATACCATTATAGGAACAATAATCTTCAAATTATTTTCTGGAATACTCACCACCATTATCAGATATGAGACATTTTAGTCTTTTACCAATCTCATTTTCAACCAAGCTTTTCCAGTTTTTAAAAGTTTCAAATACCTCTTATTTCTGCCTATGGAAATAAATCCATACTTTCCAAGTTGCATCATCAATGAATGTATCATAATATAGAGAGACACCAAGGGAAGATACCTGATCTGGTCCCCATACATTTGTATGCACAAGCTCCAATTTTTCATCTTTCTTTTCCTTCCCACCCTTCAGAAAACTAACTCTCTTTTGTTTTCCATACACACAACTTTCACAGAAATCCATATTGACACATTTTAGACCTGGTAAAACTTTCTTTGAATGAATTAATTTCATACCTTTTTCACTCATGTGCCCAAATTTGTTGTGCCATAGTATTTTTTCAAAATCCACAGCGACTGTTTCATATTCTACCTGCTCAACTGCAACAATCATACCTGAACATTGACTTTTCTCTATAACAATTAAATTAGAAGGAACAATATGACTAGTACAAAGATATAAGGTGCCTCATTTCACACCTTTTCTAATACTAAGGAACCTTTTGAAACCTTCCATTTTTTATCATTAAAATTAACTGTGCAACCTTCATCACCTAGTTGCCCTGCTGAAATTAAATTTCTACTTAGGCTTGGAACATGTCTTACCTCTTGTAGTAGCCAATGATTCCCATTCTACAACTTAATCTTAATTCTTCCCTTTCCAACAATCTGACACAGTTCATTATCTCCCAAATAAACTATCCCAAAATCACCTTGGACATAATTAATAAAATAACTCCTATGGGGCGTAGCATGAAATGATGCCCCTGAATCTGGAACCCAAGAATCATCAACATTTTCAAGGGAAAGGAGGAAAACATCATCTTTAGATTTATAACTTATCACATTTTCCTCCTCATTTGCTTCTTTTTTGTCTCCTTCTTTATTCTTTTAAGACCAACAATCTTTCTTATTATGGCCTGGTTTTCCCCAGTACCATCAATCATTTGGTCCTCTTGACTAAGACCTCTTTCCCTTTGATTTTCCTCGTGATTTCCCATGATTTCTAGAGTTGTTTCCTCTATCTCTTGTTCTGCCTCTACTTTATGCATTCCAAACACTACCTAATGTGGATCCACCTGAGCTTTTCCTATGAATTTCCTTGTTCATAATAACACCAACAACATCATCAAATTTTAGGGTGTTTGAGCTAGAAACAGAGTTACTAACAACCATTACCAAGCCATTTCAGCTTTTAGGCAAAGAACACGGAATCAAAAGAGCCCTAATTTCTTCATCAAAATTTACATTTACAGAAGATAATTGACTTGTAATTATATTAAGCTCATTTAAATGATCAACAAATTACCCACCTTCTACCATCTTCATATTAAATAAATGCTTCATAAGAAATACCTTATTCGAAGCAGAAGGCTTTTCATACAACTTCGCTAGGGTTTCCATCAAATCTTTAGTTATCTTCTCTTTTGTAATATTGAATGCCATTGATTGTACCAGGCATAAGCAAATGTTTCTCAGTGTCTTTCTATCTAGAATATCCCAATCCTCCTGAGATATAGTTGCCTCTTTCTTGCTTACTCCTCCCAATGGTCGCCATAAATCCTTCTGATAGAGATAGTCCTCCATCTGCATTTTCCATAACTGAAATTTATGCCCATTAAACTTCTCAACCTTCAACTTACCCTCATCTTCCATTACTCCCACTTAACCATGAGACTCTCACTCAACTATGAGACCTTCCTAGAGAGGATAACTAAAAAAAACCTTTCTCTAATACCACTTGTTAGGATTAACGAAACAGAAATAACAAGTTACATGCAAATATAACCAATATCAAAAAATAATGAACCAAACATAAGAGAACACAAGGGGCAACGAATGTGTATGAGCTAGATGGTCTGAGAAGAGGTGGGTACTCAGAGGTAGGAAGTGGGTACTCTGAGGTAATAGGTATAGGACCTTATGACGGACATGGATTCATGGAGGGGTAGTGATGAGAGTTGGCATGACAAGAAACTTTATTACCACGGGCAACAAAACTATTATTAGAGGCCATGGCCGCTCAAAGAGATGCAAGGAGGGAAAGCTTAGAGACCATGTATTATATAACCCTTTACCATCAGGCAATCCCAGAGGAACATAGGGATCCACCATTTTCAGAGAGAGGGGTATCTTTGATGACCGACAGTTCATCAGGATCAGTGACCATGAGACCACCAAGGGATAGGGGAGGAGATATAAGAGGTGCAGGGGCTCATCCTAGCCAGCGACATGAGAGCTCCTAGTCAAATTGATACACATTTTTGATATTTTTTTATTATGAGATCATAGTATATATACATAGGCACTTAGATGCATGTGAAGGTACACTTTAATAGTTCAAATTGTAATAGTTTATGTAGTTATACCAAAAGATTTCTACTACAAGGGAAAACATAAGTTTTGAGTGAAATCGAGGTTTTTGGACCTAATTGCACTTTGGATTACATGTGTAACTACATGTGTAGTTCAACTTTCAGTCGGGTCAAAAATCCCTGATTGCACTTGTATTTGGAATTTTAAAAGGGTGAACTTGGGTATTGTAGGGGTTTTTGGATGTGATTGTGCATTTGAGTGCATGTAAAAAAACATGCAGTTGGTGTAAAAATCCCCAATTTAAGAACAAGGAAAGACTTAAACAAAAAGCAATTAGATATTTTGGATAGATTTCATTTTGCATTGCATGTAAAGTAACATGTAGTGGAATCTGCATCAATATGGAAAATCCTAAAATTCAAGGTGTGGGCACATGAAAAATAAAAATTTTAGAGGGTGTTGCACTTTGAATTTCATGAAAGGATGCATGTAGTAATACTTGTAATCAGGATTAGAAATCCTGATTCCAGAACATTATAACATTGTTCATGGTGGATATAGAAAATCTTGATTTTCAAAATACAGAGAGATGTATTTGAAATTATCAATCATGGTTACATTTAATATCTCATGGAAAGACTATAGGAAGTTCTGATTTTGGAACTAGGGTATGCAAAACACAATGTATTCAAGGATTTTGTAATCTTTGAAAGCATAGAACGCATTGTTTATATTCAGATAAATTTGCAAATAACAAACCAATAAGAAACCCTACACATGGAGCATCAATGAAGAAATATATTAGAAATCTTAATGATTTAAGAAAAAACATCCATGAAATGGACAAAAATGGTCATAATAAACCCTAACAAAGGAAATCTATGGACTAATTTACAAAACTATTTATGATTTTTGTTAAAAATGATCACATATAATAAAAACTGACTATTGAAATAATAAAAATGAGTAAGATTTTAAGAAAAATGGCCATGAACTTGTAAAACAAATTTTAATTGTACAACAATGACCACATTTTCACAAAAAATGACCATAAGCTATAAAAATGCAAAGATGTATGGAGTTGCATATTTGATTTAAAGCACGTCTCCAAAGCTAGTAGAATACCCCTATCAAAGGGTCAATTATGTAAGTCTCTTAGAAGTAGAACATAATAAAAAAGAAGGTTAAAGGATAGAATATATCTACTTTTGGTGGCATTTTCACATAGAACAAGGAGATTAGTTCTAAGCTTGAAAATATACATAATCTGATGGTTGCTGACGGATGCTCCCAGTCCCTACATGTAGAAGAAAAAGAATGGAGGTGGAAATGGAAAGATTATCTGAAGAAGGAAGAGGTCTAATGGAAAAAGAGATGAATGGTACAATGACTTAAATAAGGGGATACAAATTAAGCTTTATTTCACAAGTCGGGTAGAAGACATAAGAAGATAAATAATATAAAGAGATTAATAGATGATGACCACTAGGAACTCACTAATGATACTCAACTTGGAGAGAAGGATATTTAATATTTTAAACAAGCCTATAGTGAGATTGGGGGCTTGATATCTATGGATTTAGAGGATAAAATTCTACGTTTCCTTCCAAATTATTTTGGAGAAGAGGAAACTAATTAGATTGTGGTTCTTATCTCTCATGACGAAGTGAGGACTACTTTCTTTTCCATGGGTGCTTAAAAAGCCTCAGGTCTAGATCATTTTCTCCCTGATTTCTTCCAGGATTTCTAGGATATTGTGAGCTATGATATTACTATGGCTAATAGAGACTTTTAAAGGATAGGAAAGATGATAAAAAGGTTAAATATCACTTTCATTATTATTATTCCTAAAATACAAAAGTCAAAACATATGTTTGATTTCAGACCTATTAGCCTATGTAATATTATTTACAACATTTTCTCTAAGGTCTTGGTGAACTATATTAAGCCTTTCGTGGACAAATTCATCAATTGTAACAAAAAAAGGTTTTGTCCCTAGAAGACAAATTCTTGATGCGGTTGTGTCCACACATGATATTATCCACTCATTGGAGAAATGTTCAATGTCAGTTATTTTCCTCAAACTTAATGTTATTGCAAGACTAGAGTTTAATGAGAGACTCTTAAACCTCATAAGATAATGTGTGCAAACTATCTGATTCTCAATCTTAGTGAATGGAGTCCCAAGGGGTTTCTTTAAACTAGGTAGTGGGTAAGGTAGGGCAACCCATTGTTATCTTACATATTAATTACTCTTGTGAAATTCCTGGGTAGGAATTTTCTAAACATGATTACCTCTAGGAAGTTATAGGGTGTCAAATCTGTCACTACTAAGCCTCGTATTATTTTGAAACTATTTTTTGATGGCACTATTATGTTTGGGAAAGTCTCAGTTGTTGAATCTAGGGAATGAAATTCCTTTCTCTTAGACTATGCTAAGGTTTCAAGCCAACATATCAACCATGAGAAAAGTAACATCTACTTCATTAACACAAAGGAAGACTTGTAGAATAATACCAAAAATATTACGGGGTGTCAATGTGCTAAGTTTTCCAAGTACCTAACTCAGACTTCCATTCAGTGTCAAGGATGTCACCCCAGTTTTTTGGAGTACCACATTGGAAATAATGATAAATAAATTGGAGGTCTAGAAAGACAAACTATCAAGCAGTGGTAGATAACTACACCTTCTTAATGCTTCTCTGCAGGGTATTGCAATTTATTTTCTTTCCCTTTTCAAAATCTTTGGAAACACGACAAACAAACTTGAAAGAATCCAGAGAATCTTTCTTTGGACAAGTGTTGAAGAAAATAAGAGATTAACTCTTGTTAACTAGGATATTGTATGCAAACCTAAATGCCAAGGTGGACTTGGGATAAGGAAGCTATCGATTCTAAATAAAGCTATGATTGCTAAGATGGGGTTGTAAAATTTCCATTGAAAAAGGTGGACTGGTGTAACTTCATGCGCAAAATACCTCAACTTCAATAACGTTTACAATTTTTTTTCCTCAAATAGATACCCTCTAGGTTCAAAGATATGGAATAATATCCTCAAATGTTAAAGTACCATTAAGGATGGCTTGAAATGGAAAATTATTAATGGAAAGAAAATTAGGTTTTGGGAGGGCATATGGGTTGGGAACAAGGCCCTATAAAATAATCTAAATTATAAGTAAATGATCGAGACTGCTGAAAGATTATTTGGTCCACAAGTTTTTGATTATACTACATGATTGACAAGATGGAAGGATTTAACACAATGTTGTCAGATCAGACCTAGCATGATACAAAAAGATACTAAGCTCCAAAAAATAATAAGCATAAACATGCTCCCCCTATTCCATGGAGAGGACAAGTTCTTCTAGGTAAAGGACCAAAATGAGATTTTTTTGTTAAATTGGCTTACAAACTGTTGTTAAAGAATGAAAGTGATATGGATTACTAGAAAAGGTTTGGAATCCATAACTAATACCTATGATAAATTTATTTTGGTAGACAAATATTAATAACAAGATCCTAACCCAGGACAACCTTGTTAGAAGAGGATTTCAATTTCCTAATAGATGCATTCTTTGTAAACATGAGGAAGAAATTATCCCTCACCTCTTACTCCATTGTCAATTTGCCAGGTAACTTTGGGAGATTGTGATGGAAAATTTTGATCTACCATGGATTTGTAATAATGTCATTTATTAATTTATACTAGAGTGGAGGAGCCCTACCTCCAATCCCCTTGCGAGACAACTATGGATTCAAACTCCCACTCAGGTTTATTGGAGCTTATGGAAGGAGAGGAACAACTGAATCTTAAGGGAGACTAAAATTTTGATTGAAAGTGTCTTCAAAACTATGTATAAATTGCTAACAAAGAATATATCAATTACCAGTTGTAATCTCCCTAGATACCCTTCTACTTAGTGGGATAATAAAATAGCTAATAAATTGAATCTTCCAATAACGTATGGTAAAATTGATAACATAAAGATATTGGAAAGAAAGAGAATGATATGGAAATATCCCATTACCAGTTGGTTCAAGCTCAACTTTGATGGAGCTTCTAAATAGGAGAATGTTGTGGGTGGAGGCGTGATAAGATGGTCTAAAGGAGAAGTGACTACGACCTTTGTTGGTAACCTAAATGACTACACCAGTAACCAAATTGAATGTATGGTCCTCTTTTGGGGAATTAATTTTTCTCTCTCAATTGGAATTAAAACTTTTGATATTGAAGGAGATTCTAAACATATAATTGAAGCTACTAAAGGGTCAATTAATGTTAGATGGTCTGTGGAAGGGATTATGGAGGATATCATAACTCTTCTATTAGATTTTGACTCCTTTACTATAAGCCACTTTTTTAGAGAAGGCAATAGTGTAGTAGATGCTATGGCAGTCATGAGTTTGCCTATAGAGGGAATCGGATGTTAGAGAAAGGAGGAACACCTCCCACACCTTGTGAAGACCCTTCTTAAGGGTTTTTTTTTTTATATGGTGGAAGATAGGAATTAAGCTTAGAATTTTTTGGGGCATACTGTTAAGTATAAATTTGTTTTTTATTTGGGAAATACTATGTTTTTTGAGAAAGACTAAGGGACTACCTTTAAGTGTTGGGAAAAGAAATTTGAATTGGTTGACTATGCATAATAAGATGGAAAAATTGAGTGTAATTACAAATTTCTCTCCATGTGGAGTTATGATGTGGTAATAAAGGAAGGGTTGATACCCTATGACTAAAATAATGTTCTTGCTCATGATAATATGCCATCACTATTGGACAAGTATGAATGACATTTAAATATTTTTTTATTTTTTTAGGTTGTCTAAAAATTTTGTACGCTGGGAAGATTTCAATTCTGATTCTAGAATTGGCTATCTGCACGCATGGGAAGTCATGAATGGTAATGAGGATGTTGAGGGCATCAAAAAACATAATTGCACTGAGTCCTCTAATTTATTTGGGGTGTTTCATTCATTTTTTTGGCATTAAAAACAATTTGGAGCTTTTTGAGAACCAAATTTCTACTGTTTCTAAGAGCGACACCATGAGAGGTGATCAGGTAAGAGTTGAACCAAATAAACATGAATAATTCAATAATAATGCCATTTTTTGTCTTATATTTAAGGAGTGGGGTGATACAATATATTGAAAAGATGAATGACTGCGATGAAAACTTGTCTACTCAGTTTGGTACTTCTTGGGCTGATAGGAGGGTTTTTATTGGAAAAATCTCTTTCAAATTCAATGAGGATGTGATTGTGAAAGCAACAAGTCTCTCTACTGATGGGAGGAAATGGAAGAAGATGAGAAGATTCCCAAGCATGGAGAGCCTAAACCAGTTCTTTCATAAAAATGAAAGTCTAGTCAAACACCACAAAGGTTATGAGAAGGAGAGACTTCCAAAGCCTTGGGACCAGGTATGTCTTATGATAATGAAGTACTTCACCCTAGAATGAAGGTTTGGGGTCTGCAATTTTTACCATATTGTGTTTCTTAATCACTTCTGCAATCATAGTGTTATTTCATTTCCATTTTTTCTCCTCTATTCCCTGGAAAATTTGGTTAAGGAAGTGGTGGTTTCTACTAAAAACTAAGGAAAAAAGTCTATGCCCCTCCACCAAGGTCTCATTTTATAACTTTATCACTTCCATTTGGCCCTCTATCCACCTAGGCCTATTGTTTTGCAACAGCCCCCTAATTCTACTACCACTCCCTCTTCTAGCCTACTTGACACAACCAGACCCAACAAAAAGAAATGCATCAAAAAACCTGGGTTAAAGTTGTTAGAGTAAAAACATATTTTCACTTATTAATTAAATCATTATTGATTTAATTATTCAGTCACTTTTTTTAATCTTTAGTTCACTTAAGCTAAACTTTAGGCATTTATTAATTAATACTTTATTAATTATTATCATGCAACCTAGGTTTCTCTACCTTTTGGTGTTTGATCTCCTTTATAAGGATTGATCTCTTTGTAATTATTAATTCTTTTTTATTTCCCTCTATTCTCTCTCTGAATGAATATTTCATCTTTCAAATCATTATAAGTTGTGTCTCCCTTCTTTGATTTTGTGACAGGATTTTGTATACAGTGGATCTTGGTGTTTGAATTCTTCAAATTCTAGCATGGTATCAAAGCCTTGTTGTTGCAGCCTGTTCTTGAGTTCTTTGAAGATTTTTTGGAGCATCGAGGGTTACAAGTTTTCAGAGTTTTTTTGTGGATATGGAGGGGAGCTAATTTTTGGAGCACTTTGGGCACAAACCAACCTCATAGATGTGCTCAAAATGCCCCAAAACCCCTATTTCCATATAAAACACGTCCAATTTGGACAATGTTGACTTCTAAGGCATTTTTTTGCATGTGCCCCTATTTTGGGCACAAAAATCGAGAAAAAATGCAAAAAATGAAAAAAGGATTTGGTCAGCATTCCTGAGACATCGTCGTGTGCCCACCATCGAGTGATACTACTGATGGGTACTGCATGCGGTCTTCGCTCATCGAGCTTCGTGCTCAGCCTGCCTTGCATAGCCCGCCCTCAACCATAGAGCCACTACAACATTTGGGACCATTTTTTGATGTCTATGTGTCACTTTTCTGACACTATCTTGTCGACCTAGCAACATAGGCCAATGTTGCAGTTTTGGTGTCAGAAACAATGAGGGTTGTACCATCTATCATTATTGTGATGGTACTAACCGTCACAATACAAGCCGACTATGATGGTTACCATGTTGTCGTTACATATTTTAGCTATCACTATTACGACACGTAGGCGTTTCATATTCTAGATGTCGCTATTACGAAACGTAGGCATCGCATTTTATCTATCGCTATTCTGACATGTAGGCGTCGCATCTTAGTTATCACTTTTTTTAGAGCGTGTGACAAATTTTCTATACATGTGACGTTGAGCCATCGGCAATTTTTGACGGCTCGACATTGCATGTATAGCAAATTCATCACACTCCTGAAGAAAGCGACGTCTAGGTGTTGCAATACGAGCCGGCTATAATGTTTATCATGATGTCGTTACATTTTATCTGTCGCTATTACGACACCTAGGCATCGCAGTTTTAGTGTCATAATTATGACAGACGTGCGGTGAATTTACTATACATGCGACGTCGAGCCGTCGGCAATTTCTGACGGTTCGACATTGCATGTATTTTTTTAGTGTTGCTTATGAGTTTTTAAGAGTTTAGTGTCCTAGTGTTGCTATTTTCAGTAATTATGGTTTTACTTATTTTGGAACCATGATTTCATGTGCTTTATTGGGATAATTTCATTAGCGGTTGGCCAAATAAATGTAAAACAATTGGTATTACCAAATTAGTTCATCTAAAAACTAGAAGATTGTGACTGTCTGATAAGTACAAGTAGGATTCGTGAAAATACATCAAGTGCCTAAAATGAAATAATTAAATAAAATTTAGAAATAAGCATACCATTCATGGTTAGTGATTCAAAGATTCTTTTCCTCCTAGTTTCCAACCCCTGAGACATATCCAAAAAAGAATACAACATCTTTGTAAAATAATACATAACAGCACAAGGGTATTTGCATAAGTAACCCAAAAAAGAGATAAAATAATGAGATCAGCATCCATACATTTTTGTACAAGAAATACAGAACAAATTTTCTTACATTTAGTGAATTTCCTTCCTCACTACCTTCACTTGAACCTTCACTGCCATTGTCCCCACTGAAACTGGCAGTTCTATTTAGATCACTAACATATAAGTTATACACATAAGAAGGTAAGAAAATGGGAGTTGCCTAGAACATAAACTAATTTATCTAAGTAGCATCCTAGACCTTCCCACTGATTATTAAAGTTTAATAAGTTTATCAAATTTAGCAGCCTTGAATATCTACCTTTGTGAGAAGGCACCATTTGCAGTA
>MU223540.1:8855-50044 GCA_018584345.1 Thuja plicata
CCATCTTCAACATGGAGGTACAATACAAAAATTGATACAACAATGGAGAAGTCTCCAACACTATAACAACAAGAAGGCTTCCATGCTCCAAATCCATAATGGCTCCATCAAAATCCATCCAAAATCTACAAAAAACAAACTTAGAACATATCAAGGAGAGCTCACCTCCCATCGTAGGTCTCAAGGAGACCACCCACAAGCTAGGAGAACCGGTAACCAATGGGAGACATTCACACCATTCATGCAACAAAATAACAACAACAACAAGATATACCCATCTAAGACTTGCACAATATAATTCATCTTGAATCCAAAATAAGGGTGAAGGTGGACTTCCATATAGGACATTGCCAAAAAAAATATTCTAATTCACTCTTTTTATTCAAGAAAAATCTTAAATCTTAAGTACACCCACGTTATTTAAATAATTTATAACTCCATTTCTTACTAAAAATAATTTATATCATACCCCTTATCTATACTTAATTCACATATTCTATATGTAAAATGATCCATTTAATAAATAAATAAAAATAAAATAAACTAATAATTCCTACCATTATTAAAAAAAGAACATATAAAACGTAATCTCCTTTTTATATCACTTAAACTTCTTTTAAAAAAGGAAATAACTAACTACAATTTAATTACAACTAATACTCATTAATAAATCTTAAACTAACTTAACACTACTAACCTACCTACTAACCTACCCTACTAACCTACTAACCATCACCTCACTCCTATCTCTTAGCCCAAGGCCCACATGCCAAGTGGGTGGGTGATGTGACATAATAAACAAAAAGGGCTACATGGAGGAATTCAAAATTCTTTAGGGAGGGGAAATAAAAAAGTTTAAAAGCCAAACAAAATGGAGGGTCCCACAAATCAAGCATGTTGCAGGCTTTCTCAAAGCAAGGGGAAAAAGGTACGCCAACAAAGGTGGAGGTTCATGGGCCCAAGAAAAGTGGTGCCCAAGGTGGAGTAATTTGCAAGGTAAGATTTACTTTTTTAAAGTTTCTTCATTTTATATTTTTTTTTGCTTTATTTTAGGAGTTTAAAATTAAACCCAGTCAACCCCGTTTTCTCATATAGAGGGTGAAGTGGATGTGGGGCCCACAAAATTTAAAAGTAATAAGAGCAAAAATTAGAATATGTTTTTATTTTATATGGTTTAATTAAATTAAGGTTTGCACAACCCACGAGAGATTAAAGGGAGGATTAGTATTCTAAACCTTTTACTAAGCAAGAGAATGGAACATTCTCTATGGTAAAAGGGAATAAGTCATTCCCCATACAAATTTCAGAGAGCATTTTTGTCATGCCCAAAACTAGGGCAAATACACAGAATTTTTTTTATTTTAAAACATAAAAACAATAACTATGATGACACAATAATACTGAAAGCATTGAGGAAAGGTGACAACATGGTGGAGTCAATTTTCGAGTTGCAAGGTCAAGACTAGATTGAGTTTGGGTCACAACAAGGGAGGATGCAGAGTCGGTAATTCCAACTCAAAATATGGATAGAGACCCTACGGTTTAGTGCAACAAGAGCACTAGGGTCGAGTGGGTTAAATTCTAATTTTATGTTTACATAATGAGTGACATGAGATTGTAATCCCTTTGTTAAGTACATAAGTTAAGTTCAATTGATCTAGAAATACTTGAATCCTTACTCCTAGTTGAAACATGATCCATTAAGATCTAATACATGTTATTCTAACATCATTTGGTTATTGCTATCATTTAGTGTATCTTAAACATCAACCCAGGTCACAACCTAGTTGACTAAATTTTTTTTTTTTTAATAACCTATCAACTTTAGTATTATCAATGAAATTAATTAACCCTATTCAATTTCCTTAAATTCTTAAATAAACCCCAAATCTCATTGTTTTCTTTCCATTAGATTTTCCTAACATGATTAAAATAAAATTCGCACAATACAATTATCTTATCTCATTTTAATATAGAAGATACGTTTGAAATTTCTTAAGATTTAACATAAATTTTACGACTAATTGATAACTAAAACAATGACATTCTAATTCACTCTTTTTATTCAAAAAAAATCTTAAATCTTAAGTACACCCACGTTATTTAAATAATTTATAACTCCATTTCTTACTAAAAATAATTTATATCATACCCCTTATCTATACTTAATGCACTTATTCTATATGCAACATGATCCATTTAATAAATAAATAAAAATAAAAGAAACTAATAACTCCTACCATTATTGAAAAAAGAACATATAAAACATAATCTCCTTTTTATATCACTTAAACTTCTTTTAAAAAGGGAAATAACTAACTACAATTTAATTACAACTAATACTCATTAATAAATCTTAAACTAACTTAACACTACTACCCTACCTACTAACCTACCTAACCATCACATCACCCCCTATCTCTTAGCCCAAGGCCCACATGCCAAGTGGGTGGGTGATGTGACATAATAAAAAAAGGGTTGCATGGAGGAATTTGAAATTTATTAGGGAGGGGAAATAAAATACTTTGAAGGCCAAACAAAATGGAGGGGCCCACGAATCAAGCATGATGTAGGCTTTCTCAAAGTAAGGGGAAAAAGGTACGCCAACCAAGGTGGAGGTTCATGGGCCCAAGAAAAGTGGCGCCCAAGGTGGAGTAATTTGCAAGGTAAGATTTGCTTTATTAAAGTTTCTTCATTTTATATTTTTTTTTGCTTTGTTTTAGGAGTTTAAAATTAAACCCAGTCAACCCCATTTGCTCATATGGAGGATGAAGTGGATATGGGGCCCATGAACTTTAGAGGTAATAACAGAAAGAATTAGAATATGTTTTTGTTTTATATGGTTTAATTAAATTAAGGTTTGCACAACTCAAGAGAGATTAAATAGAGGATTAGTATTCTAACCCTTTTACTAAGCAAGAGAATGGAATATTCTCTGTGGTAAAAGGGAATAAGTCATTCCCCATACAAATTTTAGAGAGTATTTTTGTCATGCCCAAAACTAGGGCAAATACACACAGAATTTTTTTTTTTTTAAAACATAAAAACAACAACTATGATGACAAAATAATACTGAAACTTCTTTTAGAAAGGAAATAACTAACTACAATTTAATTACAACTAATAATCATTAATAAATCCTAAACTAACTTAACACTACTAACATATCATACTAACCTACCTAACCATCACATCACCCCCTATCTCTTAGCCTAATGTCCACATGCCAAGTGGGTGGGTGATGTGACATAATAAAAAAAGTGTTGCATGGAGGAATTCAAAATTCCTTAGGGAGGGAAAATAAAATAGTTTGAAGGCCAAACAAAATGGAGGGGCCCACGAATCAAGCATGTTGCAGGCTTTCTCAAAGCAAGGGGAAAAAGGTACGCCAACCAAGGTGGAGGTTCATGGGCCCAAGAAAAGTGGCGTCCAAGGTGGAGTAATTTGTAAGGTAAGATTTGCTTTATTAAAGTTTCTTCATTTTATATTTTTTTTTTCTTTATTTTAGGAGTTTAAAATTAAACTCAATCAAGCCCATTTTCTCATATGGAGGGTGAAATGGACATGGGGCCCACAAAATTTAGAGGTAGTAAGAGCAAGAATTAGAATATGTTTTTGTTTTATATGGTTTAATTAAATTAAGGTTTGCATAACCCAAGAGATTAAAGGGAGGATTAGTATTCTAACCCTTTTACTTAAGAAAAAGAATAGAATATTCTCTGTGGTAAAAGGGAATAAGTCATTCCCCATACAAATTTCAAAGAGTATTTTTCTCTCTTAAAAATCTGGAAGTGGTGTTTTTCATTTTTTTGGTCAATGCATGTCATTTTCTTTCATGACATTGTTGAAGTTGAAAGAAATTAACATATTATATTTGAGACATTAAATTGAGTGAATCATTTACATGGTATTAGTAATAGGTGATTATTTATTTAGTGTCACCATTTGATTTGAATCCTTTGCTAACATTATTTTTTTTAATAATTTTTGAGGTTGCAAAAACCTAATTTAAGGTTTCATGTTTATAACTTAAGATTTTTAAAGAGGAATTAAAGAGAATTTAACTTAAAATTTTGTAAGGTAAGGCCATTGGATACATTTTATAATAGCATTTCATAAAATTTGAACACACAAACTTACTCATATTTATAATGACTACAATTTCATATACATCTTTGTAGTCTACAACTTTTATCCATCTTCAACATGGAGGTACAATACAAAAATTGATACAACAATGTCGTAGTCTCCAACACTATAACAACAAGAAGGCTTCCATGCTCCAAATCCATAATAGATCCATAAAAATCCATCCAAGATCTACAAAAACAAACTTAGAACATACCATGGAGAGCTCACCTCCCATCCTAGGTCTCAAGGAGACTACCTCCAAGCTAGGAGAACCGGTAACCAACGAGAGACATTCACACCATTCATGCAACACAATACCAACAACAAGATACACCCATCCAAGGCTTGCACAATAGAGTTCATCTTGAATTTAAAATAAGAGTGAAGGTGGACTTCCATTTAGGAGATTTCCAAATGAATTACAACAATAAACATGCCTCTCCATGGCCAAAATTCACATATATTCTTCCATACATTTTCCTCCTATTCTCCCCCAAATCAAGATTATTATTATTGGCATGCAAGTGCTCATACACCTTGCATTTTTTCCCTCTTCTCTCCATGAGAAGAGACTCTACACTTTTATGGAGTCCAACTAACCCCTTCCCCTATACATGGTCACTTCTTCCCTATCCAAGGGTGAGTAATGTCATTACACCCTTCACAAAACTCCCTCATTCAAACAAAGATAAATAATATAAAAATGAAATCAAATTCAAAATATCATTCTCTTACATTGAAACAACACAAAACACATAGAACACAATTGTAAGAAAAATGAAATACATGCTAATCTATTTGCATCAAAACAAGGAGAAACTTTCATGGCAATGGTGGAGACCAACCTTCACAAGTGTAGGTAAAATGAGGTTTGAGAAGAGCCCAATCCCTTTTGCTTCTTTTAATCCAAAACCCTAATGTCTCTAAAAGTAGAGAGTGGGTGAACACCCTCTAACTCCCAAAATAGCCTTTAAAAAGGCCTCCAAATCCTACCCACTAATATTAAATTCAGAATTGACCCCTATCATGATTGCAAGATTGAAAAGAGTGTGGGTTTGGATAAAAGGTTAAGACTCACTCCATTTTCGTAACATGTGGGAAGTGGGTTATTAAGAGGGTTACCAAGGTCACTAGTGGGTTCTAGAAGTGTTAGAAATGTTCCTAACTCATACCCCTATCACTAAGGTACTTATATTTTGCAAAAATTCATCCTTAGGACCATTTTTTGACCTCTAAAAGTGACTAGAACAAAATTTAAGCTTAAAAAATCTAATTGAGTTCCATTTCCAACCTTAGTAGATATGGCATCACATAAACACATAACAAGTGTCAAGCGACACTGTAAGATAACATAATACAACATTGACATGTCACTAATTGCACAGTGAAAACACCTAATACATACATACCATTTACAGTCACAAATAAAATCACATAACAATGAGGTTTGAATCTCTTTATTAGATTCAACCTTGGCTTTACAATTTGTACATAGGGTTGGTTATTGATTCTCTGATAAGTGACACTGTAAGATAACATAATACAACATTGACATGTCACTAATTGCATAGTGAAAACACCTAATACATACATACCATTTACGGTCACAAATAAAATCACATAACAACGAGGTTTGAATCTCTTTATTAGATTCAACCTTGGCTTTACAGTTTGTACATAGGGTTGGTTACTGATTCTCTGATAATTTCCATGGTACTTTTCCTACACACTAAATTAAACACCAGTAGCTCAATCAAATCACATGCATATATATATATATATATATATATATATATATATCAAATTGCATAATCAATTGACTGAACATTCTACATTTTCACTTAATAACATTTTCTCATTTCTGTACCTGATAACTATAACCGATTGCATAAACAAAATCACATAACATATTTTTCCATTTGCATTAAAATACTAAAATAATCATCATAATACATGTGTATACCTAAAGCATCATAAACATCATCGATAAAGTATACAGTAGTAATCATCACATGACATAAATAATACTAATAATGTCTATTTCATCAAATATAATGTCCCAAAATATTGAATCATAATGTATCAAAATAAGTGTATCAGCTGAGCTATGATGGGTTGGGGTGAGGCCTCACATCCTCCCCCACTAGGCATGAACTTCCTCCTGGAGTTCATCAAAAAGATATGGGTACTGAGATCTCATTTGTGCTTTGTCCTCCCATGAAGTCGTGACCTCATCATAACAATCCCACTAGACCCTAACCTGGTCCCACTCTTGGCCTTGAAGTGCAAGGGTCTGTTGGGCTAAAATATGAATGGGCTCCAGCGCTAGCTTCCCATTTGACTCCACCTGCAAGGTATCCCAATCTATCATGTGAGTCTCATCATAAATATATCCTCAAAGTACAGAAACATGGAGCACATCGTGGATGTGTGACAGGCTAGGTGGAAAAGATAGATGATATACAACTGGTCCTATTCTCTCCAAGATCTCAAATGGTCCAATGAACTGAGGTGCCAACTTAGAGCCCTTTTGAATCAGATCAGACTCTTGTGCGGTCGCACTCTCAAGAAGACTCTATCTCTGACCTTATAATCTCTATCAACCCTCTTCGCATCTGCATATTTCTTCTATCTATCCTCTGCTTCTCTAAGATGTTGTCGAATTAGATCCACCTGCTACTCCATCTCTCTGACTAACTGAGGACCAATAGATACTCTATCCTCAATCCTGTCCCAACTTAAGGGTGTCCTGCAAGGTCTACCATACAAGGCCTGATAAGGGGGCATACCTATAGAAGAATGATGCTGATTATTATAGGCAAAATTGACCAGATGTAGGTATTCCTCCCACTTGACCTAATGGTCCATCATGTACATGTGCAACATATCCTCTAATACCTGATTAACTCTCTCAGTCTAACCATCTATCTGAGGGTGATATGATGTACTAAAATTGAGCCCAATGCCCAACGTTGTCTATAACTCTCTCCAAAAGGCTGATGTGAACAATGAGTCTCTATCAGAGATGATCTTATGGGGAATTCCATGAAGTCTGACAATATCCCACAAAAAAACCTGAGCTATGTCTTGTGTTGTGAATGTAGCACACATGGGTGAGAAGTGGGAAACCTTGGTCAATGTGTCAACTGTCACCAAGATGGCATCATGGTGGTGAGAAGACATGGGAAGACCAACAATAAATTCCATAGATATAGTGTCCCACTTCCACTCAGCAATCACATGTGTCTATAGAAGACCACTAGGGTGTCGGTACTCTTCCTTCACCCTCTAGCACTCTAGGCATCTCGCAACAATACTAGAAATATGTAGTCTCATTCCTGGACAATGGTACAACTATCTCAAATCTGCATGTAACTTCTTAACACCAAGGTGCGCTGCATAAGGTTCTCTGTGTGCCTCAAGTATAATGAACTCACGCAACTCCCCACTTGAAGGTACATAGATACACCCTCTATGACGTAGTAGTCCATTAGAATCCAAAGAATACTTTGAATGCTTCCCTTCTAAGGGATCTGAGAATGCACCAACTAACAAACCTCTGCATAAAAGGAATCCTCTAGCGAATGACGTAGGATACTCTCTCTCAAATCGGTACAAGTAGTCATAAATGAAAGCTCATGATGTCTCCTACTCAGGGCATATGCAACCACATTATCCTTCCCTTTGATGTAATGAACATCAAAATCATACTCACAAAGCAACTCCATCCACCTTCTCTACCTAGCATTAAGGTTTGGTTGAGTGAAAATATAGTGCAAGTTCTGATGGTCGGAATGAAGCTCAAATCTATGACCTAGAAGGAAGTGTCACCACCTCACTAAAGCATGAACCACTGTAGCAAGCTCTAGGTCATGAGTAGGATAATTAACTCATGATTCTTCAACTTCCTAGACTCGTAGGAGATAGGTCATCCATCCTGCATAAGGAGTGCCCCTATTCCGTCCAATGATGCATCTGTGCACACTACAAAATCTGATGTTGGGTCTAGCACTGCAAGTATCAGTGCACTTGTGAGGGCTCTCTTGAGCTCCTAAAAAGTTCTCTCACACTTCTCTATCCAATCATAATGCTTTCCCTTTCTTTGAAGGGAGGTGATGGGGTGTGCCAATCTGGAAAATCCTACAATAAAGCATCTATAATATCCTGCTAACCCCATAAAACTCCTCACCTCAGTGACACTGGTGGGTGCTGGCCAATCCATAATGGCTCAGATCTTTGATTGATCTACAGAGATCCCATCGCCGGATATAACATGACCCAAGTAATGTACCTCAGGTTGGAAGAATGCACACTTTGACAAGCTGCCAAACAAATGCTTCTCTCTCAACCTCTGCAAAACCTGCCTTAGGTGCTCCTCATGCTCCTTCTCATTATGAGAATATATCAAAATATCATCTCGGAACACAACCGTAAAATTATCCAAGAAGGTGCAAAATACTCCATTCATGAGGCTCATGAAAACCGTTGGAGCATTCGTGAGGCCAAATGGTACCATGGTGAACTCATAGTGACCATACCTCGTACGAAATCCAGTCTTTTGGATATCACTCTCCACAATTCTCAACTGATGATAACCTAACTTCAGATCAATCTTCGAGAATACTTGAGCACCCTGTAACTGATTAAAGAGATCATCGATCCTAAGATTTGCATGGAATCACATATTTTCATTTAGTATTTTCTAAAGATTTATTATCACCAATACCTTTATTGGTTTAGAGATTGAATAAATTTCCAACAACTTAGCAACAATTTTCCAACACTTGTAGGAGTTTATAGCTAAAATCAATAATATTTGGAATGCAATTAATGTTGATAAAATGTGAAATATAAAAAAATGCTTCCTTTATAAAGAACCAGTGACCTAATGTCCAAACATTTGAAACAAAGATGATAGAACATATAATATAGCTACACAAAGCTCCCACTTAAAGTGATACTCAATTATACATGGTACATGGCATATGGACTAATATCATTACCAAATATCCATTGAAAGTGAACAAAGTTTCTCATGCACCATAATCTAGTGCTAAGATTCAAATGAACAACTATATCAAGTAGTCCAAAAAATTATTTTATCACTGCAATGAACATATACCAATGTAATAAGATGACCAAAAACAAGGCCTACCAAAACTAATCCCTATCAGACAATTTACATTATTGACACATATGCTCTCCCAGCAGAAATACATAGTCAATGCTCCAATCTTCAAATAACTAAAATTATCAACCACACATCATTATCAAGCAGAATATAGATAATGAGGAATTGGATGTGGATTTCCAAGACTCAAATACTAGAATAAATTTTCTAGATGTGATATGCCAAACAAATCCATATAGGAATAATTGTAGATCAATTAGCACCTTCTAAGGAACCATGCAAACCTATAATTGCCTTCGTTTAGAATATCCTGATTATAAAATTACCACAAATCTACATAACATTGGTTTTAGTTAACATGTAAAACTTTCAAAATCTTTTCTCTAAATATGAAGTCCACTTCAACGTGCAAATATTGAAATCAAATATGTCATTTGTTAAAAGGAATAAACATATAGCTACAAACCCTAAGCTTTTAGAAACATGAAGACTCTAGAACCTAATCAAGTTTTCCATGGGCATCGAGCTAATAAATTTACCAATGCCAAAATTCAGAGACAACTAGTGGTTAATCATCCAATGCTTTCATGTAACCAAGTGGTGACTCCACAAACCCAATATAAGTTGTTCGTACTATGGTATAAAATGTGGTGATTTGACATGTAAATTCAAGGCTAAAAACACATAACCAATATACATGACATATCTTAGATGAACATAAAGTATCACATAAGCGAATATTATTTTACCATAAAATAGTAGCAATAAATAAGCGTAAATTATCAACATAAGAATAACATCTCACAACACCTCATTTATGTGGAGAAACCCTTTAGGGTAAAAACCCCTCACCGAAAGAGATCCAATACTTGTATTAATCATTCAATTGAGTTCTGATTAAGTTAAAATAGGTTTTGAAAGGACCCGAAACCTTTAACAAAAAAAGACAGCGAAAGATAGTGCATTGAAAGGACAAACTAAAACTATGAGGCACCACCACACAAGTGAAAGGGAACAACCAAAAGTCCCCACAAAGTGGAATAGATACAAGACCATCAAACCAACAAAGGGATATCAAGATTTATATTTTGGCCCAACCTTTTGTGATCTTAAATTCATATCAAAAGAAGGCGTAGAAGACTTAACTATATTCAGGAGCTGCTGCCAATGTTATGTCCTATGATGTTATGAGAAGTTTGGTCATGAATGTTGATACCTCATATGGAGCATGCTATGCAATAGATAACAAGGATATCCTTTTTTTAGGAACAATGAAAGATGTTGAGGTAAATATTTATGCATTCCTTGAGGCAAAATATGAAATGGACATAATTGTTATTGATATTTAGCCTCATTATAGGATGTTTTTGTCAAGAAAATGGGCAGCTACAGTTGGAGGTAATATATAGTTAGATTTATCTTATGCTATTATTCTGAGTAATGGAAATGAGGTAAAGTTGTATAAGGAGCGTAGAGCTCCTGTTGTAGTGGAAGAAATGGATCCTAATTAAATGACTTATTTTCTTGATATTAACTTGGATAACTTTAGAGTACATCAAGTGGAGCCTTTGTTAAAAAACACTAAACCTATTATCAAGGAACTGTAGTTATAACAAGAGGTTTTATGGCAATTGTATTTTAATGGTGCATGCTCCAAAGATGGATCAAGAGCAGGTATTTTATTTATTTCTCCATCAGGTGTCACATTTAAGTACTCTTTTTTTATTGATTTTGAGTGCACAAATAATGTTGTTGAATATGAGGCACTAATGTTAGGGCTTGAAGTGGTTGTGAAACATAAGATTAAAATGTTGAGGGTTTTTGAGATTCAAAGTCAATTGTTTCACAGATCATATCTTTGTATAGCTCCAAAAATAAAAGATTGAAATAGTACAAGCATGCAATGTGGGTTAAATTGGAGTTTTTTTATGCCTTTTCAATTGAGTGGGTAGAAAGGTCAAAAAATATTATGGCTGATTTTCTAGCAAATGTTGCTTTGAAAGAAAATGATTTAACATTGACTAGAATTTCCCTTATAGAGACAAAGTCCAGGCCTTCCATTCCTGACAATATTTATAATTGGAATATTTTTAAAGATGACGGCGATATACTAAAATTCATTCAATGTGTTGATGATTATGATGATCAGAAGATTTATTGTAATGCATTGATAGAAGTGGAGCATGAAAAAGAGATGATAGATGGAAAGGAAATTGTTTAGTTAAATACAAATAAGATTCCACAAGGTCTGGCAGAGTTAGAATGTATTTTCAATGATAATGATAGTATCTCTCCCTAGAAATATTCTACAAGGTTGGAAGATTTATAATAAATCAACTTAGGGTCTTAGTATTCTCCTAAGATGGTATACTTGGGAAAGAAAATGGCTCCTCATATCAAAACAAATTTGATAAATCTGCTAAAATAACACAAGCATGTTTTTTCCTGTCTTATGAGGATCTAAAAGTATATAGGGAGGATTTATTTCAACATAAGATTCTCCTAAATCCTGAAGCCAAACCTTTCAGACAAAAGAAGAGACCTATTAATGCAACTTTGGCCCCAAAAATTTAGCAAGAATTGATGAAAATTAGAAAGGCTGAAATGATTAAACCTATCAGACATTCCTCTTGGGTTTCTAACTTAGTGCTAGTAAGAAAAAATATTGGGGATATCAAACTCTATGTGGATTTTATAAATTTAAATGTCACTTCTTTAAAAGATAATTATTCTTTACCTAATATGGAAGAAATGCTACAAAAGGTAACTAGTTGTGATTTACTATCTATGATGGATGGTTTCTTCGGACACAACCAGGTAAAGGTAAAAGAGTCTTAACAGTAAAAGACAATTTTTACTACTCCATGGGGAACTTATGTGTATGCCAGAATGTCATTTGGTTTAACCAACGCAAGGATATGCTAGGATCCTTTAACCCAATAGAAGTGAAGTAAGAAGTTTTTCCATCAGTGCCAAAGGGGAAGATTATTACTTGATAATATCCTCTACCAAATAAAACATATAGCATTAAGGTTTTCAATGCTATAAAATTACTTCGAGTGGAGAAAGCTATCAGAAAAGTCTACGTTATCAGTAAATTTTATCAACAAAGAAACTATTGGCAGCCGACACCTATCGGATAAAAGGAAAATCACAATGCACCCAACGAGATGATAAATTTATGATTGTTTAATCTAACATTAGGGTTTTAAGGATCAGGAAAAATCATTCTATAAGGATACTAGAGAGGAAGAGAGGTGGAAAAGAGATGGATAGATGTATGTATGGAAAAAGAAGATACAACGCAAAGTATGAACAAGTGAATATCTGTGAAGAGTATAACAACAAGAAGAATTAGAGAAGAACGAGATCTAATAAGCTTTGGGAGAGAGCATTCATAGGTCACATTTCTTGTTGATTTATTCCTAATAGTTTACCAACAATATTGTGAAATCCTTTAAATGGGTAGTCTTTAACAAGACTTAGTAGTTCTAATTAGGAACTCATTGTAAATCCTTTAACAAGGTGAACATTCTATCAGTGGGATAAAATCTCTTCATAGATTAGTCTTTAAAAGGAATTTAGTTACTCCTAACAGGGTAAATCATTCAGAAGATGGTAACTTTGTAATCTCTTAACTGGGCACCTTATTATTGCAGTAATGAGTTGTGGGTTTCATACCCACCGTAGTTTTTCCCTCTCACCAAGGGTTTTCTGCGATACCAAAATATTTTGTTAAGTGTTTTAATGTTTATGTGTTGAATGAATGTTTAATTTACATGTTATCAATTATCAGTTTACAATACAAAGGGTTATCGGTGAAAGATAGATTAAGTTCTAAAATAGATTGGAAAATAGAGAATTATTTTAAGGAATTGATTCACCCCCCCCNTTCCCCCCCCCCCCCCCTCTCACTCCTTACCTAGATCTATCAGAGCTTATGGTTTTCTAGAAGGAAAGTTTAATAGCTTTGAGTAGATTTGGGACAATGGAAAGCTATAGGTATCAGAAATAGTTAGAGGATGCACTTGAGGATGTTAATGAATAGATTCACAATTTGAAAAACAAGCTAAGAACATCTTTTGCAAAAAGAAAATACCTAACAAAAAAATTGAACATGAGTCTTGATTATGTTGATAGACTATCAGAAGTGGTATTAATTCATACGAAGCAAATGTTTCTATTTCTGATCTATTGAAAAATAAAAATGAACTAATTGAACAACTTAGTCATATGAAGAAAGAACATGAAAGCCAAGCCTTGTGAATGACAGAAATATTGGAAAGGACGAGAACTATTGAAAGTACCAAAGAAACTCTTGAATCAGAAAAGAGAGATGTTGAAGAGATAATCACATGAAAAGATATATTACTATAAAGACAACAAAGAGATATCCATACAAAAAGGGAGCTCATAGAGAATATAGTGAACAAGAATTTACTGTTAGAGTAGTCTTAGTATAGCTAATAATTAAATCATTTAATTATTAGTCTATTTACTCTATGCTTAAGTTTCACTTAGGCAGCTTATATTTCTTTAGGGTTTCCCTTTTAGGGTTTCGTGATTCCTTTTATAAGGATTCACTTCTTTGCATTTGAGAAGGAGATTGTATTGTATTCAATATTTGATAATATAGAAGTTTTATTCTGTCAACATGAATATCTCGTCTCTGGCTTTTTGGTCGTCATAGCTCTCTGTTCTTCTGTCTGTTTCTTGCTTCTTCTTGTGATATTATTGCATGCAGGTGTTCTTGGGAGGATTTGTGTTTATCAAATCTAACATGGTATCAGAGCTCTCCTGCTCTTCGCTGTTCTCTTTTGTTTGAAGCAAGCTCATCGCAGCACAGAGGGTTTCAGAAGCTTTTTCAGTGTTTTCTATTAGATCTGGGGGGTCTTTGTTTTTTGAGGCACTTTGGACCAAAAGCGACCTCACGGTTATGTCCAAAAGGCCCAAAAACCCCAGAATCCATATATGGCACGTCCGATTTGGACACCGAAGCCTCTAGGAGAATTTTCTTGGCCTTCTAGGGCTGTACAGGCACGGTTTTCAAGAAAAAAACATCATTTTTTATGTTTTTTTAGCAAATTTGGCATTATTTTGTGTGTGCCACCCACGCGCCACCTGCGTGCTGCTCCTGCCCCCGCGCTGCCCCTGCGACCACCGCGCCACCGCCGGCCCCCGGCTCCTCCGGCACCGCCACCCTTCGTGGCCCCTGCGGCTGGGCCGCCACTCCTCTCTGCGGCCGCTGCCTCACGGCCCTCCGCCGACCTGATCCGCACCCCGCCACTCTGCTGGCGCCTTCCACCGGCCCCTGCCGCTCCTCCTACTATCCGCTGCTTCACAGGCAAACCTGCCATCAGCGGCCGGTTCCGCCACCATCTGCATCGCCCGGCGGGCGTTAAGCCCCTGTGTGCCAGCAGCCGGTCACATGGGTGACCATGGGCCCATATTTCAGCCCCTGCACGTGCCATGCGCCCGGGGCCCAATGTTTTTAGCCCCTAGGGCTTAAAACTAGGCTTTTAAGGCATTTTTTAGCCCTTATCACCTTTTTGGCTCTATCTGGAGCATACGGAGGCCTTTTTTGGACTTCGTTATATCGTCGGAAAGCTCTTTCCGAGCTCTTTCTAATTATGGTGATTTGGATTTTTGGGTCTACTATTTTGATAGTGTTTTTTTCTATCAAAATCTGATGTTTATTTTTGCCTTCCGGGAGTCATATCTGGCTCATCCAGACTCCGTTTTTGGCAAACCAAATATCGTCGGAAAGCTAGTTCAGTGAACTATTCAGTGGCAGGGGTATTTTATCTAGATTCTGCTCCAGGTTTTCTCTTCTCCAAGTTTGGAATTTTATGCACTCTGGTGGATTGCTTGGGTTTACAGGTCCTGGGTTCTCTTCTACTGTACTTCTAGCTCACTCTTCTTTCTGACTTCTGAGCTTGTTGTATCTCTTCTGTTGCATTTTTGTTCTATAAATGTACTGAGATAAAGTGCCTACTTCTGCATTTCTGGGATCTTGTACACCTTGTATGGTTGTTATACTTGCACTCTGTTATAAAGTGCCATGGGGGGTTATGATGTTTATGCCATTTTAGGCGCATCCACCTTTGTAAAGTGAGCGTACCTTCCATGACATTATCCCATGCTGTGTGTCGGTGACACCGCCCTTTATCTTGTATTTGTACTTCTATTGCACTGTTGGTGTTCCTGGTTCTACTTTCTATAGATGTTTCTGGCATTGCATTTCAGTGTTCCTGTCACCTCTCCCAGTTCAACATTATGGGGGGGTTCACCTATTGGTTCTATTGCTTCCTGGTTTGATTGATCAGCTCTTCAGACATTGTCTTCTCTACCTGGTCATGCACTTCAGTGGGGGTTCCAGCAGTCTCTTCTGACAGAGTTTACAGCTTCATGCTTCGGAGATGCTTCTTGCTCATTCTTGTTCCTCTCTCTGGGACACCTTTCCCTAGATTGGAGGCTTAGTTTCCTTCATCTAGTTTCTTTCTTGTACTTGGGTACCTAATCAGGCCTTATTACTAGGACCCATCTTTCCTTCTTTCTGCAGTAGTTTAGCTGTTTTGCTTCTCCCTAAGTTACAATTAAGGGGGGGTGTTAGAGTAGTCTTAGTATAGCTAATAATTAAATCATTTAATTATTAGTCTATTTACTCTATGCTTAAGTTTCACTTAGGCAACTTATATTTCTTTAGGGTTTCCCTTTTAGGGTTTCGTGATTCCTTTTATAAGGATTCACTTCTTTGCATTTGAGAAGGAGATTGTATTGTATTCAATAGTTGATAATATAGAAGTTTTATTCTGTCAACATGAATATCTCGTCTTTGGCTTTTTGGCCGCCATAGCTCTCTGTTCTTTTGTATGTTTCTTGCTTCTTCTTGTGATAGTCTTGCATGCAGGTGTTCTTGGGAGGATTTGTGTTTATCAAATCTAACATTTACAACTCCAAACTGAAAATTAGAGATTGAGACAAGAAAATGAAGATTTGAAGAACGAATTAAAATTTGAAAAGGAAACTAATGTAAAATTGGAAAAGTCTGAAAAAAGCATGTAGAGGATTGATGAGAAAATTAAAAATTAGAATAAACCTATTGACACCATCGGTTTGGGATATATCAGCAAAAACACTATGGAAATTGGAGAATCTTCAAAATATCAACATCAAACTGCTGAAGAATTTAGCGAATTACAAGGTAAGAGACCCTATAAGCCTTCATGTTACAAATATGGAAAATATGGCCACATTGCTAACATATGAAAAAGATGACAAGTATTTTTTGTTGAAAACACATCTTTTAATGGTTACTGTTACAATTAAAACAAATTTCAACATAAATCAGATGAATGCAGATCTAAAGGTGTCACTAGAAAATCTAAAAATAACTTCTATAGATATTTCTATAAGTGTAATCACTTTGGACATAAAGATGAAAATTGCAGAGACACATCACTGACATCGAGGAATACGGTATATTATCGGTGAAAGGTAGGAAACAACCTTGTTACATGTTTTAGATGTGGAAGGTCAGGACATCAAACATCATAATGTAGAAAATGAAAAAATGGAATTAGAATCGAACCATGGAGACCATTTTCACTTCCATGCTATTTATGCTTAAATTTGGTTATGTCACCTATAACTGTAGATATCGGTTTTCTACTGATAATGACAAAGATACAAGAGGAAAATGTATTGTTGATTAGGAACAACTTAGAGAGGAAATGAAGAGGATTTGGGTAAAGAAGGAGTCTGAAGGAACATCAATGAAATCCCCTATGTCAAACGATGTAGGGAATTCATCTACCACCTAAGGAAGCAAGAAACTACTTAGGGACAAGAAATACTAATAGAATTGCAAGTCAAACCCGTAATTCAGTTTGAGTTGCATAAATCAAATATCATAATTAGATGCATAAGTGAATGAGAATTTGAGAAGATATAAGTTACTATCGGTATAAAGTAGAACTCGTCAAACCTCAATTAAATTTCTTTTGGAAAAGGTAAATGTTGCACATCTTTAACACTACATATAATGACACTCATCTTTATGAAAGTAAAACTCTAAAAAGTTACTAGGTAAGAAAGGATTGTAAAATCATATTACAGAGAGGTTTTCTCAAAGACTAGATTGAACAGTAAAAACCTAGATCTCTTAAGAATTTCATAGTAATCAACATGGATGTGAAGATTATATTGATTGATGGATCATAAGAAAGGGAACTTGAATATGAGATAATCTCATTGAAAGCTATAGAAGTAAAATGAAGCTGGAGCATTATCGAGAACACCAACTGGAGTTATCTTGACAGAAGACATTATATCATATATTCAATTTAAGAAGAATAAGATCAGAGATGAGAACATCAATGAAGCATACAAGGAACTTTACAAAGACGATGAAATATTGAAGGAAAAATATGGACATTTGGAGAAAAAAGGACTAACACATACCGTTCACATGCCTAAGAACTTTGAAATAGGATGGATAAAAGTGTGTATTGAGCAGAGCACATGGAGACTATATGTGGCTAGGAGAAGGTAAAAAAATTGAGATCACTAAGGAAATAATAAATGAAATCATTGGACTATCGGCCAATGGAAGGAAATGTGTGAAGGAATTGGATGCAAAAATAGATATTGAAGGTATAATCAGATACAAGCCTAAACAAAAAGCTTATGTTGTGAGCACTATTTTGGACAAAGAGATGAAGTTTTCTGCTATGGTTATTGGATACAATATCTACCAAGAAAATCAGTTAGGTGTTATATCTAGAGGAGCATTGAAAGTTGTACATGAGATTGTCACAGAACGAAAGAGATACAATCTAGCAAAAATGATGAGAGCACATTTAATGTTGAATCTGAGAAAGATTAAGAGACAAGGATTGAAGTTTGGACCACTACTAGTATGTATGTTTTTCTATGCACAAAATTATTTTCTGGGAATAGGTACAGTGAGTTGGATGGCATATTAACTAGTTATTAATCATATCAATAGATATATTGCACAATTGGGAATAAATTTCAATACTATAATGTGGAGCTATTGTAATGAATATCAAACTAACAAGTATGAGAGGTATCGGATACCACCACAAATTGTAAATAAATATGAGAAGGAGATATGTTTTATAGTTAACACTCATTCATGTACATTCAAAGTAGTAGATCTAAGAACATTATGGTTACAACCTATAGGATATGAAGTAAGTGAAGATGAATTAACAGCTAGCATTGAACAATTGTTAGAGAAACCAAAGGACAAGGAAGTTGATGGATTTAGAACTTGTGAAGAAGTATACATGACAATAATATCAAAGGAAAAGAAGTCAAAAGAGATAGGTATCAGTAAAACAAGAAAATGGAGATTAAATGCAATACCTGATACATATGAAAAGATTAAAAGAACTAAACAAAAACAATCCATCGACAAGGATACTGGTGGATAGATATCAAAAAGTAGAGAAAGAACAGCATGGAAAAGAACAAGGACACAACAAAATGAAAATAAGTGTGAATAAGTGAAGCTAACAATACCAAGGACATCAAAAGACCTAGTAGATGGAATAAAAGGACAACTTGTAGAAGTGGTCATTGTCATTGTGCCAAAATCTCAAACTGTTAATGCCTGAAACAACCACTAGAATTGTAGAATCCATAGGAGGTGGTTAATCCCTTGTCACCAACTGTTGTGTGTACTAAATGAGACAAAGGACACCATCACTTGATTTTACTTCCAAAAAATGTTGCCCTTAGTTCACGCATGGGGTTGAAACCTGTGACCAAGCTCTGATACCACTTGTAGAAGTGGTGGTTGTTATTGCACCAAAACCTCAAACTGTTAATGCCCAATACAACCACTAGACTTATAGAATCCATATGAGGTGGTTAAGCCCTTGTCACAAAATGTTGCGTGTACTGAACGAGACCAAGGGCACCATCACTTAGTTTTCCTTTGCAACAAATTAATGGTGGAATGCATGAATTAATGATTGAGATGCTAACTATTGATCTTTAGATTGGAAATTTATAAAAGGCATGATTGTATTTAATATTTCCACACAAATGCAAATTTCTCTCTGAGTCCTAGTGTAAATGTGCAAGGAATTTGAAGCCAATTAAACTATGAGGTAGTGCAGGTTCTAAAGAGTATTAGTTTCATTTTTATGAGATTGATTGTGATTCCTGATAATTGTAAATATGAGAAAGGCAACATCTAGTGGTGGTTCTAAGGCAACGACTAGTGACATTTCTAAGGTGAAAAAAATAAGTATTCAGAGGAATTCATAGACCTCTTACCAGGAACATCAAACAGGTTGTATGCAAATGAATATACATGGAAAGATGAGTGCAGCCAATGCAGAAACTCAGAAACCCCAAATGCCTCTGGAACTTTTCCTTTCCATTATTTTTGGAATAACAAAGTTTAGGGAATTCCAATTTCAAACCCATGGGAGATGAACATGGTGACGATGGTAGTTCCATATGTATACATGGATGTCAAATTAGTAAGAAAATTGGATAAGGTATATTTCTCTATGACTAGGGTTATCAAAATAAAAGATAAGACGACCCTAGAGAGTGTAAAAAAAACTATTTTTGTGGAAGCATTCCAAATATCTAGTGTTTTCTGCATTGATATTGATTTGGATAAAGAAAAGAGGAATTATGAGGCCCAGAAAAGGGTACTAAAAAGAATGATATTCCTTGGTACATGCCTAGGTTTGACAAAAAATTGATACCAATTCATGATGACATAAATGTTCCATATTATTTAAGCAAGTTCTGCTTCTATATGCAATGTACAACATATGGTTTGTGCAAGGTGTTGGGTTTTGATGGAGAAGGAACGGTCTCTATAGATTTATTGATGATGGAAATGAATATACATTATGCAGAGGTTAACACTAACTATGATTATGTCGGGTATGTGATCATTCAAATTCATGTAGACTTGATTGAGATACAGAAGAATAATGATGTCATTTATTTCAAGCATTATTCCATATTGTTGCACCTTAAATTGTACTTCAATCATGAGTGGATAGACAAAGAGCTCATTTTACAAAAGGAGGAGCTTGGTGTGTAATCTCCAATATAAAGGTGGGATCAGGTGTGGGATAGTGCTACTTACCTTTCTTATTTTCTATATTTTGAGATTTGGATTTTGTTTCCCATTTTAGAGATGTTAGGAACAAAAAAGAGAGATTAGTGATTGGATTGAGGAAAATTTTGAGACCCGGGCATTTTGTGTGGAATTGGACTATTTCACATAACTAGGAGGACTTTTTTATTATAATTTCACTATTATTAGAGTATATGTCTGTCCTCAACCTCCACATGTTCTCCCCAAATATTTACCTCCTAGGGTTTCTTACATGGATTTTATTTGGTAATTGACTCTTGTGGATAAATAATATTTAGACACACATAGCTGGAAGGGAACGTTTCTTCCTAGACTATGGGTTGTGAATGATTTTACTATTGGGAGAAAGGCCTTTGAAAAAATGAATGAATTATTCAAACAATATAGGCTCGTCACTAGTACACCCATCTTTTGTGATTCAAAGGATTTCATAAGGGTTGCAGTAAAATAGATGACCCCTTGGTCTACAGTTAGAGATCATGAACCCTTAGATGATGAAGATGTCGTTAGAAACCTGATGGAGAAAGATATTTTTTAGGACAAAAGAAGAAAATGGGATTAATTGATGGGGTTTGAAGCTGATTTTAGGGAAATGGATCTAAGTTTCTCAGGTTTCTATCTTGAAGAGTCTTATTTTAAAAGAATTGAAAGCATGTTGAGCTCTTATGAAGTCTTGATGGCACAAATGCCCAATTGTAGGAAATGGTTGCTGAGACACAGAAGCCAAAATATGTAGTCTTCTCTCAGAGGAAAATGTCTTTTGAACAATAGGTGTACTATGTGGAAAGTGGAGATTAAGTTAAATCCTCTAAGGAGCCACTTGCAAAGAAGCATAAGGTTGATCAATCTTGGGCAATGGTGAAAAGAGACCCTGCAAAGGTTGTAATTATTGAATAGCGTAAATATTTTAAGGATATTAGAGAAAACCTTAAAGAAGAGAGACCTTAGGATGAGACTAGAGAGATAGATTTACCTCTTGAATTTATAGCAGATGAAACAATAGTGATGTCCAATATTTTCTTGAATGATGATGATTTTGTTAAAATAAATGAATTTGAACAAGATTTTTTTTATAAAATTGAAGAAAATGAGTTAAGAGATAGTCTAGATATGGGAGAGGGAGGAAATTAAAAGAATGAAAAAATTGTAAAAGCTCTCCAAGAGTATGATCCTAACAGTCAGCAGATAATAGTGGAACAAGCAAGATTGCTTGTAAAGAATAGTGAAATGTTGCTACTACTAGATTGGGATCTCCAATCCACATTCATTATTGATCAGATAAGGAGGAAATTAGACCCATTGTTAAGGTCTAAATTTTAGATTGGTGACATAATAAGAGGATCAGGTTTTGATCCTAAGTCCAAAATATTAGCAATTTGGTCACTAGCCCCCATCCACTCATAAGCCCCATATGATAAATACTTAAGAAGAGAAATGAGCTGATAAGATGATATGGAATCTACAGAAAACATGGGATACAAAGTTTTCTAATTTCATTACACATGTTTCTTTCATGAATTTATCTAAAACAAAGGATCTGTCATGCAGGTATACAGAGACTTATCATCAATTTATCCAATTACAAAGAAATATGAGGAGGTATTAGTGAACAATGCATCCATGGAGGAGCAGATGAGGGAGTGGAAAAAAAAAGGTATGCTAATGCTCAGAATAAAATTATGGTTAATGTGGAGATTGAAATCCAGAGAGACTTAACCCCATTTTCTACATATTTGTAAGTTCATGTTGGAGAAAATGCCAAATAGGAAGATTATGCAGACAATATTGAAAATCTTGAGGAAACAAAGAATATGGGTGCAATAACCATGCTGATATAATTATTACAGCATAGGATTGATATCCTAATGACTACAATACATGTAATTTTGGCTTGCATATTTCTTTAAAGGAGGCTGGTAATCTCTGTGTTGGGGCCTTGGTACTTTTGGAATCTTTGTATAATGTTGGTCAAGAAGGAATATTTTGATGGACAAGTTGGATACTACCATGGAGTATAGGGATGATTTTCCTGATAAGGTAATTGAAACTAAAGACATGGTGGAAATAATAAATTTTTTGACTTTAGTTTTCAAAGGAAAGGACTTGTTGATAAAAGATAAATTGAAGGTTTTGGGTGAAGATCACAAATCCGTTATTTCCTTTGTTTATGATAAGTATGGAAATTTGAAATTGATTGATGTATGGGGAGAAGAATTAGATATGATTGCTTCTACTCATGGATAAAGACATTGATATTTATGGTTTCAATGAGGTAATGGACTCTCTTTTTAGAGCTGAGGTGGTATTCACAATTTTTTTTCCATATATAAGGGCTTCCATAGATACTCATTGGTTAGAGTCAATTGCACATCTGGAGGTGGTAAAGGGGTTTAGTTTTCCTATAGACAAGGAGGTTTCCATATGGGAAAAGATGTTGAAGGTGGGTAAGAAGGCTTCAAGCTGATTGTTTTTTCTTGTTCAATATGGTTAGATGAATTTGCATCTTGGTGATATTAATAAATAGGATAACTATATTCAAAGGCATCTTGAATTTTCTTTTATAGCTACGGATGACCTTGATGACACATAAATGAATTTGTTCTAAAAATTGATAGACAAAGGTGCCAAAGTCAAATTATACTGCATTTCCCAAGATCATGTTCAACTTTTGCTACATGTTCCTAGTTCTTTTTTCCTTTTGATAAGATTGGAAATCTTTTCCAAGTGATCTGAAGCTTGTTGCATTCCTTAGTCTATAAAAGGAATTCCAAGATCACTTGTGAAGGGTTCCCATTTTTTTGATGTGAAGTCAGCCTATGTTAAAAGTAGTGTAATACATATTGAAGTTATGAATTCTCTGAGAAGCGTGTACAGTGTTTGATAGTAAATTAGCAATTAAAATCTTGGTGATATGTATTTCTATCAATTTTGACTCTTTATAAATTGAATACAAATTAAGGATTTGTCTCTTTGAGTTATCAGGAATGATTTTATTATATTTTTCTATCTTTCAAGGAAAGAAGTAAATATGTTGAGATAATTAATTGTGAGAGTTTATAATTTATTGCAAATTTGATAATAGTCATCCATAAAAATGAGAATGTATATGTAAGTCATGTTTTCTTTGAATTCTATGTTGAGCAATTAATGAGCTGTGCTATCAAATATTTTTTTCTTTTATGTGACTCTGTAACCCAAGTGGATTAGGCAGTGGTCATAGGTGATTCATGAGAAGTATGGTGAAACAAACTGAAAATATAAAACTGTCATATGCTTTGTTTGTCAAATAAATTATTGAATTTTATCTATAATATCCATGTTTTCATCTACTGGAGAATTTTTATAAGAGTTATTTGAGAAAGTAGATGAACGGTACACCCACCTATATTTTATGGATTTAGAAGTGTAGAAGGTCCAATGACCTTGTTATTGCTGGAATTTTTTTGTCTTTATTTGTGGATGAAGTAACAATTGATTTCTTTATGTTCCTTGACAGTCATAATGAATATCAGTGATCTTTTAGAATTAAGGGTAGTAAGAAAAAACACCAATAGAGAGCATAATGAAATCATAATCTAGAAAAAGTGTTTTTATCAAAAAATATTGAAGGGATACAGTTCTAATAGTTTTTACATGAAAAGAAACATTTTATGATTGGGTAAAGTTGCAAATGAACAAATATGAAGCTATTTTTTAATCCTAGAAAGTATAACAATGAAGAAAATATATTTTTACCAAAGTGAAAAGTGTGGAGTTTCCAGAAAGGGAGAAATAAATAAAGATTGGTATATTACAAAATCTTTTCTCAAAGTAAGGATTAAGGAGGAAATGTTTACTAAATTGAAGACAAAATGTTCAACAAAAAAACATTTAATTGTATTGATGTTTTGGGTTGTAAATGAATATTCTTATGTTACTAAACATTTTAGTGGTCTCAAATGATCCCTAATTCTTATAAAGGGAAATCGGGACTGGGGAAATTAGGGACATGGGTATGTGAACCAAGTTGTGGACCAAAAAGGAGGGTATAAGTGGACACATTTTTTTTTGAAATCAGGTAAACCTAAACTTGGAACAAGCGTTTGAGGGTCATGCACTCAAAATAAGAAGACGTGTAAAAAATAAAAATTGTATTACTCTGAATCTAGTTTCTAAAGCACTAATGTTTTTTAAAAACCAATAATATTAAAAGGGTCAAACCTCATGCGCACAAAAACATGTTCCTGATTTTTTTAGAAAAACATAACATAGCTTTTTTCGTGCTCGGTACAAAATATATAGTTATATTTAGTATTTTTAATATCCCTTCAGTAGGATGATAGGTAAGAGTGAGACTTTGGTACATGTTCATGCAAGAGTAAGAGTAGGATGATAGTATTTTTAATATCCCTTCAATATTTTTAATATCGCATCCTGAAACTTTGGTACATGTTCATGCACTGGGCATAACTTGCATCAAAATAATCGAAAATAATTTATTTTTTTAAAGTCTATAGAATCAAGTGTGGAACAATAATATGTAATTTATTTTTAATTTGATTAAGTATATCAAAAGTTATTAAAAATATGGTAGACATATGTCTGTGAGGACATTCAAGACACTGGTAAAGAAAATTAAAGTTTACTATGCTAATGTTGTCCAAAAATAGAAAAAATAATATGGTTAGAAAGCTAAGAAGACATATGAGATTATGGTGAAAATTATAAAGCTACCAAGTTGACAAATTGTAAACCTGATGAAGATAAAGTCGAGAACTCATCTTACAAGATGAAAAAATGTCTAAAAGAACAAAAATGGAGGGAAAATGAGCCTCCAAGCCTTTGGGTCATTTTTCAATCCTCTTCCCGAGCCATAACCCAATCGGGTTCTGAAAAGAAAAAAGTACTTCAAAACCCAATCGGGTTTTGAAGAAGTAAAAACTATTCATTTTATTCTCCATAACCCGAGCGGGTTATGAAGAAACTAAAATAGGTTTTTCTTCCAGAAGCCATAACTTCCATATACAGAGTCTGATTAACTCCATTTAAAAAGAGTAGGAAAGATCTTGAGACGATCTAACACATGATTAACCTAAAATTATTTTTAGTCATCAATATTTTTTTTTCCATCCATTTGAATCAAGTAAGGTATAGAATAGGTACTCATTATTTCCCATACATGCAATGTATAGGAAAATGAGTATGCTCTCTCTCTCTCTCTCAGATATATATATATATATATATATATATATATATATATATATATATATATAAAGAGAGAGAGAGAGAGAGAGAGAGAGAGAGAGAGAGAGAGAGATGTGTGTGTGTGTGTGTGTGTGCGCGCGCGCAAGATCATGAGGGGCTAAACTATGACCTTAAGTGGCAATGAAAAATTAGAAAATTAGGGTTAGTCAGCTTGACGTGAAAATTTCAACTAGCTATCAACCTAAATTTTAACTAGGGTTAGTCAAATTGACATGTAAATTTCAACTAGCCATATGACAATGTAGACGATTATTTACACACCCAGTTCAGGGTTATAAGAGAAGATTTACTCAAAGCTTATAGGGAGTGTGTGAAGAAAATTAGAGGGAGTTACAAGAAAAATGGGAGTTTGTTGAGGAGAAAGGGTCCTCTGATTTCTAGGTTTATAACTCTGTTGAATATGTGGGGATGAGAGGAGGTAAATATGGTGTAGAATTTGGTCTTTCATTCAATATTTTGTTTATAGATCAGTTAGTTTATCTAGAATCCAAAATAGCTTAGCTTGAATGTAATTTTGATTGTAAACAAGTCTGCAAATGTGATTATGTTGATGATAGTCAGGAGGTAGCTATTAATCATGGGCTCACCAAAAAATTGGCCATTATTCAGGGCCCTCCTGGCACTGGAAAAACATTTACCAGGTTGCAAATTGTAAAGGATTTTCTTCATAAGATTTCAAATTCCTCTGGTCCTATTCTCATAGTGTGCTTTACTAACAGATCTCTGGATCAATTTTTGGAGGGAATATATGAATACAAGAAAAGTCTAGCAAGGTTAGGATCTAGAACTCAGAGCTCAATTATTAGCAAATGTACTCTTGACCAGGGACAAGAGAGAAATATCATATTGTTTTCTTTGGTAAGAAACATTTAATTCCTAGTTTAAATGTAAAAACATCAGAAAATATAGGATTTCTTAACATTCCAAACAGAACTTGTGTTGCCCTTTCTAGGGCTAGAATTGGTCTGTGTATCTTTGGAAATGCCAAGCTAGTCTCAGACAATTCTCCAGTGTGGAGTGATATCATAAAGAATTTTATAGATAATGGGTATGTTGGTAATGGAATACCACTATACTGTCCTAAAAAACTAGATGATGTTGGACATGTTGTTACCAAATCTCATGATTTAAGGAGGTATGGTGATGGAAGTATGAGATTTTGTACCAGGAAATGCAAAGAAAAATTAATTTGTGGTCATCTTTGTCCCAGGAAATGTCATCTTGGAGGAGATGTGAGAATTGGATTTGTAAGGCTTGATGTATGAAGAAGTTTGAATTTTGTGGACATGTATATAGGAAGGTCTATCATGCAGCTTCCTATGATCCCTTTCGACACATTAGAACAATCAAGTGTGTCCAAAGGGGTCGTAGGACCCCTTAGGAAACACTTGAGTGTTCTAATGTCTTGAAAGGGGTCATGGGGACTTCCTAGGGGTCCTAGTATGTCTTATCACATGTTAGGACCCCTAGGAAGTCCCCATGACCCCTTTCGATACATTTCAACACTCAAGTGTGTCCCAAGAGGTCGTAGGACCCCTTAGGACACACTTGAGTGTTCTAATATGTTGAAAGGGGTCATAGGGACTTCCTAGGGGTCCTATTACACTTTATCATGCGTTAGGACCCCTAGGAAGTGCCCATGACCCCTTTCAACATATTGGAATAATCAAGTGTGTCCCAAGGGGTCCTACGACCTCTTGGAACACACATGAGTGTTCCAATGTGTCAAAATGGGTCACGGGGACTTCCTAGGGGTCCTAACGCATGATAAGGTGTAGCTTCCAATCTTTTATTAATTTCTTGTTCTATTTCACTCACTTGAAATACCTATGTACTAGGAGGGTATTAAATTGTAATAACTATGTACAAAAGGCTGGAAGATTGCAGAAAAAATCATGGATTGCCATTTAAAGAAGAAAAGGCAACCAATCGGCCATTTAAAAAAATTCATGGGAAGCCATTGAAATAAGCTATTTTGCTGGAGGGAAGAGCATAAAAATTTCACTAATTTACAATGGCCCGAAGTGAAGGGAGAAACTCTACTTCCAGATGTATTTCAGGTTGCCCATCTATATAGTTTGGTGAAGAAGGGTGTGCATTTTCTGATTCCTACTGCTCCAATTGTTACCTAAGGGTCCTAATGCGTGATAAGGCATACTAGGACCCCTTAGGACAAACTTGAAGATTACAGAAAAAATCATGGATGGCCATTGAAAGAAGCAAAGGAAACCAATCGGCCATTTAAAAAATTCATGGGCGGCCATTGAAATAAGCTATTTTTCTGGAGGGAAGAGTAGAAAATTTTTGCTAATTTGCAATGGCCCGAAGCGAAGGGAGAAACTCTACTTCCAGATGTATTTTAGATTGCCCATCTATACAATTTGGTGAAGAAGTGTGTACATTTTCTGATTCCTATTGCTCCAATTGTTACCAATTTGTGCCTCCTAAATACTGTAAAGATTACCATACATGTCTTTTATACGAACTTCGTGGGGTGAAGGAAGAAAATGAAATACTTAGGGAAGAGGGTGAGAAACAATTTGCAATTACTGAAAATCTGTGAGAAGAGATGATATTATTGTGAGAAGAGGGGGAAAATCAACTAGGTCAAATTATCCAAGCCCTGAGACAAAAAAATTCATCATTGGGTGTAGAGAGCGAGAAGCAATTGGTAACAATTCAAAGAATGAAAAAATATATTGAAATCTTGCATGTAGAGGAAGCAAAAAAAAGTGAGAGTACAGAAGAGGAGATTGGGTTTCTTTGGAAAATATTAGGCAAAGTATTGGGTAATCTAGATCTCATGCTTCATGCTTCTGATGGTTCAACATTTCAAGCACATTCTCTCATTCTCATGAGTGCTCTTTTCATTTTTCCCTAGTTTTAACATTCCTAGGGGTTTTAACGTGTGATGTGTGTGTGTGTGTGTGTGTGTGTGTGTGTGTGTGTGTGTGAGAGAGAGAGAGAGAGAGAGAGAGAGAGAGAGAGAGCATACTCATTTTCCTATATGTTGCATGTATGGGCAATAATGAGTACCTATTTTATACCTTACTTGATTCAAATGGATGGAAAAAAAATATTGATGACTAAAGATTATTTTAGGTTAATCATGTGTTAGATCATCTCAAGATTTTTCCTATACTTTTTGAATGGAATCAATCAAACTATGTGTGTGGAAGATATGGCTTCTAGAAGAAAAGCCTATTTTAGTTTCTGCATAACCCGCTCGGGTTATGGAGAATAAAATGCATAGATTTTACTTCTTCAAAACCTGATTGGGTTTTGAAGTACTTTTTTCTTTTTAGAACCCGATTGGGTTATTTGAAATTTAGAAACCTGATCGGGTTCAAGATAGATTGAATTTTTTTATAATATTTTCTAGGCAATTTTGATTTTCAATAACCCGATTGGGTTATATGAAATTTGAATTTTTTTTAAAGATGTGTCCACTTTTTTGGTCCACAACTTGGTGCACATACCCACATAGTTAATCATAATAGGAGAAATTAGAAGATAGAATAGGAGATAAACTAGATTAAGTAGTACTTATATACCATGTACTCAGAATTTTAAGATTAATATAAAGATCTAGTTTCTTTCTTGCAATAGTGGTGTAGAATTATTTTCTCATCGAATTGGTCCTGTGTGATTATTAATTCAAAGAATTAATTACCATTTTTAAAACTTGTACAAAGAGAATATTTATCCTTCACACTAATTTGAATATCAAGTAGCATTTTCAAAATTTTGTCCTTATGTTTCTTGTATGATTAGCTTTCTAAAAGAGAAATTAAAATTAATTAGACTAGTTGGTGTGTTGTGTACTTCATCATCTTGTATTAATAGGATTGAATAGTTGATGTTTTATCTAAAGGATAAAATAATGTGTCACAATTTTACATGAGGGTTTGAGGAGGGTTGACTTTGTTCCCAATACGGATAAGGGAATGGTCTTATTCATAAAAGATATAAATTTCAAACAAAATCAATTTTTATTTTCAATATGATTAAATAAATAGCATAGAAGTAGAATTACATATAGAAGTAAATCAAGTTCTAGTAGCAGGGTAGATAGAGGATATTAGAAGAAGTACATCAGATAATATCAATAGAATATCAGATCTCAAAACAATTGTAGAAATAAAGTAGAATCATAAATAGAGGAAATCAATAGAAAAATAATTGGCAAATAAGATTAAAGGAAACATTAGAAAGGAAGTTAGAACCATTCAAAGTAAATAATCAAATCTATTTCAAGACTTTATGATATCTTGATAGATTATAGATAAAAGGGAAAGAAATTAGTCTGCTATAAAAAGCTTCAACCAAAAGAGATATCACCCGCCTAGGCTCTACAGAGCATGAAGTGTGGGGGAGTGAACCACATACTGGTGAATCTTGTTAGTTGGCCAAGTCAGTTAGATAATTTGATCATAGAGTTTGAAATACTCTTATAATTTTCCAATCTGTTAATTTGGGAACCAATAGGACCCCTTATCATAGAGTTAGATAATTTTATCATAGAGTTTGGCATACTCTTATAATTTTCCAATCTGTTGATTTGGGAACCAATAGGACCCCTGATAATTTGATAATTTGTTAGTTGGCCAAGTCAGTTAGATAATTTGATCATAGAGTTTGGCATACTCTTATAATTTTCCAATCTGTTGATTTGGGAACCAATAGGACCCCTTATCATAAGGGATCCTAAGGGGTCACAAGGGGTCCTAGGATACATTAATGTATCCTACGACCCCTTAAGACCTCTTATGATCTCTTACAATCCATTAGAACCTCTTACATATGTATGTTAAGGGGTCATAAGGGGTCACAATGGGTCGTAATGGGATCTAAGGGGTCCTAAGATACATTAATGTATCCTAGGACCCCTTGAGACCCTTTGGAACCGCTTAGGAGCCCTTAACATACATTAATGTATGGAAATAGGTCATAGGGGTCCTAAGGGGACCTAGGATACATTAACATATCCTAGGACCACTTAAGACCCCTTATGACCCCTTACCATACATTAATGTATGGTACTTGGGGTCCTAAGGGGTCATAAGGGGTCTTAAGGGATCCTAGGATACATTGGGTCTTGAGGGGTCCTAGGATACATTAAAGTATCCTAGAAATGCTTAAGACCCCTTAGGACCCCTTACCATACATTAATGTATGGTAAGGGGTCTTAAGGGGTCCTATCATACATTAATGTACCATAGGATCCTTTAAGACCCCTTAAGAATGTGTTATAGGATGCCTTAAGACCCCTTACCATATATTAATCTATGGTAAGGGGTCTTAAGGGGTCCTAGATTAGATTAATGTATCCTAGGACCCCTTAAGACACATTATGACCTCTTACAAACCCTTAGGAACTATTATTAATGTATGGTAAGGGGTCTTAAGGTTAATGTACCCTAGGAATCCTTGAGACCACTTAAAAACACTTAGGACCTCTTCCCATACATTAATATATGGTAAGGGGTCATAAGGGGTTCTAGGATACATCAATGTATCCTAGGACCACTTACGACCCCTTAGCATACACTAATATATGGTAAAGGGTCCTAAGAGATTGTAAGGGTTGTTAAGATGTCCTAGGATACATTAAAGTATCCTTAGACTCCTTAGGACCCCTCAGTACCCCTTACCATACAATAATGTATGGTAGGGGGTCCTAAGGGTTGTAAGAGGTATTAAGGATACACTAATGTATCCTAGGACCCCTTAGAATGCCTTATGACTTCTTATGACCCCTTATAATCCCTTAGGGCCCCTCACCATACATCAATATATGTTGAGGTAGAATACATTAATGTGTGTTGAGGATTTGTAAGGTTTATAAGTGGTCTTATGGGGTTCTAGGTTACATTAATATATCCTATGATTTCTCTCTCTCACAATCTCTCTCCCTCTACACTGATAGGAGAGAGAGAGAGAGAGAGAGAGAGAGAGAGAGAGAGAGAGAGAGAGAGAGAGACTAACATAATATTACTATTGGAAATATTGTTGGAAAGCTACAATGGAAACAATTGTTGTTTTGTCATTGATATCAAAACTTAACTAGTGAGACTATTGCTATCTATTTGAGTACTATATCTATTGATTGATGAAGGAGATTTGACAAGAATACCAAGTGGAATGGTTGAGTTATGAGAAATCACAAGGGTACTTGATCAATTGGCACATTGGCAAAGTAATGAGTTGTTTATCTTTCGATGAAAGTTTACTGTGAACAATTTGTGCTGAGAAAAGTCAGTAATGGCCACGCACCAGTAAATTGTCGAGGAAACTACTGATGACCGAGTGGAAGAACACAGTGTTGGCCGAGCAGTAGTATTTTGGTAATTGTTGAGATTTGAGATCTCTGGCCGACATAATTGATTTTATTAGGATATGTAAACCTAATTAAGGATAAGCACGATTGATCCACACTATGTAAATGCATGGGTAACCATAATTATTGCATGGATAAAATATTTAATTAGTGATTGCATTAGAGAAGGAAATTAAATGAAAAGATGGAAAGATTCGTTGGATCTGACCTAACATAAGATCTATGATCTTGATTAAGCGGAAAAAGATGTACCTGACCTAGATGAAAGAGGTATAAAATAACCTCGGGAGGTTATTCATGAAGTATGTTGAGAGTATGCAAGAGGATTGCATAGTTAATTGAATGATTGACATGATCTAGCAGAGAAGAAGAGAGCTACAAGAGTGATTGCTTAAATGATTTCCAAGAAGATCTGAAGATTGAAATGAGAATGGAGGCCACTGAGTGAATTAGCATTAGAGTTGAATTGGATCTGGATTTGCAAAGTAAGTTGTATGTATTATTTCACACCTGCTGATTACTTTCTAACCATTGTATCAGTCAAAATCCTTTAACCAAGTTGACCTAATAGTCATTGTATAAATCCTTTAGCAAGGTGACATTCAGGTAGAATGTTCTAAGTCCTCTAACAAGGCCACTCTTGACAGGGTGATTAAATCATTTAACCAGGTCACATTTAGTAGTGTGTTTTATAACCTTTAACAAGGTTGGCTCCTAACAGAGCTCACTTCAGAAGAGCGAAAAGTTGATAGCATGTTATTGGTGGTTTTTCCCATATTGTGTTTCCACGTTAAAATTCTGGTGTCAACTTGTGTGAATATTTATGTTGAGTTTTACTGTTAAGTTTCTACAAGATGATTACATCTGAATAGTGTTGGTGCTCTCAAATTTGGCACAAATTTGGAGTGACCATGTTGAAATTTTCAATAAGGAAAGTTAAGTACCCCTGAAATATTTGTGTGAGAAGGCTCAGTTAGAATGCTTGAAAAAGATACCCTGGTGATTTTCATCAGATATTACTTGAGAAGAGGGTTCAATACCTTTCATTTCACATATGCAGTGGGTTCTAGCTCCTAAATTCCAAATCTGACATGTTTAGGGACTAGTCATTTTGAGGTGTTCACTTAAATCTGTATTCTTGCTAAGTGTCAAATTGTTGTAACTTGCCCAGTTTGCTTCTGAATATCTTGCACCCTGTTGAGTTTCATAAGTCACTACTTTGGGAATGTGTTACATGCACATTAGAGAGTCTATGTTTCGAAACCCAAGCCATTTCAAATCAGTTTGATAAGTTTCCATATTCCCCAAAGTTGGTTGCTCAGAGTTGTGTATATCTTTGTTCTGCCTAGAAATCTGAATAGCCCAGTTTGACTGGTTATAACTTTTGACCAGTTGATTCAATTGAAAAAATTCCTTTTGTACTATGTTCCAGTGATCACATACTTCATATTTTTTAGTTTTTGGATCATGATGAATCCATTTGAGCAGTTTGCTAATCTATTTCTGTTGGCACTTTGTTAGGTTTCTCAAAATTGTTGAATGCAGATTTATGAATACCTTACTTTGAAGGCCTACATCTTTGATCAGATGGATAGGTATGACATCATGGTGTGTTCCCAGGTATTGTAAGCATGAAAATGAACCAATATTTCTAGTTTACAGATCCCTATGAAATCAGATGACAATTTTTCTAGAACCATTCTATTAGTGAATAATTCTAATTTCCCGAGTATTCAAGTGCAGAATTACTAAGTTGTCTACTTTGAGTTCTTGAAAATGTATACCCGGTTGAACGTTTTGGATAATTGAGTTGTCCCTCATATTGTAAACATAAGAGTGTACCCATTTGAATATTTACAGATTCCTACCAATCCATTTTTTCATTTTTCCAGGGCCTTTCCATTTCTGATTTATTAAAATTTCACTGAAAATGCAAAATTCAGAATTAAGTGACATACTTTGTGGTTTCCCTCTTTGCACCCGGTTCAAGTTTAAGTGTAATTGGATGTTGTTCTACATTATAGACCTATAAATGAACTCCTTTGAAGATTTTCAAATTTTGATCAATCTAGTTGATCATTTTCCTATGCTATTTCCAAATCCAGTTTTATCCGGTTTCACAGTATTAAAGTTCAAAAATGTCTTTCAAATGCTGACTTTGCAGATTAATGCCTATTAATCTACTGATCATCAGAGCCAGAAAACTGAGGTTTTTCATTCTACACATGACATTGAATCTATGTTCTAAGGTTGAGATTTTGAAGGTTCTTCCTAGTGACTTTATGAATTCAGTTTCAGAGGCAGTTTATTCAATTTGCAATGCAAAACAGAACTCAGTTTGCAAATTAATCATTTTCTAAGAGTGGTAACTTTTTATCTCAAATTTTTTTCCAAGATCCGATTGTGGGCCCATTCTCATTGCATATGAATGTACTATTTGATCTAATGGTGAAACTTCAGAGCTTGGTTTAGTCATTTTTGCAGTGGCCTATCCGGATGAAGTTTGTGATGTTCTAGCATATTGCATTTTCACGGTTTTATGAAGTACTAACTTTGGATAATTATATCTTGCGCTGGAGGATGAATCTGAAGAATCCCTCTTGCATGCATAGTTATTGTAGTTGATGAATCTTTTTTTTGAGTGCTAGAGTTGAGTTACTTGATTCAGTCAATTTTTGAGACCAGATCCGGAGGCCAGTTGCTATTAAAAAGTTTAGTTTGCAAAAGTGATTGTAAAGTTAGTTTTATGATGATTTGCATAATGGTTTGTACTTAAGGAAGGTGAAAGTATATTTCAGGCATTGGAACTATAAGATGAAATACCAAGAGAGAGACAAAGAAATTGAAGTTTGAATACAGATTGATAAAGGTAAAACTAGATTCAAAAAAAAAAATTCACACAGTATATTGGCAAAAGTTTTGAAAGACTTGGCAACAATTTCATATTCGATAGAGACTTCACCGATTCGCAAATTGCAAAAATTTTGCAACTCAAAGGCTCAATGCTCTTATGTTGATAGGAATGTTACCAAAGCTTCTTTATATGGATGTGTTATACTGTTTTCATGATCTCATTGATACAATGCTCGATTGGAGTTTTGAAAAGGCTGCGCAGACCATGGTCATTTGACTTTGAAATTTGCAAGAGAAGTTTAAAAGGATTCTAGTGCAGAGTATTAGGATGGAAACTGTAAGTTTAGGAACCACATACAGGGTCCATTCTTCAAGGCAATATTGCATAGACACGAAGGTTTTAATAGCATTTGAACTCAGCAAATAACAATCCCAATGTAAGTATGGGCTGCAAAGGGAGTTTAAAAGGTTATAAATCAAATCCAAGTGCAAGTTGCAAATTGCATAAGAATCAAATGCTTGTGCAATCTGTAGGCATTTCCCCATGCAAAATTAAAAGAGAGGATGGATTCTAAAATATACAAGAAGATTAGATGTTTAAAGAAACACTTTGCAGTTTATAACTTGCGCAAAGTAGAGAGACAACCAATGCGTGGCATACCAAGCTGGAGGTTTGCGCTAATTTTGGGGAGTTTTAAAGACTTTCCTTTGCAAATGATTTTTTATAGAGGCTGCGTGATTAGAGGGATTGGAGGGCATTTTGAACAATATAAACTACAGACTAAAATGCACAGCTCTTGGGGGAGAATGGAGAATGGATTGTGTCTTGTGCAAATAGCAAACCCAAGAAGGTTGCGCAGGGGTCTATGAAGGAGATCCACGCATGAAACCAAGAAAACTCTTGTACAAATGCAAAACATCAAGTGAACAGCTATGCAAGGATTAGAGGAGGGCTTCCAACATTGCCAAAAGTGTTAGAAGCTTGCGCAGAAGGCATCAAGAGACTCCACGCACAGTATAGAAAGAAGTTTCAAGATTTTAAAACCTTATAAAATGGCAAATGCATAGCAGGATGAATGCCAACATGCCTTTTGAGGAACCCTGCATTTTAAAAGAAGAATTCCACACTAACTATGGAGGTATTAAAACTTTAAATTGAAAGTGTATAGCCTCTACGCGAATTTGGGAAAGATGTGCCAAAGCATTTTGCCTAGAACCTTACGCTAAAATACAGGATTACAAAGGTGTTGCATGACTTATGGAAGAGAAGTTAGTTTGAAGTTTTAAGTTCAAATTTGAAATTTTAAATCCATGGAAGAGGACGCCTAGACCCCTAAAACATATTAATAATCTCCCATAGCAAAGAAATGAAGCCATTGATGAGCAGTTCTACTGGGAACTTTCAGAAAAATTGAAAATGGGATTATCCCATATTGCCTGTGTGGGGGCATTTTTAGTGTTTATATACTAAAAGGCTCATATAGTGAAATAAGAAGAAGAGCCCAGAGGCTCTTGGTGGGCCTTTGAGAGCTAGAGGTTATAATGCATAGGTGGGCCCATTATTTTAAACCAAATTTTGAAAATACCTTAAAAATTACATGGAGGTTTATCCCACATTCATGCTATGGATAAATTTTGAAATGTTTAAATACCAAAATGAAAACATACTAGTTTGAAGAAAGAGCTAGAGGATCTCTCCATGTGCCCATGCCCAAACAACTGATGCCTTGATTTATGTGCCCGAAGATGATGGTAAGTAAATTTTGTAGAAGTGGACACATGGCATCCAGTCACGTAGTTGCTAGAAGATAGCCACCAAAGGAGATAGCCGCTGTGACTTGGAGACTAACCGCTAGTGGTTAGTTGTGAGGTCACCAGATGCCTGAGATAATCACCACGACCAGGAGATAACCGCCAGTCACGTGGTCACCAAATGCTGAGGATAAACCGCTAGAGGCTAGTCGCATGGTCATTGAATGTTAGCGGTTAAGTCAAAGGGTTTCAGAGATATGGAGACTGTGTAGTCACGTGGTCGCAAGAGGTTGGCAGTTAAGGTGAAATGTTTTAGAGACAATGAGATTGAGGTCAGTCGCTAGGTCACCGGACATAAAATGCTAAGTCAAATTCATTACGAGACTTGGAGACTAAAGCTAGTCTCCAAGTCTCCAATTTAAACCATGGTTAGTGAAAAGATCAGGAGACTTGGAGACAAAGAGGAAAAGGTAACTACAGTTAAAAAGAGATTTAAATGCTAGTTATGAGCAGCCAATCAGAGCATGCCACATGTCAAATTCTGGTGAGCTCTGGGCAAAAATGCAGAAAATTGGAGATTTCAAGATATTGAAATGTGCACAGGATAATTTTTTAATCTTTTATTGCAAATTCTTATCAAATATGCATTTTGGGAGATTTTTTGCAATAACAGATAAGAATCAAATTTTCACAGAATAACAGTCAGATTTGTAGACGATAAGATCAAACTTTGAAGGGGCAAAGATAATCAAATTTTCATAAAGAGATTAATGATCAAATCAAATTTATAAAAGCATTCAAGGTGAAAAGACACTAATAAATCAGATTTGTGCAAGGTGAGATTAGATTTGTTTCTTCAGAATGAAGTAAAAGACAAGGAAAATTAAATTTTGAAGACTGAGATCACCGTTGAAATTCAGATATTTTTTCAAGAAAGAGAAATAAGTGCATATTAGATTGCAAGCATAGGGGACAAGTGTGAATTGCTCAATGTTTTTAAGGTTTCTTATTTTCCTATTTCTTGCTCTCTTTTCTCAGTTGTAAGGGTTCCTTTTTTTGCTCTATTTTGGGGTTTTCCCTGCAGATGTTCAGAGCAGGTCCCTGTTGGTCTTGTGGAAATTTTATTGCAAATTGGACTTCTATGTATCTGTGATATTCAAAAAGCTTATTGTCTAGACATGTTGAAGCAGAATTCATTAATAGAATACAACGTAGTTTTCCCTCTTTCATATTATCTTGTCTCTTTGCATTATGTTTGTGCTCTAGTGTGTTTCACCTGTAAGGCATTTGAAATACACCTGCTATAAGGTAGTATGTCTAATTATTTATGAGTTTCTTTCAAGGAAAGGACTAAGTTTCATAGATAATTTTAGAGAGCAAAGCATTATGATAAAGATTTGATGCAGAAGTATGTATATGAGAGGATATTTTGTAAGGCACTCTATCTCAATTACATGTAGTTTGTAAGGCACTCTACAGTATCTCCATTGGTTTATTGCTGCTGATTCATGTTTTCATTGACTCTTAGCCCAAGGGATAGGCACTGGTCTAGGATATATTTTGCAGTTTGTTCCTCATCCAATATCAAAATCATTTCAATCAAATATACTTCTGTTACTTAGAACAAACAAGCTTATCTCATTAGGGACTCATATCAGCATGATATTGTCCATTTTAGTGATTCCTTGGAGAGTGAATCAACTAGGTTATCCCTCCTTAAAAGGAAGAAGGATGTAAATCCTTTTATCACTGATTTATGCTATATTAAAAATCATGGTTTGTATGGTTAATTTTTGCATTTGGTTATGCTTGGTCATATGCAAAGTGTTTCATAAAGTTGATTTAATAAGCTCCTATTAGCAAATCAGTGTCCACATTCATATATATACTATGTAATCAGTAATCATAAAGAGGTAAAACCTACCTGAGTATATGTGGAGCTCAAAAATGAAGAAGGATCTTATCCAGTCCTTAGCAATTAGGATTTTCTTGCATCTAAATCAATATAGACAGCATGGTGTTCAAGTAGTCATTTCAAGCACTGTTATTTATACAAGAAAAAACCCTAACAAATAGTAAACTACATATGTATATTGTTGTTTTATGTTATTGTTGTCGAGCAGATCTGAGTTGTTCAAATTGGTATAAAGTTTTAATGGGCACATCTAGACCTGGGGATAATTGATTCACCCCCCCCCCCTCAGTTATTCTAAACTCATTCTAACAATTGGTATCTGAGCTTTGGTCTCTTGAAACTAGTTTGAAGGTACTTGGAGCAAAAGATCAAGATGTATAAGAAGGATGTAACAAAGTTGAACAAAGATAACTTCCTTGCATGGCAGAGTTTGATGAAGTTGCATCTAGCTAGTATTGGTGATTCAGCTAAGCACTATGTTGAAATTCCTTATGTAGCCCCCACTGCACCTGCCACAGCTTCACAGTTCAGAGAAAAGAAGGAACATAATCAAGCAATGTTGGAGATTGCATCATCGTTGAACGATCATGAGTTTGAAGACATAAAGAATTGTTCAACTGCAAAGAAAATGTGGGATACCCTAGAAACCATCTATGGAGCTGATACAAATGTGCTAAGAGCCAAATCTGAAAGCTTAAGATGCAAGTTTGATGAAATGAAAATGCAAGAAGGAAAAAATATAGTTTAATATTATGGTAGGATAAAGGAAGTGGTGAATGCTATCAGAGGAGCTAAGGGAACCATTGATGATAACACCATTATGAGAAAGGTATTGAGGACTCTTCTTCCTGTATATGTTATTAGAGTCTCTGCAATTCAAGAGTTAAGATGTACTCCTAACAATAATTTGACATTGGAAAGTCTGGTAGGCAAACTTACTACATTTGAGATGTCAAATTTTGATAACTACACCCCACAAGCTATTGAATCTGCATTCAGATTTGAGTTGGTCCTTAACAAATCAAAGAAAGGAAAGAAATGTGTGAACAGTGACAGCGACACCACAGATGATGATCTGGAAGAACTTAAAGCACTCATGGCAAAAAGACTATCTAGAGGAAAAGGAAAATTCAAAGGTAAACTTCCTATCATATGTTTTTCATGTAACAAAGTTGGTCATATTGCTGCTAGATGTCCTGATAAGAATGACAAAGATGAAGGAAGGGACAAAAAGTACAAAGATAGAAAGGATGATCGAGACTTCAGAAGGTATAAGGATTACAAAGACAAAGGTAAGAAATCTTTTTATATCGTTGAAGAAGCCTCTGACAATGATTCTAACAATTCTGATGAAAATGATATAGAAGTTGTGTATGTTACTATGAAAGATGATTCTGATGATGATGAGAAAACTGCACTAATTTGTTATATGAGTAAAGGTGACCATTGGATTATTGCCGATGGTTGTTCACATCACATGACTGGTGATAAAGATAAATTTGTGACACTAGATCAGTGTAATGGTAGTTATGTTAAATTTGGTAATGATGCACCATGTCCTGTTAAAAGGAAAGGAGTAATTAACTTGACTGAAAAGATTAGATGTGACAATGTATATTAGGTTGATGATCTTAAATATAATCTATTGAGTGTTGCACAGTTGAATACTTCTGGTTACAGAGTTGAGTTCCATCACAGGAAAGCAAATATCTATGATGCCAATGGTGAACTAGTTGGAGGTGGTGAGCAGACTAAAGGCAACTTGTTCTATTTGGATTTAGCTGATGAGACATGCTTGTTTGCACACTATAACGATGTTTGGTTATGGCATAAAAGGTTGTATCATGTAAACTTTGATAACTTGGTAAGCATAAGCAAATTGAAAAAGGTTAGAGGGCAGCCTAAGTTAAGGAAACCTGAAAATGCAATGTGTAAGCAATGTCAATTTTGAAATATGACTAAGTCTAGTTTCAAGAGCAAAACTTGTACTTCTGAGGAAATTTTGGAATTAGTTCATACTGACCTTTGTGGACCCATTGGTGAGAAAAGTTACTGTGGAGACAAATATTTTATTCTATTTGTTGATGATTACTCAAGAATGATGACTGTTATATTTCTTAAGGAAAAATCTAACACATTCCAGTTATTTAAATGGTACTTGGCAAAAGTTGAAAAGGAGATAGGTGTATGAGTTAATTTTGGCCTTCTAAATCAACCACACACTTCAACATAGTCCTTCTTCACCAGGTACAGCCAAGACTGAATATGAGTTATTCATCCTGCCTGTCTGCGTGATTCGACCTGTTGCCTTCTATCTAGATGGAGTTTTGAAATTTTCTCTCAGGACGAGGGCCTCACAACTATGGACCATCTAAGAACGAAGGATTTTTAACCATGATAAATGCTATGCAATGCAAAGATTATGCTAGAAATTGAGACATGAATGATCACCTAAACATGAATGCTACATGATTTCAATGCAATTTAATCTAGAAATTGAAGTTATTCTATTTTGCAAATTGAAATTAAGCTATATGAGATTATGAAAATGAGGTGACAATTCAGTATAATAACAATGCAATTTTGATTCAAGTTTTCAGGGGATTTGAATGAAGAAAGAGGGTTCTTTTATAAACCCTGAGAAGACCAGAATAGAAACTTTCCT